>JAUMJK010000539.1:0-495000 GCA_033558105.1 Coccyzus lansbergi
GGCCTGCGGCTGACGCGGTGCATGCCGGGAGTTGTAGTCCGCGGTGGCTGCTGTGGTGGCTGCTGTCATAGAAGCATAGAACAAGCAGGTTGGGAGGGACCCATCGGATCATCGAGTCCAACCATTCCCATCAAACACTAAACCATGTCCCTCAGCACCTCATCTACCTGTGCCTTAAACACCTGCAGGGAAGGGGAATCAACCACCTCCCTGGGCAGCTTCTGACACTGCCCAATGAACCTTTCCGTGAAAAACTTCCTCCTAATCTCCTGCCTAAACCTCCCCTGGTGGAGCTTGAGGCCATTCCCTCTTGTCTTGTCCCCTGTCCCTTGGGAGAAGAGCCCAGCTCCCTCCTCTCTACAACCTCCTTTCAGGTACTTGTAGAGAGTAATGAGGTCTCCCCTCAGCCTCCTCTTCTCCAGGAGAAACACCCCCAGCTCTCTCAGCCATTCCTCAGAAGACCTGTTCTCCAGCCCCTTCCCCAGCTTCATGGCTCTTCTCTGGACTCACTCCAGAGCCTCAACATCCTTCTTGTGCTGAGAGGCCCAGAACTGAACACAGGCTCTGGAGAGGAGGGAGCTGGGCTCTTCTCCCATGGGACAGGGGACAGGACGAGAGGAGCCTCAAGCTCCACCAGGGGAGATTTAGGTTAGACATTAGGAAAAAAAAATCACAGAAAGTGTCATTGGTCAGTGGTAGAGGCTGCCTAGGGAGGGGATTGAATCACCTTCCCTGGAGATATTTAAGGGTCGGATGGACGAGGTGCTGAGAGACATAGGTTAGAGATTGTTAGGAATGGTTGGACTCGATGATCTGGTGGGTCTCTTCCAACCTGGTAATTCTATGATTCTAAGTAGGAGGGTGCAGCCTCAACCTAGAGTAACCCACTCCTTTTTCTGCTGGCCCAGCGGTGTGGATTCCAGACTTCATCTTCTTATCTTTTGGGATGTCTTTTACTTGCACAGTGGGTCCCCTTTTAGAATCATAGAATCATAGAATAATCAGGTTGGAAGAGACCCATCAGATCATCGAGTCCAACCATTCCTATCAAACACTAAACCATGTCCTTCAGTATCTCATCTACCTGTGCCTTAAACACCTCCAGGGAAGGTTAATTAACCACCTTCCTGGGCAGCCTATTCCAATGCCCAATGACCCTTTCCATGAAAAACTTCCTCCTAATCTCTAGCCTAAATCTCCCCTGGTGGAGCTTGAGGCCATTCCCTCTCGTTCTGTCCCTTGGCAGAAGAGTCCAGCTCCCTCCTTTCTACAACCTCCTTTCAGGTAGTTCGAGAGAGTAATGAGGTCTCCTCTCACCCTCCTCTTCTCCAGGATAAACACCCCCAGCTCTCTCAGCTGCTCCTCATAAGGCCTGTTCTCCAGCCCCTTCACCAGCTTCGTTGCTCTTCTCTGGACTCACTTCAGAGCCTCAACATCCTTCTTGTGCTGAGGGGCCCACAACTGAACGCAGGACTCAAGGAGCGGACTCACCAGGGCATAGTTCAGAGGGAGAAGAACCTCCCTGGCCCTGCTGGTCACACCATTTCTGACACAAGCCAAGATGCCATTGGCCTTCTTGGCCACCTGGGCCACTGCTGGCTCATGGTCAGTCTCGTGTTGACCAACACCCCCAGGTCCCTCTCCTCCTGGCAGTTTTCCAGCCAGACTTCTCCCAGTCTGTAGCTCTGCATAGGGTTGTTGTGCCCCAAGTGCAGGAAATTGTGTGTAATTACCAAGTGCATTAGGTAATTCTGTTGTTTTGCTTAGTCACTGGGTTTGTACTGTGCGGAATATAATTTTGCTTTTGTTTCCTCCCGTTGGGTTTACAGATCATGAAACGCCGCTGCCCACCTTCCAATGAAATGGGGGAGCCTGCTGGGAGAGGATCTGTGAAAAAACCCTTTAAACCGCAACATCAGCGAGGGCCTTCCAGCAAAAAGAAGGGGACAAAGGAAGAAGGAAGAAAACAAGATCAAAAAAGAAAGGTAATTGTTATTTTGGATCCAGCAAGTTAGCAAAGTGCTGCTGTGCATAGGCAGAGGAACTCATTGCCTGATGATAAAGAAAAAGGCAAGGTGGCTGCGCAGTTTTGAGGTCTGCACAGAGTCTGTTTGAACAGAGGCATGAAATCGAAGTTCGTGTAGCTTGGATGATGTTCACTCCCTTCTGGAAAACAGTCTCTGCCTATCTCAGGATTGGCTGCAGTGGCTTTTTGTCAGAGAGAACTTGCAGAACCACTTATACACAGCGTGAGCTTAAGATGTAGCTGAATAACCAAACATTTCATGTGTTTCTTGCAAGTTTGCAGATGTCACTAAGCTGGGTGGAAGTGTGGATCTGCTGGAGGGTAGGGAGGCTCCAAAGGGATCTGAAGAGGCTGGATCCATGGGCTGAGACTAATGGGATGAGGTTTAACGCGGCCAAATGTTGGATCCTGCACTTGGGGCACAACAACCGTGAGCAGCTCCAGACTAGGAGAAGTCTGGCTGGAAAGTGCCTGGAGGAGAAGGACCTGGGGGTGTTGGTTGACAGTGACTGAATATGAGCCAACAGTGGCCCAGGTGACCAAGAAGGCCAATGGCATCCTGGCTTGGATCAGAAATGGTGTGACCAGCAGGTCCAGGGAAGTGATTCTCCCTCTGTACTCAGCACTGGTGAGGCTGCTCCTTGAATCCTGTGTTCAGTTGTGGGCCCCTCAGCACAAGAAGGATGTTGAGGCTCTGGAGTGAGTCCAGAGAAGAGCAACAAAACTTCGGAAGGGGCTGGAGAACAGGCCTGATGAGGAACGTCTGAGAGAGCTGGAGGTGTTTATCCTGGAGAAGAGGAGTCTGAGGGGAGACCTCGTTGCTCTCTCCAACTATGTGAGAGGAGGTTGTGGAGAGGAGGGAGCTGGGCTCTTCTCCCAAGGGACAGGGGACAGGACGAGAGGGAATGGCCTCAAGCTTCACCAGGGGAGGTTCAGGCTGGACATTAGGAAAAAAAAAATCACAGAAAGGGTCATTGGGCATTGGAACAGGCTGCCCAGGGAGGTGGTTGATTCACCTTCCCTGGAGGTGTTTAAGGGACGGGTGGATGAGGTGCTGAGGGACATGGTTTAGTGTTTGATAGGAATGGTTGGACTTGATGATCCCGTGGGTCTCTTCCAACCTGGTGATTCTATGATTCTATGCTTTCACAGCCTGTTTATAGCAAGGTGCTGCTATAGGGAACGAACGGTTGCACAGCCAAAGATGTTTCAAAATTACCTTATTTGCTGTCCATTTTTCTTTCCAGCAGGTCTCTCAGGTAGTCAAAGCCAAGGATCGCAAGGACTGTTCCCCTGCAGGTAGGATTGTGTTCTTTCCTTACACTTGTCTTAAAAAGATGCTGCAAGCAGAAGTAGTAACTGAAATCATAGACGTCTGAGGTGTCACTGAAATAAGTTTCAGAGCGTTCTTTCTAGAGAGCAATAGCAGCTCCAACTGCACTGAGCCTCTCGCTTATTTATATTCCCACTCTTTTTTTATTTTTATTTCATTCTGGGTTTTTTTCACTTGTGTCACCATCGATTTTGGGAAATAAGAATTAATCTGATTAGAATGAAACTGCTGAAAGGAACAACCTTTCCTGTTTTGTGTTTTTTAAGCAACTTGTGACTTACAGGTAATAAGAATCATCAAGACTTGATGTGAGAGCTTTGAGAGGTGGAAAAGTCATACATGGTGCAGCTGTGACTGTGATCTAACTGGTCTGAGTTACCTACCAAGGTTTCACAAATCCTATTTTTTCCTTTATTCCTTTGTGTTTGCAGGAGAAAAAGGTTCTTCAAAAAAGATGAAGCTAACCAGTGCTCAAACAGCATCTTGGCAGACTCTTCCAGAGAGCACCAGGCACTTTCTAGAAACTGTAATGGATTCAGTCATGCTGTGAGTGCCAAGTATTCTGGTGGTTCTTTGTTTCCACAAGGAATTAAGTAAAAATTGTAACATTACCTGAACTGGAGAAGCTTTGGAGCCTTTTTATGTCTGACTGTGTGTATTTTGTCCAATGTAATTTCTATCTGAAGCTGGAAACTTTTAGCTAGAGAAGTTCTGACTGTGTTCATTTCACTTGATGTGTTTTCAGGCCTCGTTACGAAAATTCTGCCTTCCTTTCTTTTCTTTCCAGCTCCATTCTGTGCCAGCGCAATGAGAGAAAAGATGCTATTCAGAACCACCTCAATGTGCTGAAGGAGAGGTAAGAAATAATAATTTAAGCAAAAAAAGAGGAAGAGGGGGATTTAGATGATCTGGTTGTTTTGCGGCAAGATTTAAGAATTGCTCCTTGGAGCAGTGAGGGAATCTTGGGAGAGCTGATGCAAAAATCAAGGAGTGAAATATCTTGATTAGAGTGGACAAGGGAAAGCTGAAAGACTCATTTTAATGACTTTTAGGTGAGTAACAGAACCTAGGAGATACTTTTTAGAGCTCCTTGAATTGGCTTTGTGCTCTTTACACAGGGTTTTTGCACTGGCCAAGGTTGCCCAGAGAAGCAGAGAAGCTGTGGCTGCCCCGTCCCTGGAGGTGTTCAGGGCCAGGTTGGATGGGGCTTGAAGCCCCTGATCCAGTGGGAGGTGTCCCTGAAATTATGAATCAGAAAGATAGGAATGGTTGGACTAGAAGATCCGATGGGTCCCTTCCAACCTGGTTGTTCTATGATTCTATGATTCTGTGGGTCCCTTCCAACATGGTTGTTCTATGATTCTATGATTCTAATGTTGATTTATAGTCAGGGAGCGCAGAGGCAAATGGGAAAGAAACCACAGAGCGTCAGCAGAGGTTGGGCTGGTGGGATTTCTTGATCCTAGTTCTGTCCTAACGCATCATCCTGGAAAACAATCCATGGCAGCTCTTCTCCCTGTCTGGATCTTTTTACTTTATTGGGTTAGGCTGAGTTTAGTTTTTCCCCAGAGGAGCCATTAGTCAGTTTTCTTGTTGTTTTGCAAAGAACTCCAAATGAGCCCTGCTCTCCTTTTCCTCCCATAAAGGGCAGTGAGAGTTTTCAAGACTTTAAAGGTGCCTCCAGGGAAACTGGGTAACCTGAAGAACCTCGTGAGCCTGCACAGGGCAGAGAAAACAATGCTTGAGGCCAACGAAGAGTCTTTGGTAAAATTGCAGGTATGAAGGGCAAGGAAGGGTAGGAAATAACTTCCCTGTCTGCTGCGGCTCCGTGTGCTGCAGCACTTGGACTCGATGATCCAGTGGGTCTCTTCCAACCTGGTTGTTCTATGATTCTGTGACCTGCTGGCTGTGCACATCTTGTCATGGAGTTGTCCACTGTCCCATAATTGTCACCCACCTTTGCTACCCGGTTGTGTATCTTGCTGGGTGTTGTTTCAGTGACCTTAGCTGAATATCAGTATCCTGTACATGAAAGACCATTACTAGAGTGAATTTTGTTCTGGTTTTGTGCCTGTTTTCTCTTAGGAAGAAGTCAACGAAGCTGAGACATCAGCAGAACGCACTGAAGAAACCATCCAGCAGCTGCAGTACAAAATCCAGATGCTCAAGAATCAGTTAGAGGAAGAGGAACAGAAGGCCAAGAAGGTATTTCCAATAGATGCAATCCTCAAAGCTTGAGGAATCCTGAGCTGTCCCGTAGAAGCAGTTCCTGCACAGAGCACAGGAAATCCAGAGAGAGTCCAGAGAAGAGCAGCGAAGCTGGGGAAGGGGCTGGAGAAGAAGAGGAGCAGCTGAGAGAGCTGGGGGTGTTTAGCTTAGAGAAGAGGAGGCTGAGGGGAGACCTCATTGCCATCTCCAACTACCTGAAAGGAGGTTGTGGAGAGGAGGGAGCTAGGCTCTTCTCCCAAGGGACAGGGGACAAGACAAGAGGGAATGGTCTCAAGCTCCACCAGGGGAGATTTAGGCTGGACATTAGGAAAAAATTCTTCACAGAAAGAGTCATTGGGCAGTGTCAGAGTCTGCCCAGGAAGGTGGTTGATTCACCTTCCCTGGAGGTGTTTAAGGGATGGGTAAATGAGGTGCTGAGGGACATGGTTTAGTGTTTGATAGGAATGATTGGACTCGATGATCTGGTGGGTCTCTTCCAACCTGATGATTCTGTGATTCTATTTGCCCTCCAGAATATCTCTTTTCAATCTTACCACCTTCAGTTGCCAAGAAGTTTATAAGTTGGGTGATGACAGACAGTTTATTTTCTTACAGTTTTTGCTTGATGCTTGGTTTTGGATGATTTTTTTTTCTGCTTTTCAAGGTGTTCGGGGAGAGCAGTAGTGGAACACTCCACCTTCCAGAACTCCCCAAGCGCAGTTTTCAGGCTCCTCTTTTGCAGGTGAGTATGGGAAATATTTTCAGAGACACCTTGTCTATGAGAAGAGAGGAACTGTTATTGGCTCTTGAATGGCCTCAAGCTCCCCCGGGGGAGGTTTAGGCTGGACATTAGGAGGAAGTTTTTCCTGGAAAGGGTCATTGGGCATTGGAACGGGCTGCCCAGGGAGGGCGTTGATTCACCTTCCCTGGAGGTGTTTAAAGGGACGGGTGGACGAGGTGCTGAGGGACATGGTTTAGTGTTTGACAGGAATGGTTGGACTCAATGATCCGGTGGATCTCTTCCAACCTGGTGATTCTGTGATTCTATGATTTATGTCTTGTCTATTATTCTGTCTTTCCTCCTGCAGGAAGAAATTTTGAAGCTAAAGAACCAGAAGGGCCTTTTAAAGGACGTGACCACTGTTCAGCAGTCATCTGACTTGAAGAACATGTTAACCCTCATTGAGAAGAGCTATGAGAAGGTGGACTTGCTTTGAGCATCCAAAATATATGGATTCTGCTTGGAAGCAAGGGAACCCGAGCAGAGCAGAGCAGCAGGATGCTGACCATGGAAACTATTTTCTCCCTCACACCTTTGCTGTTGACTGCTGAGTTTCTGTAAATACATTTTCTGTGAATATTGCTTATATAAACCTGCAGCTGTGTTATTTAAATAATCAGTCAGGTTTTTTTGTAACCTGTGGTGGCTTCTAATGATGATATTTACTGTCTTAGGACAAGGGATGGATCCTGGTTTTACTCTGCACTTTTATAGAACCTTGTCCATTGTATTGGGATTTTTATGTCGAACCTGTAAATCGGTGAGGGCAGCATCTCTTACCAAACTGACATGTTTGGGAATTAAATTGTCTTTAAGCATATTTTTTACTGTGTGTTTCAGGTTTTATCTAATGCTCAGTTGCAAATCCACTTACCTTTTTATAATAAAACAACTTTCCATGGCAGGAGATTGAAAGTTTTTATCAATTGTACAGGGTTTTTTTTTTTAATGAAGAAAAAGGAAACAACCCAAAGTATTCACACCTGGTTTTCCACATAACTGCAGATGTGGAAGAATCATAGAATCATAGAATCACCAGGTTGGAAGAGGCCCACAGCATCATTGAGTCCAACCGTTCCTATCAAACATTAACCCACGTCCCTCAGCACCTCATCAACCCGTCCCGTAAACCCCTCCAGGGAAGGTGAATCAACCACCTCCATGTGCTGCCTCTGCCACTGCCCAATGACCCTTTCTGTGAAAAATTTTTTCCTAATGTCCAGCCTGACCCTCCCCTGGTGGAGCTTGAGACCATTCCCTCTAGTCCTGTCCCCTGTCCCTTGGGAGAAGAGCCCAGCTCCCTCCTCTCCACAACCTCCTCTCAGGTAGCTGGAGAGAGCAATGAGGTCTCCCCTCAGCCTCCTCTTCTCCAGGATAAACACCCCCAGCTCTCTCAGCCGCTCCTCTGGCATCACCAGCAATTGATCTAACAAATTAACTAAATCAGCCCCAGGGAAGACAAAGGTAAATAGTTTATCTAGTGAGACAGGTGAATAGTTTGTGTACATAGACCTTTGGAAAGACCAGAGGGATACAGGGCAGGTATTCAGGAGGAGAGGCTGGACACATTAGTGATCAGACATCCATGGGCCGTGTCCTGGTCTGCATCCAGAGCAGTGCAGCCAGCAGGGAGGGAGGGGATTGTGCCCCTTTGCTGCGCTCTGTGAGAATCCACCTGTGTCCAGTTCTCAACACAAGAAGGACATGGAACTGTTGGAACAGGTACAGAGGAGGCCACGGAGATGATCAGCTGGAGCACCTCTGCCATGAAGATAGTCTGAGAGCTGGGATCTCCCAACCTGGAGAAGAGAAGGCTCTGGGGAAACCTTAGAGCTGCATCCAGTACCTGAAGAGGCTCCAGGAATGCTGGGGAGGGGCTGTTTACAAGCTTCTGGAGTGATGGGGTGAGAGGGATTTGCTTTAATGTAATCCATGAGTCCTCACTTCCAGTCCACTTCTGCCCTCTCCCAGTGAATTGGCAGAGTCCAATGGGATGAGGTTTAACACGGCCAAATGCCGGGTCCTGCACTTGGGGCACAACAACCCTAAGCAGAGCTACAGACTGGGAGAAGTCTGGCTGGAAAACTGCCAGGAAAAGGACCTGGAGGTGTTGGTTGACAGCGACTGACCATGAGCCAGCAGTGTGCCCAGGTGGCCAAGAAGGCCAATGGCATCCTGGCTTGGATCAGAAACAGTGTGACCAGCAGGGCCAGGGAGGTTCTTCTCCCTCTGGACTCAGCACTGGTGAGGCCGCTCCTTGAATCCTGTGTGCAGTTGTGGGCCCCTCAGCACAAGAAGGATGTTGAGGCTCTGGAGCAAGTCCAGAGAAGAGCAATGAAGCTGGTGAAGGGACTGGAGAACAGGCCCTATGAGGAGCGGCTGAGAGAGCTGAGGGTGTTTATCCTGGAGAAGAGGAGGCTGAGAGGAGGCCTCATTGCTCTCTCCAGCTTCCTGAAAGGAGGTTGTGGAGAGGAGGGAGCTGGGCTCTTCTCCCAAGGGACAGGGCACAGGACGAGAGGGAATGGCCTCAAGCTCCACCAGGGGAGATTTAGGCTACAGATTAGGAGGAGGATTTTCACAGAAAGGGTCATTGGGCAGTGGCAGAGGCTGCCCAGGGAGGTGGTTGAGTCACCTTCCCTGGAGGGGTTTAATGCACAGGTACACGAGGTGCTGAGAGACATGGTTTAGTGTTTGATGGGAATGGTTGGACTCAATGATCCGATGGGTCTCTTCCAACCTGGTTGTTCTATGATTCTATGATTCTAAATGAAAAATAAAAGAGCACCACTTTGTTTTAGAAGTACTGAAAACCTTCATTTAGATGTAAAGTTGTGAGTTATTTGGCTAAGGAGATAAGGAGGCAGGTATAACGAAGAAAAGTAACATAACCACCTTTTAAAGAAATTGATAATGAGTAGAGCTCTAGGAGCGTGTCACAGCACACATTTTATAGGGCTTGGGGATGACATTAAATGAAACAGCAGGGCTGAGGTCCAGGTCAGAGGCAGACACTCCAGGGGGAGGGTGGAAGCTGAACCGCTGCAGGAGGCTGGTGAAGAAGAGGAACAGCTCCATTTTGGCAAGAGTCTCACCGGCACAGATCCTCCGTCCTGGAAAGAAACACAGAATAGTCATAAGAGAGGCTGAGCGAAACGCTTCCTTCAGCAGCTGGAAAAAGAAATTTGGGGCAGCCACACCTCCCCTGGGCAGCATGGGCCAGGGCCTCACCACCCTCATCAGGACGAATTTCTTCCCAGTATCTAATCTATGGAACATTAGAAACTGGAAGAACTGGCAGACACGTGCAAGTGCTCCCTCTTTTCAGAAATGTGTCCTGAAAAACCTGTGGAATACAGGTTGTGAAATGGTCTCATGGAAAAGACTGTTTAGTCTTCAGTAGCAAAAAAAGCCACTGGTACAAACAGTTCTTGTCTAAGATCTGTACTTGCAGCCACAGTAAATAAAATTAAGAAGGCACCTGCTGAAAAGGGCATGAAAGCATCTCTCTTCACAAATTTTCCTTTGGCATCGAGAAAGTGCTCGGGATAGAACATGTCTGGCTTCTCCCACTGTGATTTGTCTTTCAGGACAGAGGTCAGTAAGGGAATGATGTAGGTTCCCTGCAAAATAATGCAGTGAAATTAGTCCGTGGACAAACACAGTGGTGGCAGTAGTGGCAGTAAGTCTTTCAGACAGTCAGCATGGAGAAAGAGATTCCTCTCAGTGCTGTTGTGTGACTTCACTTGAGAGTTCATAGAATCATAGAATCAGCAGGTTGGAAGAGACCCACCAGATCATCAAGTCCAACCATTCCTATCAAACACTAAACCATGTCCCTCAGCAGCTCGTCCACCCGTCCCTTAAACACCTCCAGGGAAGGTGACTCAACCCCCTCCCTAGGCAGCCTCTGCCACTGCCCAATGACCCTTTCTGTGAAAAACATTTTCCTAATGTCCAGCCTGAGCCTCCCCTGGTGGAGCTTGAGGCCATTCCCTCTTGTCCTGTCCCCTGTCACTTGGGAGAAGAGCCCAGCTCCCTCCTCTCCACAACCTCCTTGCAGGGAGTTATAGACAGCGATGAAGTCTCCTCTCAGCCTCCTCTTCTCTAAGCTAAACACCCCCAGCTCTCTCAGACATTCCTCTTCTTCTCCAGCCCCTTCCCCAGCTTCGTTGCTCTTCTCTGGACTCACTCCAGAGCCTCAACATCCTTCTTGTGCTGAGGGGCCCACAACTGAACACAGGATTCAGGGAGCAGTCTCACCAGTGCTGAGTCCAGAGGGAGAATAACCTCCCTGGACCTGCTGGTCACACCATTTCTGATCCAAGCCAAGATGCCATTGGTCTTCATATTTGTCACATTAACCAGATTTAAGGAAGAGGAAATGCTGTAAAGAAATGACCCCGTGAGCATCTCACCTTGGGAATGAAATAGCCTTTGAGAGTGACATCTGCCGCAGTCTCATGAGGCAAATCCATGGGCAAGATATTAGCAAACCTCTGGATTTCATGGATTACAGCATCCGTGTACGGCATCTGCATTCGGTGTTCGATCCGGGGAGGGGCTGATCCTATCACCTGCTCTATCTCGTCTTGGACCTTTCCTGAGGAAAGAATCAATGACAGGAAAGAGACAAGGATTCATTCGTCCCTGAAGCATAGAATCATAGAACAACCAGGTTGGAAGAGACCCACCGGATCATCGAGTCCAACCATTCCTATCAAACACTAACCCATGTCCCTCAGCACCTCGTCTACCCACACCTTAAACCCCTCCAGGGAAGGTGAATCAACCACCTCCCTGGGCAGTCTGTTCCAATGCCCAATGACCCTTTCCCAGCACAGGAGAGCTCTGTTCTTTTTCATTAATGAGATTTGATTGCATAAAGGACCTGGATCATACGAACTCAGTAATTTACTGGTAGGGTGGTAGGTATGACCCTCACTGGGTCTGAACCACAGGGCACAGTGGGACCTGGATAAGTAGCTGCAAATTCGGCTTCTTCTAGTGTAGATAATTAGCAGATGTGTCAACCCTCAAGGTTTCCGTTCAGTTCCTAATTCACTGAGTTTAACAGCATCTGTCATG
Organism: Coccyzus lansbergi; assembly: GCA_033558105.1. Classification (NCBI taxonomy): domain Eukaryota; kingdom Metazoa; phylum Chordata; class Aves; order Cuculiformes; family Coccyzidae; genus Coccyzus; species Coccyzus lansbergi. The sequence continues at coordinate 11,434 of JAUMJK010000539.1, forward strand.
AGATGACTTACTCTGAATTTCAGGGAACTTCAGCATCAGCAGAAAGCCCCAGTTCAAGGTGGTGGAAATTGTCTCCACACCAGCAGTAAACAAATTGCTCACCAAGCTTAGCAAGTTGCCATTGTGGAAGTAACCATTGGTAGTGGATTTCTCCTGGAAGAAGTGGTTGAGATAAAAGAGTGAAAGCTTCAAAGCTTCCTGGGTGAAAATGCAATTTACATAGCTACACATTTATTAAGAAATATATCCTGTATTTAAAAGAACAGAGAGGACAGACAAGATGATGTCTTTCTATATATTGTAGTCTGGAAAAAAAGCATAAATAAGGATAATTTTCTGCTAATTAAGAGATCGAAACTACAACAGAATGAAATATCTCTTCAGCTCTACTGGTTCCTTAGATGCAGTTTGTCAAAGATAGATGCCTATAAATAAATACAGGTATAAGTGTAAGAATCATAGAATCATATAACAACCAGGTTGGAAGAGACCCATCGGATCATCGAGTCCAACCATTCCTATCAAACACCAAAACATGTCCCTCAGCACCTCATCCACCCGTCCCTTAAACCCCTCCAGGGAAGGTGAATTGACCACCTCCCTGGGCAGCCTATTCCAATGCCCAATGACCCTTTCCGTGAAAAACTTCCTCCTAATCTCCCCCTGGTGGAGCTTGAGGCCATTCCCTCTTGTCCTGTCCCCTGTCCCTTGGGAGAAGAGCCCAGATCCCTCCTCTCCTCAACCTCCTTTCAGGAGTTGCAGAGAGCAATGAGGTCTCCCCTCAGCCTCCTCTTCTCCAGGATAAACACCCTCAGCTCTCTCAGCCGCTCCTCATAGGGCCTGTTCTCCAGCCCCTTCACCAGCTTCGTTGTTTTTCTCTGGACTCGCTCCAGAGCCTCAACATCCTTCTTGTGCTGAGGGGCCCAGAACTGAACACAGGATTTGAGAAGCAGTCTCACCAGTGCTGAGTCCAGAGGGACAATCACCTCCCTGGCCCTGCTGGTCACACCATTTCTGATCCAAGCCAAGATGCCATTGGCCTTCTTGGCCACCTGGGCACACTGCTGGCTCATGGTCAGTCGCTGTCAACCAACACCCACAGGTCCCTCTCCTCCTGGCAGTTTTCCAGCCAGTCTTCTCCCAGTCTGTAGCTGCTCAGGGTTGTTGTGCCCCAAGTGCAGGACTCGGCATTTGGCTGTGTTAAACCTCATCCCACTGGACTCAACCCATGGATCCAGTCTGTTCAGATCCCTTTGCAGAGCCTCCCTACCCTCGAGTAGATCCACACTTCCACCCAGCTTAGTGTCATCTGCAAACTTGCTAAGGGTACCCTCAATGCCCTCATCCAGGTCGTTGATGAAGACATTGAACAGGGCTGGACCCAGCACTGAGCCCTGGGGAACCCCACTTGTCACTGGCCTCCAGTTGGATTTATCACCATTTACTACCACTCCCTGGGCATGGACAGAAAGGAAAAGGTAACTCATAGAATCATTAAGTTTGGAAAAGACCTCTAAGATCATCCAGTTCAGCCATCAAATAACTTCATATAACCATAGAATTTCAAATAAGTGAGAAAAGATTTAGTTACCTCCTGCTGTTTGACAAGGAAAGCATCAATAAAGCTTCTTTGATCATTTTTGTCCAGAGTTTTGAGATGTTCTACAAAAGTAACTCGTACATAATCGTGGAATTCATCTCTGTTTTGGAGAAGCTTCTTGTTAGCCCTTAGGAGGAATCCAAGGTATGGGAACATGTTGTACATCTGCAAGGGTGAAAGAATAGATTGGGCAAAGGTCTCAAAACACGAGAGAAACAAAGGAATAATCCTGTAAGCATTTTGCAGATGCAAGGACTTAACGTAAATATTTTGATCGTTAGAACGTGAAAACATAATTGGACAAATTCACATTCTGAGCACAGAATCATAGAACAAACAGGTTGGAAGAGACCCAGTGGATCATTGAGTCCAGCCATTCCTATCAAACACTAAACCATGTCCCTCAGCACCTCATCCACCTTAAACCCCTCCAGGGAAGGTGACTCAACCCCCTCCCTGGGCAACCTCTGCCACTGCTGAATCACCCTTTCTGGGAAAAAATTTTTTCCTAATGTCCAGTCTGACCCTCCCCTGATGGAGCTTGAGGTCATTCCCTCTCATCCTGTCCCCTGTCCCTTGGAAGAAGAGCCCAGCTCCCTCCTCTCCACAACCTCCTCTCAGGTAGTTGGAGAGAGCAATGAGGTCTCCCCTCAGCCTCCTTTTCTCCAGGCTAGGGTTAGGGTTTGGCTTCCACTGAGCTTCCAGGAGACACTGCCAGCACCACTTTGTCTCCCTAACATTTCACTGAGGGCATAGGCAGCTCACACCTTCTGAAGCAAGTACTGAACTAAGTACCTGGTGATATATCTTCCCCAGAGACTGCAAAATAAAGGTATAAAAGAGATCCACACAATAATTCATGGGCGTTAACAAATGGGTGTAAGTTTCTCTGGGGATAACTATGTGACTGCGCTAATAAAGCCAAAGATGCTGTGATACTTTAAAATGAGTTCTCCCAACACTGTTCTTGAGCATCATAGAATCACCAGGTTGGAAGAGACCCGTCGGATCATTAAGTCCAACCATTCCCATTAAGACATGAGGGGCTTGGTTGTTTCTCATTACCGTAACCAAAGGTTTCCCAGCGAGTCTCATGCTTTCGTTGGTCAGATTTTGAAGCCTCACGAATCTGGAGTCTTTGTAGTCAAATCGTTTTCCGAGTAATATCGACACAATTATGTTAGCGACAGCTGCGTTAATCATTTTGCTAGCATCAAAGGGCTTTCCTGCACAAAGAACAGAAGAATACATTACGTTGTGTAGATTTAATAACAATTAGAGTTATTTATTTATTTTGTTATTATTGATTACTGATATTATGGTTCAGTTTTAGAATATCGTGGTAGTAGTTATAAGAAACTTGCAAGAAAGTTGTAAAGAGGAGGGAGCTGGGCTCTTCTCCCAAGGGACAGAGGACAGGATGAGAGGGAATGGCCTCAAGCTCCACCAGGGGAAGGTCAGGCTGGACATTAGGAAAAAATACTTCACAGAAAGGGTCTTTGGGCACTGTCAGAGGTTGCCCAGGGAGGGGGTTGATTCACCTTCCCTGGAGGGGTTTAAGGTGTGGGTGGACTAGGTGCTGAGGGACATGGTTTAGTGTTTGATAGGAATGGTTGGACTCGATGATCCGGTGGGTCTCTTGCAACCTGGTTGTTCTATGATTCTAGGGAGTACAGGGACAGGACAATGGGGATTGGTTTTAAGCTGGAACAGTGGATATTGAGATGAGATCTTAGGAAGAAATTCTTCACACTGAGGTTTGGGAGGCCCAGACCCAGGTTGCCCAGGGAAGCTGTGGCTGCCCCATCCCTGGAGGGGTTCAAGGTCAGGTTGGATGGGGCTTGGAGCCCCTGATCCAATGGGAAGTGTCCCTGCCCATGGCAGGAGTGGGACGGGATGGGCTGTGAGGTTCCTTCCAACCCAAACCATCCCAGGATTCTATGACACACAAAAAAGCCAGAGAAGCCCAATACATCCCATTGCTTCAACGCCCTGGTTGTGTTTTGACATTCCAGAGCCCAAATTCTAGCTCTTTGGCTGAAAACACAGTCAAAAATTATTATAATTGGCTCTCAGTTGAAGTTGTTTAGCAAAGCTGAAAACACAGGATTTAAATTTAACCACAGGAGACTGAGAAAGGAGTTGTAAATTCGGGAATCTTTGTAGAAAAAAGTACTGGCTGGAGAGAAAGGTATTAGGGCACCAAAGAATTTGCACTTTGTTAGTATAATAATATTTTATCAAAGCAGTTACATCTAGTCATATGCACGTTTAGGATCCAGAAAATTCTATGGCTCATGAATACAGACCACGGTGTGGACTGGCAAATCATTCAGAATTTTTCTCTTTCTCTTTTTCTCTTTCTCTTTGTTCAGAATTTTTCTCTTTGTTTGAATTTTTCTCCTCTACTGTTTGAGGAACTTACAGATAAACTAATAATTTTTTTCTAAGATGTTGAATGGCCTTAGGACGCACTAAAGGAGGTATAGATTGGATATCAGGAAAACTTTCTTCACAAAAAGGGTTGTCAAACACTGGAATATGTTGCCCAGGGAAGTGATGGGGGTCCCAATCCCTGGAGGTATTTAAAACAGTGTAGGTGTGACAGTTGGAGACATGGTTTAGTGGTGGACTTGGCAGTGTTAATGTAATCATAGAATCATAGAACAACCAGGTTGGAAGGGACCCTTTTGATCTTCCAGTCCAACCATTCCTATCAAACACTAAACCAAGTCCCTCAAGACCTCATCCACCTGTGCCTTAAACACCTCCAGGGAAGATGAATCAACCACCTCCCTGAGCAGCCTATTCCAATGCACAATGACCCTTTCCGTGAAAAACTTCCTCCTAATCTCCAGCCTAAATCTCCCCTGATGGAGCTTGAGGCCATTCCCTCTTGTCCTGTCCCCTGTCCCTTGGGAGAAGAGCCCAGCTCCCTCCTCTACACAGCCTCCTTTCAGGTAGTTGTAGAGAGCAATGAGGTTTCCTCTCAGCCTCCTCTTCTCCAGGATAAACACCCCCAGCTCTCTCAGCCGCTCCTCATAGGGCCTGTTCTCCAGACCCTTCACCATCCTCATTGCTCTTCTCTGGACTCGCTCCACAGCCTCAACACCCTTCTTGTGCTGAGGGGCCCACAACTGAACACAGGATTTGAGAAGCAGTCTCACCAGTGCTGAGTCCAGAGGGAAAAGAACCTCCCTGGACCTGATGGTCACACCATTTCTGATCCAAGCCAAGATGCCATTGGCCTTCTTGGCTACCTGGGCACACTGCTGCCTCATGGTCAGTCGGCTGTCGACCAACACCCCCAGGTCCTTCTCCTCCTGGCAGTTTTCCAGCCAGTCTTCTCCCAGTCTGTAGCTCTGCACAGGGTTGTTGTGCCCCAAGTGCCCCAAGTACACCAAGTGCCAAGTAATGGTTGGACTCGATGGTCTTAAATGTCTTTTCCAACCCAAACACTTCTGTTATTCTGTGACTCTGTGATTTTGAAAGAAGGTCTGAAGCTGAGGTCACCGGGAAGCCTCTGGAAACCTCAACGAATCCTTAGAGGCTGGAAAAATGATTTATTTACCCACCTTCTTGTGCTGCAATAGTGTCTGCCAGGTAGCCGTACTCCTCCACGATTCGGTCCTCGATGGCCTTTTTCCCCATTCCAAAGTCCCTCAGGGTTGTGAGAGTGAATCTTCGCATAACCTTCCAGTTTTCGCCATGAGCGAAAACAACCCCTGACGTAAAGAAAACATTTCAAGGCGACAGAAAATTATAAATAATTAATTTGCAGACACACAATGTAGATATTTCGCAATAGTTAGTTTTAAAACAAGACAAAAAAGCAACTTTCCCCAAAGCATCTTCAGGCCTTAGCAACAGGTTTCATAGAATCATAGAACAACCAGGTTGGAAGAGACCCATCGGATCATCGAGTCCAACCATTCCTATCAAAGTTTTATTGGGAAAAAAAAAGGAGGATAAATTATTTAAGAAGAATTTAATCAAATCCTAAGAAGAATCTGCATCTTGGAGAGATGTAGTGGTAGGACAAGGGGGAATGGCTTTAAATTGGAAAGGAGGGAGACAGAGATGAGGGACAAGATGAGGGGAAATGGTTTTAAGCTGAAAGAGGTGAGATTGAGATGAGATTATAGGAAGAAGTTCTTCACGCTGAGGGTGGGGAGGCCCTGGCCCAGGTTGATAGGAGTGGTTTGAGCTGATGATCCGATGGGTCTCTTCCAACCTGGTTGTTCTATGATTCTAAGATTCCCCGGCACATATGCCCCTGTTCTAGATCCTGGGAGTGACACAATCAGTTGCTGTAATTACTCTTATAGTTATGATTGTTTTGCGCCAGCCCCTGATTCTTCTGCAGGAAAAAAGCATTTTGACTGAGTCATAGAATCATAGAATCACCAGGTTGGAAGAGACCCACCACATCATCGAGTCCAACCATTCCTATCAAACACTAAACCATGTCCCTCAGCACCTCATCCACTATCACCTTAAACACCTCCAGGGAAGGTGAATCAACCCCCTCCCTGGGCAGCCTATTCCAATGCCCAATGACCCTTTCTGGGAAAACCTTTCTCCTAATCTCTAGCCTAAATCTCCCCTGGTGGAGCTTGAGGCCATTCCCTCTTGTCCTGTCCCCTGTCCCTTGGGAGAAGAGCCCAGCTCCCTCCTCTCTACAACCTCCATTCAGGTAGTTGCAGAGAGCAATGAGGTCTCCTCTCAGCCTCCTCTTCTCCAGGTTAAACACCCCCAGCTCTCTCAGCCGCTCCTCATAAGGCCTGTTCTCCAGCCTCCTCAAGCTGACGAAGAAAAAGAAAAGCCACTCACCGTTTCCTTTAGTCAAATCTTCGAAGATTGGGATTTTAGGTCTCTCTGCAAATGCCTCAGCCTGGTTTACGAGTGCTTCCTTCACCGTCTCGTACCCAGAAATCACTACGATCTTCCTTAGCCCCATTTGAACACTGAAGACTGGACCGTAAATTTTTGACAGCTGTCAGAAGAAAATAATAATAATATTTTACAGCTTTTACAGCTTACAGAGAAATTCACCAGGCGTTCAGTGCAGCTTATTTTACTGTTCTGCTTTTACATCACTAAAATGCTAAATATTTTCCTAAGTACTGAGAAAGAGAATTGATTTAAATAATGTGAATGTGCCGGACCTGATGGCCAAAGATTCAACAGTGCAGTCAGGAGCGGAGACGCATTGTAGGAGAATGAGCAGAAATATTAACAGCTGAAACCCCAAGTCGGTCAAGGGCTGCACTGGCAGCTCTCTGGACGACCTGGAAATTAAATTTTTGACTTGGGTTTTCACATTGACTTTCTTGTCTGTTCCAGCAGTTGTTGCCTCTGAATATTAAGACTACATAGTTCTCTTCAGCTTTTGGGGGAGAAAGGGTGGTCAGAAGGGCTGCTAAATCAGCAAAGGCAGGAGGCTGCAGTCAGAACCCCACTCCCACCAGTCAGTGGAAGGTGGAGGAAGCTCTACCACATGTCCAAGTCCCTCCTTATTCAGTTACCTGTTCCACAAAATCCACCACAAAAAAAAGAGGTGAACGCTTGTGATTAATTGGAGAGTCGTTTCAGGCTGAAACCAAGATGAGCAAAGTTGCAGTGGACGGGGAAATCATTACAGTAAATAACAAATCTCACTGCATTCCCAGTTTCCTGCTTAATTATCAGTCTCCTGTCCTCTGATAAGGATCATCTTGGGGTGCAGCACATGGGATGCAACAGAAGGATCTCTCTGACGTCATGGTCTATGGGGCTTGGTGATACATGCAAATATGGGACCAGTAGAGAAGATAGTGACTACCTGTAGGTATGTCCTGTAGGGTCTCTTCAAATCAAACAGATGCAGGTTTCCAATGATGGGTAATGCTCTTGGTCCTGGAGGAAAATTCCTTCTCCGGTGGTTATTCCAGAAACCTCCCATCTTCAAAATGGAGAGCAAAGTCAGGATGAATGCTAAACCGAGGGAAGTGCAGCTCCAGTCCATCTCTGCTCAGCCAAAGATTTGCTGGAGAAGAGAGGAGAAGAGAGGAGGAGGAGAAGAAGAGAAGAGAAGAGAAGAGAAGAGAAGAGAAGAGAAGAGAAGAGAAGAGAAGAGAAGAGAAGAGAAGAGAAGAGAAGAGAAGAGAAGAGAAGAGAAGAGAAGAGAAGAGAAGGGAGAAGAGAGGAGAAGAGAGAAAATGTAGGTTCTGTCTTCCACCAAAAATTTCCCTTGAGAGACGCTTGTGCTTGTCCGTAAACCCCTGACTCAGCAAAGAGTAAGTTCTTCTTGCAGTCGGTGGCTGGTTTTGTTCTCTTCCCCTGTGTTGGTTTTGTTCTCTTCCTCAGTCTGGAATGGGGACAGGTAAATGTTTGCCAGCCCAGTGACTACTGGAGCGTGTAGCTCACTGGACGAGAGTGGAGGTCCAAGAACATGGAGAACCACAGATGATCAGCTTGGTCTAAAAGTCAGAAATTCTGCATGACCTGCAGGTTACTCATTAGCTATGATTTCGTCACTAGTGCAGGCGCAGCCTTGATGTCCTGAGAACTGAAACCCGGATGCCAATGTCCAAGTGATTAACGTTCATGGATTTCTTTATTTTTTTTTTTTTAAAAAGGGTTTAGGTATAGCATTGCTTCCTTTCAATCCATTGGGAATTTCAAATGCCAGATTAGTTAGATAGAAAAGGACCTCTGGAGGGCATCTGGTCTCACCGCCTCTGCTCAAGCCGGGACACCTAGGGCTGATTTCACAGGGCTATGTCCGGATGACACAGAAAGGGTCACTGGGCATGGGAATAGGCTGCCCAGGGAGGTGGTTGATTCACCTTCCCTGGAGGTGTTTAAGGGATGGGTAGATGAGGTGCTGAGGGACATGGTTTAGTGTTTGATAGGAATGGTTGGACTCGATGATCAGACGGGTCTCTTCCAACCTGGTTGTTTTATGATTCTATGATTCTATGACTGTTGAGTATCTCCAGGGTGGGAGACTCCACAACCTGCCTGGCAGCCTGTGCCAATGCTCGGACACTCTCACAGTGTTTCTCAGCACTCAGAGGGAAACTTCTGCCTTTCAGTTTGTCCCTGTTGCCTCTTGTCCTGTCACTGGGCACCACTGAAAAGAGCTTGACTACCTTTGATCCTCCCTTCAAGTGTTTATACACAATGATAAGATCCCTCTGAACTTTGTCACCTCTAGGCTAAAGAGCTTTGGATAGAGAGCTCCAGGAATAGCAACAACAGAATAGACCTGCAGTGTTGCCAGGTCAGATCTCTTCATAGAATCACAGAATCATAGAACAACCAGGTTGGAAGAGACCCACCAGATCATCAAGTCCAACCATTCCTATCAAACACTAAACCATGGCCCTCAGCACCTCGTCCACTTATCACTTAAACACCTCCAAGGAAGGTGAATCAACCACACTTTTTCTGTGAAAAACTTCCTCCTAATCTCTAGCCTAAATCTCCCCTGGTGGAGCTTCAGGCCATTCCCTCTTGTCCTGTCCCCTGTTCCTTGGGAGAAGAACCCAGCTCCCTCCTCTCTACAACCTCCTTTCAGGTACTTGTAGAGAGCAATTAGGTCTCCTCTCAGCCTCCTCTTCTCCAGGATAAACACCCCCAGCTCTCTCAGCTGTTCCTCATAAGGCCTGTTCTCCAGACCCCTCACCAGCCTCGTTGCTCTTCTCTGGTCTCACTCCAAAGCCAGTGTTTCAGGCATTAATGGAAATTCCACACAGAGGGATTTGTGAACTTCACCTTTAAGAAATGGTAGAAATGTCTGAGCTTTTACCCTTGGAGAATCCCCACCAGACACTCGGCACCATGTGAACTCGCTTTACCCTGTGCTGGTTACTGTTTAATGGGGGATGTCTAAACCAGTCCTGTGTTTTGGCAGAGATGGCTGTGGGCGTGAGTCCAATTCAGAAACAGCAACTCAAACAATTCCTTGGACTTTGAGAGTGGGAGGAGGTGGGAAAAGAAGGAAAAGTCTCCACTGGTTGCTCAGGCTTTCTCTTACCTCTTTAGGGAAGATGCAGGGATGCCAGATCTTGACAGGAGCAGATGTTCAGCTGACCAGGAATCTGAGACATTTGTAGAGTGTCCTCTCGAGTGATCAGATTGTGGATTTATGGTTTGAGGTGCTGTGGGTCCAAAGCTGCATTGAACAGGACTGCTCAAGAGAGGAGGAACTCAGTACCAAGCTCCTCTGAGCTAGCAGAATAATTTCATAGAATCATAGAATCACCAGGTTGGAAGAGACCTACCGGATCATCGAGTCCAACCATTCCCACCAATCTCTAAAGCATAATCTCATCCACCTGTACCTAAAACACCTCCAGGGAAGGTGAGTCAACCCCCTCCCTGGGCAGACTGTTCCAGTGCCCAATGACCCTTTCTGTGAAGAATTTTTTCCTTATGTCGAGCCTGAACCTCTCATGGTGGAGCTTGAGGCTATTCCCTCTTGTCCTGTCCCCTGTCACCTGGGAGAAGAGCCCAGCTCCCTCCTCTCCACAACCTCCTTTCAGGTAGTTGTAGAGAGCAACGAGGTCTCCTCTCAGCCTCCTGTTCTCCAGGCTAAACAAGCCCAGCTCTCTCAGCTTCTCCTTGTATGACTCCCTCTCAGAGGGAATAGGTTGTAGCTTAATGAGAATTTCTCAGTAACTGATAAAGTCTATTAGAAAGTTATTTTTCAGTATGGCTGCCCCTCATGTAACTTGTCCAGTTTTGACTGTGTCAGTACTGAAGGAGTTTGCTCCATAAGAAAGGTTTATTCTGCATGAAAAACAGGTTTGAATCTGCTCCCTTAATGCACATTATACACAACAAAGACATTATACACAACATTAAACAAGATCAATGTTATAATTGTATAGATACCAAGGCTGCAGTTCAGTTCTTCCCAGTAAACTGGGATAACTGGAAACACATACATCACCCTTTATGAATATGTCCTGTCACACAAGTCTTTCTTTGAGAAGGAGTTCCAGCAAAATGAAATGTAGAGTCAAACTGATCAGGCCAGATGGTGAGATCTGTAATGATCCAATAGCCTCAGCTTCCTTTGATGCATGTAGAGGGCAAGGGGCACATTCTCTCCCAAAACCAGAAGCTGAAACGGGTCAGATTATCCTGAGGGACATGGGTTAGTGTTTGATAGGAATGGTTGGACTCGATGATCCGATAGGTCTCCCAACCTGGTTGTTCTATGATTCTATGATCCATAACTTACACATTCCTGATTTTCCTGTAATGGTTAAGACTAGAAGGAAACACTGGAGGTTGTCTGGTCCAACGCTGCTACCATCTCCCAGGGAGGTGGTTGATTCACCTTCCCTGAAGGTGTGTAAGGGACGGGTGTACGAGGTGCTGAGGGACATGGTTTAGTGTTTGATAGGAATGGTTGGACTCAATGATCCGATGGGTCTCTTCCAACCTGGTGATTCTATGATTCTATGATTCAACCACGGCAGCCTAGCCGTGTCTTCCGCTGTGACAAGTGCCTTTGATATCCACCTGGAACCATTTCAGGAGGAGAGGTGGAGAGAAGAGCCTGTATGGTTATCTCTGAATGGGAAGACAAAACTGAGGGGGAAACTGAGGAAAGGTGGCTTCTGTTAATGAAAGAGGGAGATTGAGGTACCATCTGACTCATATGTCATAGAATTTAAGAGAGTGAGCAACAGAGAAGACCTCTCATCGCAAGAAAGATGTTGAGGCTCTGGAGCAAGTCCATAGAAGAGCAACAAAGCTGGTGAAGAGGCTGGAGAACAAGGATTGCGAGGAACGTCTGAGAGAGCTGGAGGTGTTTATCCTGGCTGAGAGGAGACCTCATTACTCTTTACAACTACCTGAAAGGAGGTTGTGGAGAGGAGGGAGTTGGGCTCTTCTCCCAAGGGACAGGAGACAGGAGAAGAGGGAATGGCCTCAAGCTCCACCAGGGGAGGGTCAGGCTGGACATTTGGAAAAAATTTTTCCCAGAAAGGGTCATTGGGCAGTGTCAGAAGCTGCCCAGGGAGGGGGTTGAGTCACCTTCCCTGGAGGGGTTTAAGGGACAGGTGGACAAGGTGGGGAGGGACATGGTTTAGTGTTTGATAGGAATGGTTGGACTTGATGATCTGTTGGGTCTCTCTTCCAACCTGGTTGTTCTATGATTCTACGATTCTACGATTCTATGATTCTAAGAACAAGCCGTGGAGGAGAAACCATCCAGGGCCTTCATTGAGACTGACCAGAGAAGATAAGCCACAGCCTTCAGAACAGTTTGGAAGAGCTTTCTAGTAGAAGTGTAGAGAACTAAATTGTGCATGTCCTTGAGGTGAGAATGTGAAGGCTGTGTGAGGTGCCCAAGCTGAGCCCCTTGTCTTTGACTCTTTCAAGTGATGTGACCAAATGCACAGGAGAGGAGTCAGTCCCTCGGGGGGTAGAGTTGCAGAGACCTAGACAAAAATATTATGGGCAACTGTCCAGGAGCCTGGAAGAGGAGCTAGAACAAACCTACTCTTTGAGCAGCTTGCCCTGAGTCTGCTGCTGTCTCCTGAGGTCTCTGGAGGAAAGACCAGGACTCTTCACCTACCTGGAACGTGTCGTGGAAAAAGTCCAGGGTCTATGTCCAGCTGTGTGCCAGTTGGCCTGTTTCTACTCCACCTCCCTAAAGGAGGTGAAAAGTCACCAAGTGTCCTTCCTTCCTCACATACCTGGGATTTAACCTTTAACAAAAGCGAATCAGATGCCGACTCCCGAGGTATGAAAGGAAGCAGCAGTTCCAAGTCGTCTCCCAGGAGATGGACCCAGGGTTGGGTCTGTGTGATTGCAGAACAAGGACAGCATTTGCCTGTCTCTACAAGATTCTTCAGGTTATTGGAAGGACACTGGAGGAACTGGGGACCTCCTCTTCTGTAGGCTAAACAACCCCAGCTCCCTCAGCTGCTCTTCGCAAGACTTCTTCTCCTGCTCCTTCACCAGCTTCCTTGCTCTTCTCTGGACTCGCTCCAGGACCTCAATGTCTTTCTAACAGTGAGAGGCCCAAAAATGAACAAACCAGTCTTGAACCAGTTGAGTTGTTTCTAAAATGTTTAATGTTTATCAAATTTACGATAGTCAAATACTTTGCTGCTCCACGATGTTTTACACTCTGTATAAGGACAACTTGGCCAAGTTCTTTTTGGAAGAGGAGGAAATCCTTGTGGTGCTTGGACATCTGAAGCCAGAATCCTTCTTTTCACTCTTCCAATTCTCTTCATCTATCATGAACTCAATAAGTAAATACCCAGGATGAATACAGACCCAGAGATAATCACCAAGCCTGGTGGAAAACAGGGGGATCTGATCACAGCAGCTGCATCACTCAGAGTAAAGCAAGCAGGTTTGCATCTTTGAAGACAATGTTGGAGACACTTTGATTCTGGAAGTGGGAATATTGGGTTTGTTTGTTTGTATTAAGAGTTCAATGGATCTCATTAGTGTGCATATTATTCCAAAGTAAATAGGCACTTAATTCCAATTATAGGATTTCTTGTGGTACTTTTTGCCACATCTGCAAAGTAGCTCTGAATCATAGAATCACCAGGTTGGAAGAGACCCATCGGATCATCGAGTCCAACCATTCCCATCAAACACTAACCCATGTCCCTCAGCACCTCGTCCATCCGTCCCTTAAACACCTCCAGGGAAGGTGAATCAACCACCTCCCTGGGCAGCCTCTGACAGTGACCAATCACCCTTTCTGTGAAAAACTTCCTCCTGATGTTGAGCCTGACCCTCCCCTGGTGGAGCTTGAGGCCAATCCCTCTCATCCTGTCCCCTGTCCCTTGGGAGAAGAGCCCAGCTCCCTCCTCTCCACAAGCTCCTTTCAGGTAGTTGCAGAGAGCAATGAGGTCTACCCTCAGCCTCCTCTTCTCCAGGATAAATAAATCCATGCCAACAATGACATTTTCCACCATTTCACTTTCTTCTCTCTTTCAGTAAGTATATTAACAAAGAATTTCAATATACAATTGCCACTTATTATGCCTCATCCATCACTATATCCCGTGCTTTGCCATGAAAATGATATTAACACTTGGTTTCCCATCACAACCAGCTTTCAAATCACAGCACATTTTCTCCCCCTTCCCAAACACTCTCTTAAAAAGTTCAACGGGGATGCTCCACTGAAAATCTTATGGATAAATAGGAATAAAACAGGGATAAATAGAATAGGGATAAAAAAAATGAATCCGTCTCTTCACTGCCACCTTCTTGATTAGCCCTGTGCATGTGAAGGATGCGACTGGAACTTGGGAATCTCGTGGTTAAATGTGATATCCTGCCACAAGCTTGAGACACAAAAGTTGTTTCCATGACTGTATTGACTCAGTGACACCAAAAGCTAAAATACAAGTAACTTTACAGAGCAGTTTGTGGTGGCTTCTTTTTTTTCCTTATCTCTTCTTATTTGAAATAAACAAATGTGTTCAAAGGCTTTAATTGTTTTAACAGGGTTCAGCTAAATGATTACGTGTTCTAAAATCAAGCTTGATTTATATTACAAAGGTGTGGGTATCTACAGCCCCTTCTTAAAACCCTGGTGTGGTTAGGAAGAGATTCAGATGTTGAATTTTTGGCATTAGAAACTGGAAAGAGCATAATTAGGACAGATACTAGAGATAAATTATTTTTCTACATGGTGGCTTCAAATCTCCTGTGCTCGTCATAGTTGTTGGAGTGACCTTCACGCTGTTTCTCCTCTTCTGGGACCTGTTGGGACAATCAAAAAAGAGTTCAGCTGATGAGATATATAATTCTTTTTATCAGTAAAAGAGACTAAAGTGCACTGAGAATGTAGTTCTGTTTGTATGTCTAATCTATCTGTTTATCAATGGTGACCCTGCCTGACAGGAACCAATAGTCCTGAATTCTGAGGTGTGAATTCAGGGTTTTTAATAAATTCCTTAACACTGATGCTCTAAAGAACCAAGGTGATAACTTCTAACGAAATTTAGAGCAAACTGTATAGACCAAATATCAAGGTCCCTTCTCATTACATGATCAAGCTCTCTTACCTTGTTCTGAAGTGCAGGAGATACAGTAGCAGATGCAGCCGCAAGAGATGCAGCAGCAGGAGATTCAGCAGCAGGAGATGCAGCTGGAGACACAGCAACGGGAGATGCAGCAGCAGGAGATGCAATAAGGAGATTCAGCAGGTGATGCAGCAGAAGGAGATGCAGTAGGAGATGCATCAAGGTGTGCAGAAGCATAAGATGCAGCAGGAGATGCAGCCGCAGGAGATGAGCATGAGATGCATCATCAGAAGATGTGGCTGCAGATGCCTCAGCAGGAGATACAGCAGCAGACGCAGCAGTAGGAACTGCCAGAGGAGATACAGCAGGAGATGCAGCACAATGAAAATCAAGGGAGGTTGTATCTTACCTCCCAATAAACTGAGTCATCAAAGCAGTTCTGGTCAGACGCTTGTCCCAAGAAGGGTAACTTTAGAATAGCACCTGCAGAGAAAGCACCATCAGAAGTTAAAAAATGGACAAAATACACAAATAAATGTTCCTCAGATGTGCCCTGGGTAGGTCCTCTAAGTCTTCTGACTCATTTCTGAGTCTACAGAAATCCCCAACCACCCTGGGACATCGGGTCAGTCATTCCGAGAAGTGAAGTAAATTTCTTCATGACTATTCCAAGGACAATTAGAGTAATTATTACACTTCTACAAGTAATAATTAGAGGAATTGTTACAAGAGTAATAGCCTCAATAGCTCTTACAAGAGTAAGAGCCTTTTAATTGCTCAAAACTTTTCCAGGTTTCTGACTGGAATTTTTCTATCTCAGCCTGAATTTTTTCTTGGAAAATATCCACTATCACGTGGGAGTACTTGACACTTAAATAAAATCTCTCCCTAATCTCTGTTGAGAATTTTAAGTTAGAGAAGAACTCCACCCAGAGCAACATCTTGCTGTTTCTACAAGTAATATAGATATCTTTGAAACACATATTTCAGTAAGTTATTTAGGCTTCATTTCTGAAAAAAATTATTGGAAAAGTCCTTTTCCTTTTGGGTTTCTGCCAATGTGCCACCACATATTATTTCTGCTTTGTTGTTTTGCATTATTCATAGAATCACAGAATGACAGAATCACCAGGTTGGAAGAGACCCACCGGATCATCAAGTCCAACCATTCCTATCAAACACTAAACCATGTCCCTCAGCACCTCATCCACCCGTCCCTTAAACACCTCCAGGGAAGAGGAATCAACCACCTCCCTGGGCAGCCTGTTCCAATGCCCAATGACCCTTTCCATGAAAAACTTCCTCCTAATCTCCAGCCTAAATCTCCCCTGGCAGATCTTGAGGTCATTCCCTCTTGTCCTGTTCCCTGTCCCTTGAGAGAAGAGCCCAGCTCCCTCCTCTCTACAACCTCATTTCAGGTAGTTGTAGAGAGCAATGAGGTCTCCCCTCAGCCTCCTCTTCCCCAGGATAAACACCCCCAGCTCTCTCAGCCGCTCCTCATCAGGCCTGTTCTCCAGTCCCTTCCCCAGTTTCGTTGCTCTTCTCTGGACTTGCAGGGAATTCACATGGAATTGTTGATATGTTGATGTTCTCTACGGACAAACCTTGAAATTCACAGCTATTTCAGTTGCTTTGTGCGTCACACTGACCTGTCAATGCTCCACCCGCCAGTGCAATTCCAACCGAACTGCCCAGGGCAGCTGCCTGCATGCCAACCCGCCTGAAAAGGATGGAAAAAGAAACCGTTGGTACCCAAAAAATTGTTACACTGATAATTGGCACTGATAATTGGTCTTCTGATACTGCACTTGCTGCCTGCTGGACAAGGTGGCTCACAGGGAAACATCCTATTGCTGTGTACGAGCAGAGATCATAGAATCATAGAGTCATAGAATGATAGAATCATAGAGTCAGAGTCATAGAATCATAGAGACACAGAGTCATAGAATCACAGAATCACGGAGTCACAGAGTCACAGAATCACAGAGTCAGAGAATCATAGAGTCATAGAATCATAGAGTTATAGAGTCACAGAGTCATAGAATCATAGAGTCACAGAATCATAGAATCACAGAATCATACAGTCATAGAGTAATAGAATCATAGAGCCATAGAATCACAGAATCATAGAATCATAAAGTCATAGAGTCATAGAATCATAGAGTCATAGAGTCATACAATCATAGAAACATAGAATCATAGAATCATAGAATCACAAAGGCATAGAATCATAGAATCACAAATGCATAGAATCACAGAATCATAGAGTCATAGAGTAATAGAATCATAGAATCATAGAATCACAGAATCACAGAATCATAGAATCATAAAGTCACAGGATCATAGAATCATAGAGTCATAGAGTCATAGAATCATAGAAACATAGAATCATAGAATCATAGAATCACAGAATCATAGAATCACAAAGGCATAGAATCACAGAATCATAGAATCATAGAATCATAGAATCATAGAGTCATAGAGTCATAGAATCATAGAATCAGAGGAGGCTGAGAGGAGACCTCATTACTCTCTACAAGTACCTGAAAGGAGGTTGTAGAGAGGAGGGAGCTGGCCTCTTCTCCCAAGTGACAGGGGACAGGACAAGAGGGAATGGCCTCAAGCTCCACCAGGGTAGATTTAGGCTGGAGATTAGGAGGAGGTTTTTCACGCAGAGGGTCTTTGGGCATTGGAATAGGCTGCCCAGGGAGGTGGTTGATTCACCTTTCCTGGAGGTGTTTAAGGCACGGGTGGATGAGGTCCTGAGGGACATGGTTTAGTGTTAGATAGGAACGGTTGGACTAGAAGATCTGATGGGTCCCTTCCAACCTGGTTGTTCTGTGATTCTCTTCTGTGATAAAGTCATAGAATCACGGAGTCATAGAATCATAGAGTCATAGAGTCAGAGTCAAAGAATGATAGATTCATAGAGTCACAGAATCATAGAATCACAGTCTCATAGAATCATAGAGTCAGAGATTCATAGAGTCATAGAATCATAGACTCATAGAATCACAGAGTCATAGAATCACAGACTCACAGAATCATAGAATCGTAGAATCACAGTCATAGAATCACAGAATCAGAATCATAGAGTCATAGAGTAATAGAATCATAGAGTCATAGAATCACAGAATCATAGAATCATAAAGTCATAGAATCATAGAGTCATAGAGTCAGAGTCAAAGAATGATAGAATCATAGAGTCTTAGAATCATAGAGTCATAGAATCAGAGTCATAGAATGATAGAATCATAGAGTCACAGAATCGTAGAATCATAGAGTCATAGAGTCATAGAATGATAGAATCATAGAACAACCAGGTTGGAAGAGACCCACTGGATAATCGAATCCAACCATTCCCATCAAACACTAACCCATGTTCCTCAGCACCTTGTCCACCCATCCCTTAAACCCCTCCCGGGAAGGTGACTCAACACCCTCCCTGGGCAGCCTCTGACACTGCCCAGTGACTCCAGAACTAGATCAAAGGAGGGTGGAAAAAGAACATAGACCTTCATAAATCAACAAACTCCACTCTCTCTTCGCTCTATAACTCACCCAATGTCCTCATTTACTGCAGTTACTATGATGCCAGCGATACCTCCCAGTATTCCAGGCAAACCATGTAAATTATGAACTCCGCACGTGTCTTGAATGTTCAGCTTGGATGCCAAGAACGGCTGAAATGAGGGGACATATGAAGTTTATAATGAGTTTATAGTCTTCCATTATCTCTGGAAAGATATGCAAAAGAGAGTAGTGCAAGAAAAAAAAAATCACTTATTTCATGTGGGCAAAGTTTAGCAATAAATCCTGCTGTCTTTTCCTTCATTTCTTTATATCCAGGGAAACCCAAGTACATGCGTATGATGGTTCAAATGTCCAAGCTACCATCATAAATGCGGTAAATGTGGTCCAAAACACATGACATTCCAGTGATAGAATCATAGAATCATAGAAACACAGAAACACAGAAACAGAGAATCATAGAATCATAGAATGGTTTGCGTTGGAAGGGACCTCAAAGCCCATCCAGTGCCACCTCTGCTGTGGGCAGGGACACCTCCCACTGGATCAGGGGCTCCAAGACCCATCCAACCTGCCCCTGAACACCTCTATTCCCAATTGTTTCAGCCACTGCAGCAAAAGTTGAAAGAGGTGGCTAAGTCACACATCAACACCAGTTCTGAGTGTGGTATTCAGGTATTTTCTTCCAGAATGTCCCCTCATCAAGAAATGATGGTTTAGATGATTTCTGCAACTCTTTTGTTCCTTATTGTTGGACATGAAGCGGTTCCATTTTCTACTTCAGAGGTTATTTTTTTTTTTTTTACAGATCTAGTTAGAAATTGTATCATAGAATCATAGACTCACCAGGTTGGAAAAGACCCACTGGATCATCGAGTCCATTCCCACCAATCTCTAACCCATGTCCTTCAGCACCTCATCAACTCATCCCTTAAACCCCTCCAGGGAAGGTGACTCACCCCCCTCCCTGGGCAGCCTCTGCCAGTGCCCAATGACCCTGTCTGGGAAAAAAATTTTTCCTCATGTCGAGTCTGAATCGCCCCTGGCAGAGTTTGAGACCATTCCCTCTTGTCCTGTCCCCCGAATGAGATCTACCTCATTGAAACCTGGGTTTGGAACAAAATTCTGGCAGCTCCTTGAACGTAAATCACAACTTTAATGAACTCTAATACCTATAAGATCTTTTGCTTTTATCTAGATGTTGAACTGAATTTAGCTCACGAGCTTATATTTAAATCACACTGGTTTAAAATAACAGTTATCTAGAGCTTCTCTATAGTTTATCAGCCATTTCCTGGACTCGATGATCAGGTGGGTCTCTTCCAACCTGGTGATTCTATGATTCTGTGATTCTAAACTCCTGTTCTAGCATATCGAGGGAGTCCCGATAAATAAAATGAAGCAATAAAGAAAATGAAGCAGTAAGTAAAATGAGAGCAAAGGTGTGTTCTCAGTACTTACAGTCAGGTAGTGGTAGCCAAGGACTGAGATGATTCCAGCAAGGCTCCCAATGCACATGGCACAGAAGGGGGGGATTGCCATATCAGCACATGTTCCCACGGCGACTCCTCCTGCCAGGGTGGCATTTTGGATGAGAACCTGCAAATAGACAGTGATGGAGATGATATATCTGGGACACAGGCTTGCCCTAGGGTTGAATGACCTATAATCCTTGCTTGTGTCCCCAAAAGTGAAGACTTTTATGTCTAGAAAGCTACCTGGAGGAGAAGGACCTGGGGCTGTTGGTCGACAGCCGACTGAACATGAGCCAGCAGTGTGCCCAGGTGGCCAAGAAGGCCAATGGTATCCTGGCTTGTATTAGAAATGGTGTGACCAGCAGGGCCAGGGAGGTTCTTCTCCCTCTGGACTCAGCACTGGTGAGACTGCTCCTTGAATCCTGTGTTCAGTTCTGGGTCCCTCAGCACAAGAAGGATGTTGAGGCTCTGGAGCAAGTGCAGAGAAGAGCAACAAGGCTGGTGAAGGGTCTGGAGAACAGACCTGATGAGGAACGGCTGAGGGAGCTGGGGGTGTTTATCCTGGAGAAAAGGAGGCTGAGGGGAGACCTCATTGCCATCTCCAACTCCCTGAAAGGAGGTTGTGTAGAGGAGGGAGCTGGGCTCTTCTCCCAAGGGACAGGGGACAGGACAAGAGGGAATGGCCTCAAGCTCCACCAGGGGAGATTAAGGCTACAGATTAGGAAGAAGTTTTTCCCAGAAAGGGTGATTGGGCAATGTCAGAGTCTGCCCAGGGAGGGGGTTGATTCACCTTCCCTGGAGGGGTTTAAGGGACAGGTAGATGAGGTCCTGAGGGACATGGTTTAGTTTTTGGTGGGAGTGGTTGGACTCGATGATCTGATGGGTCTCTTCCAACCTGGTGATTCTATGATTCTATCAAAATGGGATTCTTTGACTAGAATCTTTCCAATGAAGAATGAACAGAAATGTAAAACAGAGTTCCCTGTAACATGTTCCATGGCACTGGCAGAGGCTGCCAAGGGAAGGGGGTTGAGTCACCTTCCCTGGAGGGGTTTAAGGGACGGGTGGACGAGGTGCTGAGGGACATGGGTTAGTGTTTGATAGGAACGGTTGTACTCAATGATCCAGTGAGTCTGGTTATCCTATGATTTTATCTTCAGGATGTTGTTTCTAACCTGCTCTAAGGTAGTTTAACTGGAGCTAGTTGAATGAAACCCAACTTCTGCAAAGTCACTAAAACTGGTTTGATCTCCGGAGAAGTTGGGCTGAGCCAGGGAATCTTCTTCCTGCAACAGCAGCAAATTCCACCAGCTTAGCGATCCCTGCCTGCTCATCCTGGGCTCAGACAAACACTACTGGGAAGAAGAGGGTGAAAATGTAGGGCTGGATTTTAGGGTACAGGGGTGAAACGCTGGTAGTCTCCAGTTCCAGCCTAGTTTGACTTTGGCTGTCATGCAGTTGCACTGTGAGATCACCAGGGAACAGGTCATTCCCTTGAGAGACCAGCTTTGGTTGCTGCAGTACGGTAGCTCCCGTGGTGTCACCTTTGGAATAAGACCCATGAGTCTACTTGAACGATGGACTAAGGTCCGTACAGAATCATAGAATCACTAGGTTGGAAGAGACTCAACGGATCATAGAGTCCAACCATTCCTATCAAACACTAACCCATGTCCCTCAGCAACTCATCCACCAGCACCTTAAACCCCTCCAGGGAAGGTGAATCAACCACCTCCCTGGGCAGCCTATTCCAATGCCCAATCACCCTTTCTGTGAAGAATATTTTCCTTAAGTCAAGCCTGAACCTCCCCTGGTGGAGCTTGAGGCCATTCCCTCTCGTCTTGTCCCCTGTCCCTTGGGAGAAGAGCCCAGTTCCCTCCTCTCTACAACCTCCTTTCAGGGAGTTGGAGAGAGCAATGAGGTCTCCCCTCAGCCTCCTCTTCTCCAGGTTAAACACCCCCAGCTCTCTCAGCTGCTCCTCCTGTTCTCCAGCCCCTTCACCAGCTTTGTTGCTCTTCTCTGGACTCATGGACTCTATGATTCTATGATTCTATGACTATAACATCTAAGAACTTTTCCTTCTCCGCATGCAGCAATCCCAAACACATACATCTCATACTTAAAGGAGAGTGGGTTGCCTTCAGACCCAATCTGACATTACAACTTTTAGAAGTATAAAATCTCTAATTATACTGCATGAAAAAAGGTTCCATGTAGCTCATGGACACTGGGAATCTGACTAACCGTCTTTATTGCACAGGAGTCCTGCAGTTTAACGGAGGTTCTGATGAGCTTCTTACCATACTGAATTTGCCTCTTTGATCCACCAGACTGGAGAGGGCGAACGTCACGACCGCACATGCAGCCAAGGAATAGTAAGTGTTGGCAGCTGCTCTAATCTGGTGTGATTGTTCAGGTGCAATGGCAGAGTTGAAACTGGGCCAAAAAACCCAAAGGATCAGGGTACCTGGTTAGATAGAAGACAAAATGAAACAAAGACCGTTCAGTCACAAAGGGTGTTTCAATGTGAAAGATCCAACACTACAGGACGATTGACAAGAAATGAGTGAAGTGATGAGGTTCTTCTCCCTCTGTACTCACCACTGGTGAGACTGCTCCTCGAATCCTGTGTTCAGTTGTGGGACCTCAGCACAAGAAGGATGTTGAGGCTCTGGAGCGAGTCCAGAGAAGAGCAAGGAAGCTGGGGAAGGGGCTGGAGAACAGGCCTTATGAGGAAGGGCTGAGAGAGTTGGGGGTGCTTATCCTGGAGTAGAGTAAGCTGACGGGAGACCTCATTGCTCTCTACATCTACCTGAAAGGGTTTGGACTTCACAGTGGCAATGACCTCTGGCAACAAATGGGGCATGAGAAGGAGTTACAGAAGCTTTCCAGTAAGATTTGACAGACGTCATGTACCAATATCCCAGCTACCAGCATCAAAAGATTCTGCAGAATCTATTACTTCTTCCAGCATTTTGGTATTTCATATTTCTTACCAATCATAGAATCGTAAAGTCATAAAATCATAGAATAAACAGGTTGCAAGAGACCCACCGGATAATCGAGTTCAACCATTCCTATCAAACACTAAACCATGTCCTTTAGCACCTTGTCCACATGTCCCTTAAACACCTCCAGGGAAGGTGAATCAACCACCTCCCTAGGCAGCCTCTGCCAGTGAGCAATGACCCTTCCTATGAAGAACTTTTTCCTAATGTCCAGCCTGAACCTTCCCTGGTGGAGTCTGAGGCCATTCCCTCTCGTCCTGTCCCCTGTCCCTTGGGAGAATTGCTCAGCTCCCTCCTCTCTACAACCTCCTTTCAGGGAGTTGTAGAGAGCCATGAGGTCTCTCTCCTCTCAGCCTACACTTCTCCAGGATAAACACTCCCAGCTCTCTCAGACATTCCTCATAAGGTCTGTTCTCCAGCCCCTTCACCAGCCTCATTGCTCTTCTCTGGACTTGCTCAACATATATAGTTCCTGAACTCTCATTAGTGGGACACAGTACATCTTGGTATTTTTAATTATGTCCAATTACTATGGAAAAGCTGCTTATAATGAGTGATTTATCCAAAAAAGGGGCCACTACAAATCAATAGCGAAAATACTTCTTTAAACTGATCTTTCCTTTTTTGGCCTAAGTAGGAAACATCAGACAAAAGGAATAGTATTCCTTTTTGGGATGTATTTAGACTCGATGATCCAGTGGGTCTCGTCCAACCTGGTGATTCTGTGATTTAAGAAAATGTATTTTGGTGTGCATTTAAGAGAACAAATGCAGTGGAAGAACAGGCAGTCATTAAAACGTAAGGACTAATGACTGATCTGCCTTCACTGTTGCTTCGCTTACCAATCATGGCGAAGAGGTCCGAGTGGTAGGTCGATTCTTCATTTTCATGTTTGTTTTTCAAACCAGGACGATACAAGACTAGGGTTGCGGCCAAACCAAAATAAGCCCCAAACGCGTGGATAGTCATCGAGGCTCCGACATCTGAGGCCTGTAATAAGGACCCAAAGTAACGCCATGAACTTTATGCTGGAGGATGCGATGAAGGACAAGTCTGTATAGAAACAAGTCTGTAGAAACTAGAACCTAGAATATGTAAACTAGAATTTACAGGGAGTGGAAATATTTATTATAAACAGAAAAGAATTATTACCAAATAATTGTACCTGAAATATTTCTAAAACTAGATGTTCATTGCAGGCGAAGATCGTGATCTCCAGAACTGTCAAGATCAGCATCTGAACGGGACTTGTTTTCCCCAGGACTGCTCCAAAGGAGATCAGAGCAGTCGCTGTGCTGAAGTCTGCATTTATCATGCTGTAAACAAAGTGAAAACAAAGCAAGGTAAAAGGAAGACACACGCGAAAAAGAAAATCAATTTAAAGAGACCTTAAGTAAGGGTGTAATTTCAAACCTGTCGTATCGTTAGATATGAGGAGTAGCTGAGAGTGTTGGGGTTGTTTAGCCTAGAGAAGAGGAGGCTGAGAGGAGACCTCATTGCCCTCTACCACTACCTGAAAGGAGGTTGTAGAGAGAGGGAGCTGGGCTCTTCTCCCAAGGGACAGGGGACAGGACGAGAGGGAATGGCCTCAAGCTCCACCAGGGGAGGGTCAGGCTGGACATTAGGAAAAATTTTTCCCAGAAAGGGTGATTAGTCACTGGCAGAGGCTGCCCAGGTTGGTGGTTGATTCACCTTCCCTGGAGGGGTTTAAGGTGTGGGTGGACGAGGTGTTGAGGGACATGGGTTAGTGTTTGATAGGAATGGTTGGACTCAATGATCCAGTGGGTCTCTTCCAACCTGGTGACTCTATGATTCTATGATTAAAATGATAGAGCTTTAACTCTTCAGGATCATTGTGGATCAAAATGAATTCAAGCCTTCACACCTGGGTTTTATGGAAATCTTGCCCCAAAAGTTTCAAAAAATGTAGAAAACACATAGGAATGTTCCCCCCTGCACATACAATTTTATTTATCCAGATGTTTCAACTGACAGTGAAGAGTCAGCTGGGACCCGTATTGCGGATGTGCAGGGATGTTTCCAGCTCTGTCACCTGAACTCCAAAGAAGACAGGGACCTCTTAGGTTTGGTCAAATGGTTTAGCTCATTTCACAGAATCATAGAATCGCTTGGTTGATCACCTTTGAGATGACTGAGCCCAACTCTCCCTGTCCACTACTAAACCAGACACCTGAGCACCTCATCTACCTGGATTTAAATCCCTCCAGTGATGAGGACTCCACCATTGCCCTGGGCAGCCTCTACCGGGGTCTGAGAGCCCTTTTGGTGAAGACAGTTTTCCTGATTTCAATCTGAACCTGCCCTGGTGGAGCTTGAGGCCATTCCCTCTCGTCCTGTCACTTGGAAGAAGAGACCAACACCCACCTTTCCACAACCTCCTTTCAGGCAGTTATAGACAGTGATGAAGTCTCCTCTCAGCCTCCTGTTCTCCAGGACAAACACCCCCAGCTCTCTCAGACATTCCTCATAAGGCCTGTTCTCCAGATCCTTCACCAGCTTCATTGCTCTTCTCTGGACTCACTCCAGAGCCTCAACATCCTTCTTGTGCTGAAGGGCCCACAACTGAACACAGGATTTGAGAAGCAGCCTCACCAGTGCTGAGTACAGAGGGAGAAGAACCTCCCTGGCCCTGCTGGTCACTCCCATTTCTGATCCAAGCCAAGATGCCATTGGCCTTCTTGGCCACCTGGACCACTGGTGGATCATGTTCAGTCACCGTCGATCAACACCTCCAGGTCCCTCTCCTCCAGGCACTTTCCATCCAGACTTCTCCCAGTCTGGAGCTGCTCAGGGTTGTTGTGCACCAAGTGCAGGATCCGCCATTTGGCCTTGTTGAACCTCATCCCACTGGTCTCAGCCCATGGATCCAGCCTGTTCAGATCCCTTTGGAGCCTCCCTACCCTCCAGCAGATCCACACTTCCACCCAGCTTAGGGTTGTCTGCAAACTTGCTCAGGGAGCACTCGATGCCTTCATCCAGGTCATTGATGAAGACATTGAACAGGGCTGGACCCAGCACTGGATGGTGTTTCTTTCAGAAATGTCTATGAGCTGTCTCAGAACTGCTTTCCTGTAGCCCCTTCACTACTCGAAGGCCCCTGTACATCTTCCAGCTTCCAAAGCTCTAGAGGTATGATGTAGTATTTCTACACGACCTGTAGCCACTTTGGTTCCCTTGGCTCAGCGCACAAGGTGTTTCTCCTTTATTGGTAAAGGGCAGATCAAGTGTTTAGAGTTGGACAGTAAGGCTCAATCAAATTTCAGTGAACTTAGAAGTCTGATCCCATGGACTCTGTAGCTTATGGCTTCTGCTGCTGTCTTAAGAGATAGTAATGTCAATAAATGTAATCCAAATGTACCTTTTGAAATCAATGCGAATTTTCCCTTCGTGCATGTGCCAAAATCCTTGCATCAGGGTTCCCCACTGGAGACCGAAGGCAGCGATGAGCATGTTCATGCCAACACTGCTGAATCCGTATTTCTTCAGAAAGGTCATCAGGAAACCGATTCCGACAAATATCATCACATGGACATCCTGAAAGACTGGAGGGAAACCATGTCTGTGTCATAACTATGAAACACGAAGGGGAGAATCATAGAATCATAGAATAACCAGGTTGGAAGAGACCCACCGGATCATCGAGTCCAACCATTCCCATCAAACACTAACCCATGTTCCTCAGCACCTCGTCCACCCGTCCCTTAAACACCTCCAGGA
The DNA here is from genome assembly GCA_033558105.1 of Coccyzus lansbergi. Lineage (NCBI taxonomy): Eukaryota > Metazoa > Chordata > Aves > Cuculiformes > Coccyzidae > Coccyzus > Coccyzus lansbergi. The sequence goes on from JAUMJK010000539.1 coordinate 37,790, forward strand.
AGGTGACTCAACCCCCTCCCTGGGTAGACAAACCAGCTTAATGTGCCCATATCTCTGTGTCAGAGGGAGCAATAATGGTCTTTAGGAAAAGGATATTAAAGTACAAAGTCAATTGACAGGTATGTATGTCTGCGCCTCCTCCCTTGCAGCAGGTTGTGCAGCAGGAATGCAGAGCGGTGGCTCTGTGCCTGAGTTGGCTGTGGTGGCCAACAGCCCATTCAGAGCAACTCTTCTCCAAATGTCTTAGGAAACATAGAATCATAGAACAACCAGGCTGGAAGGGACCCATCGGATCTTCTAGTCCAACCATTCCTATCAAAACGTGTCGCAGTGGTTAGTGCTGGTAGGACTGGGAGTGTATAGGCTTCCTAGGCTCCCTCCAAACACCTTCTTGATGCCCTCCAGTATGGATGATCACCCACTTTTATTTTAAAGTGGGACGAAAATATGTTTGCAGGTCACATGAGAAGGATGTTACTCCCTACAACTACCTGAAAGGAGGTAGTAGAGAGGAGGGAACTGGGCTCTTCTCCCAAGTGACAGGGGACAGGACAAGAGGGAGTGGCCTCAAGCTCCACCAGGGGAGATTTAGGCTGGAGATTAGGAGGAAGTTTTTCATGGAAAGGGTCATTGGGCATTGGAATAGGCTGCCCAGGGTGGTGGTTGATTCACCTTCCCTGGAGGTGTTTAAGGTACAGGTAGATGAGGTGCTGAGGGACATGGTTTAGTGTTTGATAGGAATGGTTGGACTCAATAATCTGATGGGTCTCTTCCAACCTGGTTTTTCTATGATTCTATGATTCTATGTTCTCCAGTAAAGAAAAGCTGGACCATAGACCTTTCCCCCACTTTTTTTGAGGATAAGTGGAAGTCGAATACTGAACAACGCTTTTCTTCTCCTTCTTGAAATAATTTTCTACTGGTGAGCATTCACCCAGTAACCTATAACATCAGCACCTTTGAGATGTGGCCTTGGTTCTCTGTCTGACTGTTGTAAAAACACTTTATTACAAGCTTGTTGTTACCAGGAAAATCACAGAGCTAGAGGGCAAACCCATAAAAACTACCTAATCACAGCTAAAAAAGTAACATTTTGTTGGACTTCAACAGAAGAACATGGAATTGTATTAAATAAACTCTTCACGTGACAAGTCGAAGTCATAGAATCATAGAATCACCAGCTTGGAAGAGACCCACTGGATCATCGAGTCCAACCATAATATAACTTTGATGGTTTTCAGATCATATCACACTCCATTTCCATATACAGTATGAGGGGTGGATTTGGAAAATGTCTATTTCTGCTCTTTTTATTATTTAATGCCCCTAAGCCATGGGCTTTCCTTAAAAGTTTTTGTTTGTCCATTCAGGGCAGTCAGCTCCAGGCAAGAAGGATTTTCTAGTCTCCCAAAGGAGATTATAGTTTGTTTCAGCTTAGTACTTGATCTTGTTTGCCATTCTCGGGTCAAACCATTGCAGACAAAGCAAGGAAATTATTCTCACCAAACAATCCCATTCATGTGTGCAACATCTCAGTAAATCGTGTCCGGATTAAAAAAAAAAAAGATGTTTTACTGTTTAAAGTAACCTGACCCTACATATGAGCAAAAGAACAGCTTTCAAAGGTGCTTTGATGAGTGACGAGTCTAATTCTCAGTGTCAGTCAATAAGGTTTCTTCTTCTTTTTTGAAAGGTGGTTTCACAAATTTTACCCCAGGCCTGGAGATTAGAAAGAAGCAGTTGATTGATGTTTTAAAACTGTCTGAACTTATTTACGCAAAAGATTAAAAAACCTGGTTAAAACTACGTTAACCCATAGAATCATAGAATCAGAGAATCATAGAACCACCAGGTTGGAAGAGACCCACCGGATCATCGAGTCCAACCATTCCTATCAAACACTAAACCATGTCCCTCAGCACCTCATCTACCCGTCCCTTAAAACCCTCCAGAGAAGGTGAATCAACCCCCTCCCTGGGCAGCCTCTGACACTGCCCAATGACCCTTTCTATGAAAATTTTTTTCCTAATGTCCAGCCTGAACCTCCCCTGGTGGAGCTTGAGGCCATTCCCTCTAAGAACACTTGCAAAACCATCACAAACCCTTGTCCTCCCATTCATAGCTCCCCTGGAGTTGCCCATCCCAAGCACCCAAAATAGATACAGAACATTGGGAATGATCTCAACTCAGGGTCCCTCATCTAAGTGCAAAACTATGGTAATCATCATATCTTTTTCATCTTTCTTTGGTCTTAAAAATAATGATACAGCTTGGATTCCTGGCACTGAGGTATTTAAGGTGTATAAAAGCAGGTTGAGCACCTCACTTCTGAGGATATCAATTGGCCCATGGATCAAACCACAAAATCTATGAGGAAGGAACGAGTTAACATCCCTGGGGGTACCATGGGAGGCAATTTGAACTCATCATTTTTTCAACTCAGGGGAAGTCTTGGCCCAGGATAGGACCTAATACGTCTGTGTAACAATAGCATCAACTTTCTGCCAGATCTTCAGGCAAACTGTGCTCCTGTGTGCCTTTTGTAGACAAAGAAGCTTGAGAGGAAGTAGGAATAAAAGGGAAAACAGGTACTAGGACATCCTGCTTTTATTCCATTTGTTTATTGTGAGTGAGATTCATCTAATCCTAGGTCAGCATCTAAAATCTCAGTGTTACACTTGTGCTGTTTGCTTATGTCTCCCACATGTTTTAGATGCTGATATTATGGAAGAAATAACTATAGGTGATCCCTGATGGGATGGATTACATCTAAAGGCCAAGGATTGTAGCCAAGGATTCTGGGGAGAAGAATCCTTTCCTCTGTGATGTTCATAGAATCATAGAACAACCAGGTTGGAAGAGACCCACCGGATCATCGAGTCCAACCATTCCTATCAAACACTAACCCATGTCCCTCAGCACCTTGACCACTTGGGCCTTAAACCCCTCCAGGGAAGGTGACTCAACCCCCTCCCTGGGCTGCCTCTGCCACTGACCAATGACCCTTTCTGGGAAATTTTTTTTCCTAATGTCCAGCCTGACCCTCCCCTGGTGCAGCTTGAGGCCATTCCCTCTTGTCCTATCCCCTGACACTTGGGAGAAGAGCCCAGCTCCCTTCTCTCCACAACCTCCCCTCAGGTAGTGGGAGGGAGCAATGAGGTCTCCCCTCAGCCTCCTCTTCTCCAGGATAAACACCCCCAGCTCTCTCAGCCACTCCTCTTGTTCTCCATCCCCTTCCCCAGCTTCGTTGCTCTTCTCTGGACTCGCTCCAGAGCCTCAACATCCTTCTTGTGCTGAGGGGCCCAGAACTGAACACAGAATTTGAGGAGTTTTCTCACCAGTGCCGAGTACAGGGGGACATCTCAGTGGAATTAACATAAATGTGAGTGATTACCCTCTGAGGTTCATCAGCTGACTGGCATCTGGAGCTGATCAACACCATAAATTCACTGTGAGAGAACACGCAGCACCAGGCCACCATGAAGTGCCCCCCGAGACTGCATTCCCCTGTGACAGTCACTGAAAGGCCATTTGCAACGAGACAGAAAGAAGGTTATAGTCAAAATTACACAGATACTACATCCAGACAAGGAGTTCTGAGCCATTATGCTCATCATAGAATCATAGAATCACCAGGTTGGAAGAGACCCACCGGATCATCGAGTCCAAGGAGGACTGCAAGCAGGACCACAAGTTGTTAAGACATCAAAGCCCCAAACAACAGATTAACCCAGAACAACAATTAACCTGCAATACTGCCAGCAAGTTGCAGGATGCTCCTCTGCAGACTTGTTTTCCTATTTCTTTTCTCTCTTCTTAGCATGGGGAGGAGAGGGAGAATGGGAGAAGTCAGCAGCTACTTCTCAGGACAAAAGTTTTTCTCCCTGAACTTCGTCAAGCATTTGCAGAACAACAAACCAACAAAAATATTTGCAGGCTGAGCTATTGCTGTTCACAACTGAGTCACTGCTTTGAAAAAGCTGAGGGGTTATCCACCTTGTGCCCTTTGTGGAGCCCAGTTTCTACAAGCATAGGTTGAACCTGCTGCCCAATTTCCATATCCTCCCAAGACAGCATTTTGAAAGCTGGACAAGAGTAGAGAAATGTTTTGTTCATTTTCATTAATTAATGCAAGAATCAGGATAGAAGTTCTGGCAAGAAGCATTTCCAATCACCTCCAGAAAATGCTCACATTGTTCAGAGCCTTTCATATTTCATAGAATCATAGAATCATAGAACAACCAGATTGGAAGAGACCCACCGAATCATCGAGTCCAACCATTCCCATCAATCACTAAACCATGTCCCTCAGCAAGTTTTCTCCAAGCAAATCTCTCCAAGTTTTAAACTGCTAAGCAAATTCTAGAATGACTTTCAAGAATCTTCCCCCCCAGAAGACTAATTTCAAAATTACTTAACTGAATTTCGTCTTTGAATCCTGCTGCTTTCGTGCCTCAGAATTTTATTTGCTCCAAAACTTGCCTTCTCTTCTACCTATATTGCTTAAGTCTCATAAGTTATTCAGAAATCTTGCTTAGGATTCGTTTAAAGAAATTCTAATGTCTTTAAGTCTTAGCAACACTTACTTGGGTATGATTCTACAGAGGAATTATTGGCATTATAGTCCACAAATATCCCAAATAGCACGATGATGATCACTTCCAGGAGAAGAGCCAGGATGGAGAACTTGAACCTCATGTTGGTGTCAAGGGCAGAAGGCATTGCAGGAGAGCAGGAGGCTGTGAGTGCCTGATAAAGGATGTTTGCCTTCAGGGGAGCTGCCTAACTCAGTGGATCTGGGTGATATAATGAAAAAAAAAAAAAGAAACAGAGAAACGGACGAACACACCGTCACACCCACTGTGGGAGGGGAACAGCGAGGGCTGATAGAGCCATTTCTATTTTCCAACCTATTTCTGTGCATGAAACGCTGGTTTAGCTGTTGGGGTTTATTTTTTTCAGTTTGTAATGCAAACCACCTCATTCACCCTCCCTGGAGGTGTTTAAGGGATGGGTGGACAAGGTGCTGAGGGACGTGGGTTAGTGTTTGATAGGAATGGTTGGACTCCATGATCCAGTGGGTCTCTTCCAACCTGATTGTTCTATCATTCCATGTAACCACTGACTTGCATGTATTTTAAAAAGGAAACAACCTAGAAGGAAATCTCACACAGGCTGGTTTGCCGCGCGTGGCAAGGGGTGTAGTGGCAGTCAGTTGTGTTTCTTGCGGTCAATAGTTGCTCCAAGTTCCAACTTTTGTTTTAAATGGTAAAGGATTTTTCATCTTACGGATAATCTACCTCTCCACATAGGATACAATAGGCCAAAGGAATCATAGAATCATCGAATCATAGAACAACCGGGTTGGAAGAGACCCACTGGCTCATCGAGTCCAACCATTCCTATCAAACACTAAACCATGTCCCTCAGCACCTTGTCACTGAAAAGGTATTTATTCCTTTTTCACAGTGAATGAAGCATTGAAGAGGACAAGTTCTCACTGTGAACTCATATTCAAAGACAAAGTAATTATACTTCATCAGAAGAAAATAGGATATTTTTAGTTGTTGGGAAATAAATCTGTAGAATATTAAAAAAAATCTGAAAAAACATATTTTTTTCAAATTTAAAATTTTTTTTTTGCATTTTCTTTGGATTAGACAATGAATGGTTGGGCCTGGTGATCCAGTGGGTCTCTTCCAACCTGGTGATTCTATAATTCTATGAAAACAAGTCGGAGACCAAATTTCTTAGACGATTTTAAGCAGCCCAGTTCGTAAACGTCCTTGTGGATAAAGAGGCAAATTAGTGTTTGATTATCACTTGTTCTTGAGAATCACATTGCTTGTCAAGATTTGTCTTGACCCTTACAAGATTAGAATCATAGAATCATAGAATATCCAGGTTGGAAGAGACCCCCCCGATCATCGAGTCCAACCATTCCTATCAAATTTAATTTGCAAATAAAATGTGTTATTGATGTGATAATAAAAGGCCCTGTCAGTCTTTAGGTATAAAAATCAGCATCATCTGTAGATCCTGGGAGGTGAAGTCACCTTGGGATGCTCTCCTGGTGAGACAACCATTGGAAAGCTGCCCACACACCCTAAGATCATAGAATCATGGAATGGTTTGGGCTGGAAGGGACCTCAAAGCTCACTCAGTTCCACCCATTCCATGGGCAGGGACACCTCCCACTGTATCAGGGGCTCCAAGCCCCATCCAACCTGGCCTTGAACCCCTCCAGGGATGGGAGGGAGGATGCTTGAGATGGTTGCTGTGAGGTGTAGTTGATTCACCTTTCCTGGAGGGGTTTAAGGGACGGGTGGATGAGGTGCTGAGGGACATGGTTTAGTGTTTGATAGGAATGGTTGGACTCGATGATCCAATGAGTCTCTTCCAACCTGGTGATTCTATGATTCTATGATTAGGAAGGAGAAAAGCCTTGATGCTGCTTAATTTTCTAGTATAAAGGTAGAATTAGACCGTTGTCCAAACCGAATTTAAACTTATCTTACACTTTTCTCTCAAAAATGAATTGGTGGCTTTGGAGCAAAACCAAATTCTCCAGAAGGCAGAACGTACTAGTCTGTTATGGAATCAAACTTGCACGTAGTAAGGCTAAAATACGCATATATGTATTTTTTTTCCTTTGTAGCAACTGTATTTCATTTGAACAGCTCAAAGAGAGGAAGCAGAGCTTTGTTAAAAAGCTATAGCTCATCCTTGCTTTACCACAGGATAAGGCAGGCGGCAACGTTTGGTTGTAAGGACCCGTGAGCTCCTTTGTTTGCACAGGAAGTGATTAAAAAAGGACTAAGTCACAAGTCTGTTCATTGTTTTTTTACCCATAGCTCAGCTATGAGTATTTGTATTATTCACAGAATCATAGAATAACAAGTTTGGAAGAGACCCACCAGATCATTGAGTCCAACCATTCCTACCAAACACTAAACCATGTCCCTCAGCACCTTGTCCACCCGTCCCTTAAACCCCTCCAGGGAAGAGGACTCAAGCCCCTCCCTGGGCAGCCTCTGACACTGCCCAGTGACCCTTTCTGGGAAAATGTTTTCCTTATGTCCAACCTGACCCTCCCCTGGTGGAGCTTGAGCCCTCTCGTCCTGTCCCCTGTCCCTTGGGAGAAGAGCCCAGCTCCCTCCTCTCTACAACCTCCTTTCAGGTAGTAGCAGAGAGCAATGAGGTCTCCTCTCAGCCTCCTCTTCTCCAGGATAAACACCCCCAGCTCTCTCAGCCACTCCTCACAGGGCCTGTTCTCCAGCCCCTTCACTTCCTTGGAACCTGAAATGTAAGACATGATTTGTGACTTTTATCATTAATCTACATGACTCTTTTGTTTAGTTAACAGGAAGTAGGTACTAAACCACTGACCCCCCAGAAGTGCTCCTGCGCTATTGAACTGTCAAAATTAATTTATTATTTTCTTGCAACGGGCCAGGCACATATTCAATGAACAACTGTAACTCAACTTACTATCTAAAACACAACAACCCTTCCGGGACAAGTCAGCATGGGAGGTTCTGTGATGGATTGAGAGCAGGGAAATGTGGGCACGAAGGAAAACAACTTCACTGGAAGAGTCCAGTCTTGAAGCGTTCACACCAGCCTGTGCAAAGTGCAGGGCTTCATAGAATCATAGAATAACCAGGTGGGAAGAGACCCACCGGATCATTGAGTCCAACCACAAGATGCAGAGCTGCAGACTGGGAGAAGTCCGGCTGGAAAAGTGCCAGGAGGAGAGGGACCTGGGGGTGTTGGTCGACAGCCAACTGACCATGAGCCAGCAGTGTGCCCAGGTGACCAAGAAGGCCAATGGCATCTTGGCTTGGATCAGAAATGGTGTGACCAGCAGGGCCAGGGAGGTTCTTCTCCCTCTGGACTCAGCACTGGTGAGGCTGTTTCTCGAATCCTGTGTTCAGTTGTGGGCCCCTCAGCACAAGAAGGATGTTGAGCCTCTGGAGAGAGTCCAGAGAAGAGTAACGAGGTTGGTGAAGGGGCTGGAGAACAGACCCTATGAGGAGCGTCTGAGAGAGCTGGGGTTGTTTAGCCTGGAGAAGAGGAGGCTGAGGGAAGACCTCATTGCTCTCTGCACCTACCTGAAAGGAGGTTGTGGAGAGGAGGGAGCTGGGTTCTTCTCCCAAGTGACAGGGGACAGGACGAGAGGGAATGACCTCAAGCTCCACCAGGGGAGATTTAGGCTAGAGATTAGGAGGAAGTTTTTCACAGAAAGGGTCATTGGGCATTGGAATAGGCTGCCCAGGGAGGTGGTTGAGTCACCTTCCCTGGAGGTGTTTAAGGGACGGGTGGATGAGGTCTTGAGGGACTTGGTTTAGTGTTTGATAGGAACGGTTGGACTAGATGATCCTATGGGTCCCTTTCAACCTGGTGGTTCTATGATTCTATGATTCTATGCAAATAACAGGATGTACCCATTATTTATGGCTATATGCAAATATCTCATGAAAATAAATGGATATCTTAAACCCAAATTGCTTTAATTTCTCCTAGGAACAGGAGTGCCTGAGGCAACAGCCCTTCTGCATGCATTTATCCACTCACTACAGGTGCCTGAAGAAGGAGGAAAGATGAAGTGTTGATCTTCCTCCTCTTCTTCCCTAAAGTGGTAAATGGGACCCTTCGATCTGCAGCAATAGGTCTCCAGACAGTTACGAGATGGCAGAATTCCAGGAAAAGGTGCCAGAGTCACAACAATAATGCCTGTTCTGGAAAAAAAAAATAGTAGGGAGGAGATTCAAAACATGATTTTGATCTGGAAAGGCTTGCCAGGAAACTGTGTACAGATTTACAGAACTTTCAGATGTGAGGTGTTTGCTGTTGACTTAGATACTCAGCGTTTGCCTTGAACCGATGGGAATTGGGCATTGGAATAGGCTGCCCAGGGAAGTGTTTGATTCACCTTCCCTGGAGGTGTTTAAGGGACGGGTGGACGAGGTCCTGAGGGACATGAGTTAGTGTTTGATAAGAATGGTTGGACTCTATGATCCGATGGGTCTCTTCCAACCTGGTTGTTCTATGATTCTATGATTCTAAAAACTATCTTTATTCAAGACTAATTGTTTATGTGGATGTCAGCATGCCTTTGGTAGTCCTAGGGAACAGCCCTCTGGCTGTGCTGCGCACACAACGGAGCCCATGGACCAGTCCATGAATCATAGAATCATAGAATCACCAGGTTGGAAGAGACCTATCAGATCATCTAGTCCAACCATTCCTATTAAACAATAAGTCATGTCCCTCAGCACCTCATCTACCTGTGCCTTAAACACCTCCAGGGCAGATGAATCAACCCCCTCCCTGGACAGCCTCTGCCAGTGAGCAATGACCCTTCCTATGAAGAACTTTTTCCTAATGTCCAGCCTGAACCTTCCCTGGTGGAGCTTGAGGCCATTCCCTCTTGTCCTGTCCCCTGTCACTTGGGAGAAGAGCCCAGCTCCCTCCTCTCCACAACCTCCTTTCAGAGAGTTGCAGAGGGCAATGAGGTCTCCCCTCAGCCTCCTCTTCTCCAGGATAAACACCCCCAGCTCTCTCAGACGCTCCTCATAGGGCCTGCTCTCCAGCCCCTTCACCAGCCTTGTTGCTCTTCTCTGGACTTGCTCCACAGCCTCAACATCCTTTTTGTGCTCAGGGGCCCACAATTGAACACAGGATTGAAGGAGTGGTCTCACCAGTGCCGAGTCCAGAGGAAGAAGAACCTCCCTGGACCTCCTGGTCACACCATTTCTGATCCAAGCCAAGATGCCATTGGCCTTCTTGTCCACCTGGGCACACTGCTGCCTCATGGTCAGTCACTGTCAACCCACACCCCCAGGTCCCTCTCCTCCAGGCAGCTTTCTAGACAGACTTCTTCTAGTCTGTAGCTCTGCATAGGGTTGTTGTGCCCCAAGTGCAGGACCTGGCATTTGGTCGTGTTAAAGCTCATTCTATTGGTCTCAGCCCATGGATCCAGCCTGTTTAGGTCCCTTTGCAGAGCCTCCTGACCCTCCAGCAGATCAACACTTCCACCCAGGTTAGTGTTGTCTGCAGACTTGCTAAGGGAAACCTTCAGACACCACCTGCATGGGAGAGAACGTCCTTTCCTTACTGGTATCTCCTGGTGCCCCGCGTGCCCTGGACTTGTGGCTAAACTGAGATATAATTATACTGGAAGCGTGGCCGACTGCGATATTATAATTAACAGGTCTTAGAGCTTCATAACCTCTTCCTCAGCGTTTATTAATTAATCTTCCTTACCCTGCCTGTGTCCATTTATCTCTGTGTTGCAGTCAGTGAGACCAAAGCATGGAGGCTAAATGTCTCACCTGCAGCCTGGAGCATAGGGAGAGGCTGTCAAGTAGTTTCTTAATGAAAAAGTTCTTCTCCTGTTTTTCACAGTTTAATTGTGGTCCTTTGGTGAGGGAGCTGGAGAACAGGCCTTATGAGGAACGACTGAGAGAGCTGAGGGTGTTTATCCTGGAGAAGAGGAGGCTGAGGGGAGACCTCATTGCTCTCTACAACTCCCTGAAAGGAGGTTGTGGAGAGGAGGGAACTGGGCTCTTCTCCCAAGGGACAGGGGACAGGACGAGAGGGAATGGCCTCAAGCTCCACCAGGGGAGATTTAGGCTAGAGATTAGGAAAAAATTTTCCACAGAAAATTGGGCACTGGCAGAGGCTACCCAGGGAAGGGGTTGATTCACCTTCCCTGCAGGTGTTTAAGGGACGAGTGGATGAGGTGCTGAGGGACATGCTTTAGTGTTTGATAGGAATGGTTGGACTTGATGATCCAATGGGTCTCTTCCAACCTGGTGATTCCATGATTCTATGATTCTATGTGGGTTTTGGTACGTAGTGAATGTAGGATGACAGAACTGTGTTGCTTTTGAGCAGTGCAGGCAAGGAGAGCAAAATCAAGAGTTTCTTATCATTTCTGTTCTGGTTCCAGGTACGCTCACAAGAAGCACATATGCTGAGAGAGATAAGAGCAACTACCATGGTAGAAGTCTAACTCTTATCTGTGGACAGTGGTGTAAGAGCTCTTCAGGAGTTACTTTACATGACAAGGACTTTAGGCACAGAGTTTTGAGCCTATGTTATAAAACAGGTTTAACAATCTTGTGGCTTGTGAAGAAAGAATATATTTTTATACTGAAAATGCACTGACTGCAGTAGTTATATTATCTGATTTGGCTGTCAATCAGCTCCTGGGCTAAACGAAATAGAAGGTCTTTCAGTATCAAAATGTCTTGCTGAACATCATGGGCCTAACTCTCCCCTGTTTTTCTCAATCTTCTGGAATTATAGAGAGAACAACTCTTCCATGAATATTGCCTCATTCATATCCTTAACGTATCACACCTACAATAAAAACGTATCTGGCAGCTAAAGTCGAGACTTTATAACAAGTGGAACACGAGGGCTAGAACCTTGACATACCCTCAGCAATCTGTGTTGTCAGAACATCCAGTTAATGCCCAAGGAACAAAACCGCAGCAAGATGCTTGAGTGAGAGCAAACAGCAAAGAGTCATCAGAGCCAGGGCAGGACAAGGATGTTCCCCATCTCTTCATAGAATCAGAGAATCACCAGGTTGGAAGAGACCCACTGGGTCATCGAGTCCAACCATTCCTATCAAACACTAACACATGTCCCTCAGCAACTCATCCACCTATCTCTTAAACACCTGCAGGGAAGATGAATCAATCCCCTCCCTGGGCAGCCTCTCCCACCACCCAATGACCCTTTCTGTGAAAGACTTTTTCCTAATGTCCAGCCTGAACAGGAGTTTTGCCAAAATTATGCATCCTCTTATAGGGGACCTGGGGATTTCCAAATTCATATTTTCTGAGGAAAACAGGTTTCTCAGGAAATTTTGACCCAGTTTTGAATTACACTGTCTACAGATATCGCTATGGTTGTAGGAGCCTGGAGCAGCGACACAGAGTTATGATGTTGAAAATGAGCTTCATGGTAGAAATGGACAGAGTCCAATGGGATGAGGTTTAACACGGCCAAATGGCAGGTCCTGCACTTGGGGAACAACAACCCTATGCAGAACTACAGACTAGGAGAAGTCTGCCTGGAAAGCTGCCAGGAGGAGAGGGACCTGGGGGTGCTGGTTGACAGCCGACTGACCATGAGGCAGCAGTGTGCCCAGGTGGCCAAGAAGACCAATGGCATCTTGGCTTGGATCAGAAATGGTGTGACCAGGAGGTCCAGGGAGGTTCTTCTCCCTCTGGACTCACCACTGGTGAGACTGCTCCTTGAATCCTGTGTTCAGTTGTGGGCCCCTGAGCACAAAAAGGATGTTGAGGCTCTGGAGCGAGTCCAGAGAAGAGTAACGAAGCTTGTGAAAAGTCTGGAGAACAGGTCCTACGAGGAACATCTGAGAGAGCTGGGGGTGTTTATCCTGGAGAAAAGGAGGCTGAGGGAAGACCTCATTGCTCTCTCCAACTCCCTGAAAGGAGGTTGTGGAGAGGAGGGAGCTGGGCTTGTCTCCCAGGGGACGGGGGACAGGATGAGAGGGAATGACCTCAAGCTCCACCAGGGGAGGTTCAGGCTCAATATTAGGAAAAAATTTTCCACAGAAAGGGTCATTGGACAGTGGCAGAGGCTGCCCAGTTGAGTCACCTTCCCTGGAGGTGTTTAAGGTGAAGGTGGATGAGGTGCTGAGGGACATGATTTAGTGTTTGATAGGGATGGTTGGAGTCAATGACCCGGTGGGTCTCTTCCAGCTTGGTTATTCTGTGATTCTATGAGAGGAAGACTACTAGGATTAGCCCTTGATAACCATAAATTCTCTTAATTTGATGGTACAAATTGTTTTAATACAGTAGCAATTTGGCCAATAGATGGGATGAAACAAGGGAAAGGGAGAAACAGCTCATTTATTCATCCAGTATTAACGAAGACATTCTGTTCAGGTAAGAGTTAAAATCAAGGCAGAGCTCAAAATTTCAATTCCTAGTGAAAGGAGGAGCCCTTTATACAGGCAGCAAAAAGGAAAAACGGAGGCAGATGAATTTCTGGATATGGGTCTCCCTCTTGTGGTCTTAACTGGAATTGCAGGCATAGACTCAAGGACTCATAGAATCCATAGAATCATAGAATCCATAGAATCAATAGAATCATAGAATCATAGAATCAGCAGGTTGGAAGAGACCCACCAGATCATGGAGTCCAGCCATTCCTACCAAAAATAGTACAATCGGTAAAGAGATCTTTACCATCTAAAAGAGGGAGGGGAGGTGATAAGCAGGATCCATCCTGCTCTGGCTGGTGTAGGGGGCTCAGGACCTGTGGGAGACCAGCAGGTGTCTTGAGGAGCCTCATCTAGAGCCCTGTGTCCAGGTCTGGAATCTTGTGTCCAGGTCTGGAATCTTGTGTCCAGGTCTCGAATCCTCAATAGAAGGAGATGGAGCTGTTGGAAGGGGTCCAGAGGAGGCTACAAGGATGGTCTGAGGGTTGGAGAACCTCCTGTATGAGGCCAGGCTGAGAGAGTTGGGGTTGTTCAGCCTGGAGAGGAGAAGGCTCTGAGGAGAACTTCAGCTTCCAGTACTGAAAGGAACTCCAGGGAAGCTGGTGGGTATCAAAGAACCTTGAAGTATCCACAGGGAATTTTCAAAGTGAAGAAAAAAAAAGAGTTATAAATAACTTCAATGAAAATTTTGCTTATGAACAGTGGTAAATCATGGATTTATTTAGAAGGAGTACATTCCGTTTTAATCAAAGAAAAGGTAACAGAAGAGAGTGGCATTTAGTTTATTTCGTGAATAAATGGAAGTGTTTTATGAGTGTGTTTCCTATTGAAATGAAGTGAATTGGTGGAGGATCCACTGCCAGGAAAAGTGCAGAGCAGCATGTTAGTAGCTTAAGCACTATTTCTACCAAGTCTAAAGACATTGTAGGTTATTTTGAGCTACTGGATTTACTTAGGACTGAAGTCATGGTGTGATTTCAGAAAAAAAAAATATAATGCTCATCATAGGTCAGTCTGAGCTGCTGCACTGAGAGTGAATACACTTAACAACAAGTTCTACACTTCCCTGTGAGTCTCACAGCAGCTGTGGCGACATCCACCAGGACATTATATTATCTGAGTGGTGCATTTACAGGTAGCAGGACAATTCTCCTTCACCAGCTTATGGCCACAGCCAAACAGGGCTTTCAGGTTGTTGCAGTTTGCGTAGATGTCGTGGAACTTGCAAGGATTGGCTAAAACACGAGAGGGAAGAAACACAACCATGAAACGCGAATTGAAAAGTGATTTCCCTGTCTGATACGTCTGCATTTGTACAGAACTGCCAAAATTTCATATCTGTGTAGATCTTTGTATTTATGGATTTGTGAAGCTTGACAATCTATCTGTGCACTTGGATGTCAGTGTTGTACCTCACAACACTTTGGAGAAGAGGAAGGTGAGGGGAGACCTCATTGCTCTCTCCAAGTCCCTGAAAGGAGGTTGTGAAGAGGAGGGAGCTGGGCTCTTCTCCCAAGGGACAGGAGGAGAGGAAATGTCCTCAAGCTCTGCCAGGGGAGGGTCAGGCTGGACATTAGGAAAAAAATTTTCACAGAAAGGGTCATAGGACAGTGTCAGAGTCTGCCCAGGGAGGGGGTTGATTCACCTTCCCTGGAGGGGTTTAAGGGACGGGTGGACGAGATGCTGAGGGACATGGTTTAGTGTTTAACAGGAATGGTTGGACTCGATGACCCGATGGGTCTCTTCCAATCTGGCTATTCTATGATTCTAATATACCCATTGTCACAGGATGGTCAAGCTAGGAGAGGACCTCTGGAGGTCATCTAGCCCAACCTCCTTACTCGAGATGGTGCCTGTTCTGGTGGGATACTTACCCACGGTTCTTTCTAGGGGGAAATGAAAGGGGAAGTTCTAGGACTTTTTCACCCAGATTAGCAGGAAGTAACTATGCAAGAGTGAGATGCTACTGAGGCACAACATCACTATCTGGTGATTGCTGAAAGGAGGAGGGAATATTCACTTACTGCACAGCCCTTTGTTGCAGTGGCCAGGACAGTCAGCACATCTTGGTCCACTTCTGTAAGGTGTAGCTACCTGCATTGCGTTATTTCCTCTGAAATTGGAAAGAAACACAACACAAAATGAGATAGAAGTGCAGCTCTGAGTCATTAGCAGTAATCTGTAATTTATTGCACTGAAAGTTTTGGATAAAATTATTTTTATAGACAATCCTGTTGTAGTTTTAAATCTTGGTGGGAATGGTTGGACTCGATGATCCGGTGGGTCTCCTGCAACCTGGTGATTCTATGATTCTATGATTCAGGAATACAAGAACCTTGATTCTAAATCAAGGCCTTATGAGGAAGGGCTGAGAGAGCTGGGGGTGTTTATCCTGGAGAAGAGGAGGTTGAGAGGAGACCTCATTGCTCTCTATGACTCCCTCAAAGTAGGTTGTGGAGAGGAGGGAGCTGGGCTCTTCTGCCAAGGGACAGGGGACAGGACAAGAGGGAATGGCCTCAAGCTCCACCAGGGGAGATTAGGAAGAAGTCTTTCACAGAAAGGGTCATTGGGTGGTGGCAGAGGCTGCCTAGGGAGGTGGTTGATTCACCTTCCCTGGAGGTGTTTAAGGGACGGGTGGATGTGGTGCTGAGGGACATGGGTTAGTGTTTAATAGGAATGGTTGGACTCGATGATCCTGTGGGTCTCTTCCAACCTGAGTGTTCTATGATTCTATGATTCTAAATCAGAGTGACAAGAAGCTTCAAAGAAAGGAAATTTATTGATTCTTTGCATTTGTGTAGCATTAATGATGAAGAAAACCCATGCAAGCTTCCTAGTTCTGCTTTCCCAATGGCTTTCAAGTGATTGTGGCTTATAAGGAAACTACCTCAGCAGACACTTGAGATGCAGCTGTTTCAGCTGCTTTTTACCTCAGTGAATATTCATTTGGTGGTGGCTTTCACTGATTTCATTGCTTGTAGTGAAAGATACAGGATGATTAGTGCCCTCTGCCCTATTCTGACAGAGAAAGCTTTGTTTTTCCATCTGCTAAAATTTCCCGAGCGAAATGTCAACATGAAATAAAATAATTATTACTCTTTCACCTGAATTTCACTTCACCATTTGCACCTGTAATTTTCACCTTCATTCATTTTCACCCTCCCTGGAGGTGTTTAAGGGACAGGTGGACTAGGTGCTGAGGGAGATGGGTTAGTGTTTGATAGGAATGGTTGGACTCAATGATACGGTGGGTCTCTTCCAACCTGGTGATTCTTTGATTCTATGATTCTATGTTCTTACTGCAGTTTATGTTCATAATTTTTTCTCCCATGCTTATCAAATATGAGGAATCGATTTCTTGTTCTTAATACCTTACTTCTAGGTGTTTGAAGGCTACTATCATATCATTATACATTAGTGTTTGATGGGAATGGTTGGACTCAATGATCCAGTGGGTCTCTTCCAACCCGGTGATGCTATGATTCTGATTTAAGAGTCAGGAATAGTTAAAAGGAATTGTAATCATTTCATCCGACACGTGACCAAAGAGAAGCAGGAGGTTTTGAAACTAAATCCCTAATTATCACATCCGAAAGGAGTCCAGAGGCTGCACTTACGCAGGGCAGTACTGGCAAACGTAGAAGTAGTTGTACTGCTCCTTAGGACAATAGGCAACTGCGCATCCCACCTCGTAGCTGTTGTACCAGATCATCTGTGGAGGAAAAAAAAAAGAAACACATTATTTTAGACTCATGTTACAGTGAATTCCCATCAGAGAGCTCGCAAAATAACAGAACCAGATTTTTTTTTTTTAATTTTGCTTATTCATCTTCTAACTTTACGGTTTAGCTGTCAGGAAGGGTAAATAGAAAAAATGAGTTAACCACGTCCTCTGGTTTTTAAAGGTCTATGAGTGCTGCTTCAGGCAGGGAAGTTTAAATTCAAATATTTTCATTACAAATAGTTCACCTTGACATTTCTTGATAGGAATGGTTGGACTCGATGATCCTTTGGGTCTCCTCCAACCTGGGGATTCTATGATTCTATGATTCTCTGATTCTAAGTATTTCAATCACTTTACGGAAAATATTTATTTATGAATTAATTTTTTTATTTCCCTACAGAATAATATTTCTCTTCGGGACAGCTTTTCCAAAGTGCTGGTTCCATTACCTCAGAATTAGATGAATAGTATTTTAATTTTAATTAAAAGTATATTTTAAAAGTATTTTTAATTTTAAATCTACAGCTACCTGAGGGGAGGTTGTGGAGAGGAGGGAGCTGGGCTCTTATCCCAAGGGACAGGGGACAGGACAATGACCTCAAGCTCCACCAGGGGAGGGTCAGGCTGGACATAAGGAAAAAATTCTTCTCAGAATATGTCATTGGGCAGTGGCAGAGGCTGCCCAGGGAGGGGGTTGATTCACCTTCCCAGGAGGGGTTTAAGGGACAGGTAGATGAGGTGCTGAGGGACATGGGTTAATGTTTGATAGGAATGGTTGGACTCGATGTGGTGGGTCTCCTCCAACCTGGTTGTTCTATGATAATTTATCATTAATCTTTTGATCAGTATGTGAATGAATAGGTTTGATAACAGTGATAATTATTTTTTCTGATGATAATCATCTCCCAGCTCCCTCAGGCTCACTCCTGTAGCACCAGCATTTCATCGCACTCGGTCTCGATTTTCCATACCTGAGTATAACTCTCGATGTTGGCATTTTTTGTGGTGGCTCCATATCCATACTTGAATTTGGAGGACTGACTGTTCCAGACTTGGATCGCTTCAGGCCATGTTCTTGGGTATGATGACAGCAGTATGTTCTCACCACAGATGACACCTGGAGTAGAAAGAAGTCTGCTGTATTACATAGGAGAGAAGGAAGAGGTAGGGTGGGAGGTAGGACAGGGGGCTCGTAGAGTCATATAATTGTAGGATCATTAAGGTTGGAATCTCTAAAATCAAGTCCAACCATCATCACAACACCAACATTTTTACTACACCATGTCCCAAAGCTTCATATCTATAACTACCTGAAAGGAAGTTGTGGAGAGGAGGGAGCTGGGCTCTTCTTCCAAGGGACAGGGGACAGGACAAGAGGGAATGGCCTCAAGCTCTGCCAGGGGAGGGTCAGGCTGGACATTAGGAAAAAGTTCTTCACAGAAAGGGTCATTGGGCAGTGGCAGAGGCTGCCTAGGGAGATAGTTGATTCACCTTCCTCCGGGAAAGTAATAGTTCGAAATAGGAGGTGGTTGATTCACCTTCCCTGGAGGTGTTTAAGGTGTGGGTGGACGAGGTGCTGAGGGACATGCGTTAGTGCTTGATAGGAATGGTTGGACTCAATGATCCAGTGGGTCTCTTCCAACCTGGTGATTCTATGATTCTATGAAAATCAGACACTTAAAGAAAGGTGCACAAGATCCTACAATTTCTCTTTCAGGGTATTTCTTCAACGCAGATGATAATTTTGTGTTTAACAATTATCAAAATACGTTCTACAGTTATCTTTCTAGTTAACCTGCACAGGGGTCATCAGCAACTTGTCATTAACCCGTCAGCTTAGGCTCCATTTTGGCCACCTACCATCCATGATTCTCTCCGCTCTTGGACTGACTCTCATCTCACATTTATTTGCCCATTCCTGAGCATATCTGGCAGCTCTCTCACTCCACACCTGAAAGACACAAAGGAAGAAGCATCCAGGTCACAGGTAGGTTAATGCAGAATATTTGGGAGAAGATGAAAAATTGGTCGAGACCTGAATCATAGAATCATAGAATAACCAGGTTGGAAGAGACCCACTGGATCATGAAGTCCAACCATTGAGTCCTGAGAGTTATGTTCTGAGTGCTTCCATGATCCTTGGCAGAAAGCAGAGGAGTTGTGCTGCTTTACACTACTGGTACAGGGTCACCATGTTTCCTCAGCTATTGAGGGCTGCAGAGCAGGTTGTTCTGCACAAATCACACAATCCCGATCTGCAGACAGTCTTAATTAATAGGACTTGAAAGCATCGAGTGTTCCCTTAGCAAGTTTGCAGACGACACTAAGCTGAGTGGAAAATGGATCTGCTGGAGGGTCGGGAGGCTCCAAAGGGATCTGAACAGGCTGGATCCATGGGCTGAGACCAATGGGATGAGGTTTAACAAAGCCAAATGTCAGGCCCTGCACTTGGTGCACAACAACCCTGAGCAGCTACAGACTGGGAGAAGTCTGGAAGGAAAGTGCCTGGAGGAGAGGGACCTGGGGGTGTTGATCGACGGTGACTGAACATGATCCACCAGTGGCCCAGGTGGCCAAGAAGGCCAATGGCATCTTGTCTTGTATCAGAGATGGTGTGACCAGAAGGTCCAGGGAGGTGATTCTCCCTCTGTACTCAGCACTGGTGAGGCTGCTCCTTGAATCCTGTGTTCAGTTGTGGGCCCCTCAGCACAAGAAGGATGTTGAGGCTCTGGAGAGAGTCCAGAGAAGAGCAACGAGGCTGGTGAAGGGGCTGGAGAACAGGCCTGATGAGGAACAGCTGAGAGAGCTGGGGGTGTTTATCCTGGAGAAGAGGAGGCTGAGGGGAGACCTCATTGCTCTCTACAACTACCTGAGAGGAGGTTGTAGAGAGGAGGGATCTGGGCTCCTCTCCCAAGGGACAGGACAAGAGGGAATGGCCTCAAGCTCCACCAGGGGAGGTTTAGGCTAGAGATTAGGAGGAAGTTTTTCACGGAAAGGATCATTGGTCACTGTCAGAGGCTGCCCAGGGAGGTGGTTGATTCACCTTCCCTGGAGGTGTTTAAGGGACAGGTGGATGAGGTGCTAAGGGACATGAGTTAGTGTTTGATGGGAATGGTCGGACTCGATGATCCGGTGGGTCTCTTCCAGCCTGGTGATTCTATGATTCTGTGATCAAGGTGTACAAAATGAAGCACGGAGCCTGCAGAAACGATGTGGAAAGCAGGTTAGTTGCAATGCACAACTTACCATCTCCAGCATGTTCCTGGCTGGGGGAACTACAGATCTCCGGATTTCATTGAATTCCTCAAGGATCTGCCTCCGGGTTTGAGCCCTAAGATTAGATAAGGAGGAAAATTCCGGTCCTCTATACCGTAAACCCTGGAAAACAATAACACACAAGGTTCCAGTAATCAGAAGTTTAATAAGGAATATAAATGAGGAGCTTCTTGTCAAGATAAAGCTTCTTGGAAATTTTCTAAATTTTCCTTATTGCTTCTTCTTGTCTTGAAATTGCTGATTGTTTCCTTCCTTCACTCATTTGAATGGCACTTTCCATTAGGAGTTGTGATAGGAATTCTATCTTTAAGTGCCTCTGCATCAAGCATGGAGAAATTTTGGCTCTGGAACCAAATCTCAAGACTACCTTTGACCTTTTCTGTGCACTAAAGAAGTTTGTCCCTCTCTCTTGTTGGTTGTAAGCATTGGAAGCAGGTGAAGTTAGATCAGATCTTACAACTGTCTGCAGACCATCTTCTGAAATACGAAGAATTTCAGAATTTCAGAAGAATTCTGAAATTCTGAAATAAGGTCAAGAAACCAAGGAATGATTCAGATTGTCCTTTATGTAGTGATGTCAGGCCACAAATCCTTGCAGAGAAAAAGAGTTGCAATCCTATCAGTGGAGTTTTCAGACTAAAATCTCCCCCAGGGAAATGTTCTAAGCACCTAATATCTAAAAACGACACATCTCAGTCTAAGCTAGACACCTTCGCTCTCTCTGTCATTACTGGAAGGGGCAGAAGTAACTCACCCACAAAGTCTAAGTGACTTTTCACAACTGGAAGAACCATTCTCTGCAAGTATCTCTCATCCTTTGTAGAGAGAAACTGACGGAGATCAGGTCAACTAATTCTTTGATGCTTAAGGCATGAGTTCTGCCGTTGGTGTGCTGGTCTCCTTCCTAGATATTAGTTCATCTTAATTAGGTTTAGATACCTATATCATTGATGTAAATATCTCCAAATCATCTCAGTTTGCCTTTAGAGTCAATGAGAAAAGCATAAAATGGGAGAGAAAAAATTCTGAAATGTCCAAGTAACATGATAAACCCACAGCTTTGCCTCCAGATCTCAATTCTATGGTTTAAAATAGTACCTAATTCTATCTGAAATGGCCAGAGAGCCCTGTATGATATCAAATTGTTGCTCTAAAAAGCCATAACTGTCTGTACAATCTCCACGAATAGCTCAGAGACTCTGGAGAATCTCAAGCTGCACCAGGATGTTTCTGTTTGGTCAACTGAGTCTACCCCGAGAGGTGTCGTTCATCTCTTTTAACCAAAGACTTTTACAGTAGTAGAAACAACATCTCATCCAGTTATTTCAAACTGCTGCTGCACTCAAGCCAAGGAAACAAGCAATTTAGGGCATCAATTACCTGATATTTATTAACAAAAGAGATGACTGATAACCTGAAGTACTTGTTTTTCACTCATTAATAAGCAGATCTTCATAAATAGCTCACGTTCAAGCCTATGCAGCAGATATCTACATCTCACGAGATTAATCCTCCCTAATGAAAGGTTAAGTCTAGATTTCCAATACACAACAAAACTATTTCAGTTCGTATTTTCTTGGCCGGTGGGGAGAGAAATGCATTTTTAAAATTAATCATGTGAAGAGAAGAATATTTTGATAGGCACAAGAAATACCTTACTACAACCTTCTCAAAATAATTGAGAGTACATGCTTATTGTGTTATGTTAAAATGTTAATAGTTTCAGCCCTGAACTGTAAAGCTCTAGAGCTCACTAGGCCAGACTCCAGAGTGCTCGGATATTGCTCTTTTTGCATAAACCAATGCTCCTACCTGTCCATCCGACTGGTGTAGCAAAACAGCCAGGAAAATGATTGCAGTTCGGAGCCCCATTTCTATAAAGAAAAAAACAAAACAAACAAAGAAAACCACCCCAAATTCATTAATCTCTGTTGCATAAAGTTTGTGGTGGAGTGTGGTTTGAGAGCAAGATACAAAACCTAGAATCATAGAACAAAAAGGGATAAAACCATAGAATCATAGAATCACCAGGTTGGAAGAGACCCTCCGGATCATCGAGTCCAACCATTCCTATCAAAACCTGTTGCAAAGTCATAGAATCATAGAATCATAGAATCACCAAGTTGGAAGAGACCCAACGGATCATCGAGTCCAACCATTCCTATCAAACACTAAACCATGTCCCTCAGCACCTCATCAAGCCTGCAATGCAGATGATGAGTTGATAGCTTTGTTAGATGCCATAAAACTGTGAAAATGATTGCAGGATGGTGCTTGGGCACCAGCACCACAGAGGGAGAAGACTCTGCCTTGTGTTGGAGCATAAAATATTACTGCACGATGTTGCATGGTTCTTGTAATAGGTAGATCAACTCCCTCTTGACTTCTTTATTCAAGATATCTTGAATTTTCAACCTCTCCTTCATCGTTGCCTCTTTGTATAAAAAAAATTAATTTGTTCAGTTGGTTCACATTAGTGTCTTGTTCAAGCAAGCATCATCAGTATTGGAAACTGATATTTTGGAGTTGAGCACCGAACACATCAACATTTCATAGAATCATAGCACAACCAGGTTGGAAGAGACTGACTGGATCATTGAGTCCAACCATTCCTATCGAATTGCCTCCATTTCTTTCCTGCTCCCTGTTTCCCAATTAAATCAGCTTCCTAATGGCTCAAACAAATGGTGGTGATCACTCTCAGGCTATATCTGACACGTAGATAGGAACAAAACCTTCAGGAAATAATGTTGCCTCTTGCCCTTGGGCTGCAAATAAGCACACAAACAATCTGAAACACTTTTATATTCATGGGATACTTTTTCTCCATGTCAGAATCATAGAATCATAGAACAACCAGGTTGGAAGAGACCCACTGGATCATCGAGTCCAACGTTTTTAATGTAATTTTATTATTGAAGTCATACACGAAATCAAGTTGTTTTGGTTGATGAAGAGTTCAGTTGGGGCAAAATCCTGAAGAAGAGTAACTTTGAACTCAACAAGTTGCCTTAAAACAGACAGAAGCAAACAAGGAAAATAGAAATAACAAAAACCATCAGATAAACCTTATGGTTGACTTCTGAGAAAAATCAGTAGCAGAAGTGATAGAGCTCTAGGAACTCCTGCTCGATAGGTAAAATATTAGGGGAACACCTGTTATAACTCTGAATGTACAATGAAAAAATAAACAAACCACAAATAATCTCTGCTAAGCGATTAAGTAAACACACTGATGTGAGGTGAGAAGAATGAGTTAAGAAAGGGAGTTCCTGCAGGGAAATTTTTCTTCTGGCAGAAATCGAAGGAAGGAGTCACATCTCAAAAAGTGAAGGGTAAGTTCCCAGAGTCCTGGAGAAACAAATGGCATTTTTGATAGGGATAGGAACGGTTGGACTCGATGATCCGGTAGGTCTCTTCCAACCTGGTGATTCTATGATTGATTCTATGATTTTATCCCTTTTTCACTGAATGAAATGAGTATTTCTCGTTCCTATAACGATGAGGCTGAGAGGAGACCTCATTACTCTCTACAAGTACCTGAAAGGTGGTTGTGGAGAGGAGGGAGCTGGCCTCTTCTCCCAAGTGACAGGGGACAGGACGAGAGGGAATGACCTCAAGCTCCGCCAGGGGAGATTTAGGCTGGAGATTAGGAGGAGGTTTTTCACACAGAGGGTCATTGGGTATTGGAATAGGCTGCCCAGGGAGGTGGTTGATTCACCTTCCCTGGAGGTGTTTAAGACACGGGTGGATGAGGTATTGAGGGATTTGGTTTAGTGTTAGATAGGAATGGTTGGACTAGAAGATCTGATGGGTCCCTTCCAACCTGGTTGTTCTGTGATTCTGTGATTCTATGACTTGGAAGAGGCAGCACTTATAACACTATTCATATCCTGTCCACTGTTTAACAACTGAAACAGCCTCTAGATTTTTGATCTGATTTCTCTTCTATTTAGGTTGGGTTTACAGTGCTGAAGTCAGTGGATTTACTTGCTACCTCGTCCTGTGTGAGCGAGTCAGCCTCCAGGGCGGTGTCAGAAATTGCTGCTCATTATAAGGAAAACACTGATAATACTATAAAGAATAATGATGATGATCTGGAAAGAGGGTTTGTTTTCTTCTCAGATGCTTTGGTGCAACTCTTCCATTTGCAGATAATGCAGCAACTCTGATATTTTCACCTCCACTGGGGAGCAAGTTGAGTGTTATTGTGGTCTCTGACCAGGCATAAACAAATCAACTTATAACCCGTGTCTGGGGCTAAATTTCCAGCTAAATCATAGAATCATAGAAACGTAGAATCATAGAAGCACCAGGTTGGAAAAGACCCATCGGATCATCGAGTCCAACCATTCCTATCAAACACTAACCCATGTCCCTCAGCACTTGTTCCACCTGTGCCTTAAACACCTCCAGGGAAGGTGAATTAACCCCCTCCCTGGGCAGCCTCTGTCACTGCCCAGTGACCCTTTCTGTGAAAATTTTTTTCCTGATGTCCAGCCTGAACCTCCCCTGGTGGAGCTCAATCAACTAGACAATGTAAATGTACCGTGTGGCTTTTACACCTGAGGTGCTGAGGGACATGGGTTAGTGTTTGATAGGAATGGTTGGACTCGATGATCCGATGGGTCTCTTCCAACCTGATTGCTCTATGATTCTAAGTTTGAATCCAATGGGCTTCATATTTCCGTTATGCTGGAACTGGGCTAAGAAATCTTAACGCTCAGGAGCCCTGTGCAGACTACAAAAACACTAACAGGCTGTGATCTGGTGACTATGGTGTAAGGCTCCTGGTGTGAGGTAGGTTGCAGCTAGAGTCATCATTTATTTCAATGCTGTATTTTGATAGGAATGGTTGGACTTGATCATCCGGTGGGTCTCTTCCAACCTGGTTGTTCTGTGGTTCTATGATTCTATGATTCCATTGCATGATATAAATCAACAAGCTATATCCTATCACACTTGAGACTTCATGTCACTCAGACATTCAGTCTTTAGCTTGTTTTCCCACACCTGCATAACAAAGTCACTTGCCTGTGGTATAGTCAGGGATCTCACTCATATTAAAGAGGAATAAATTCTTAAACTAGAAACAAAAACCTTTCTACCTTAAGAATTTAGTTTAATTAAAATACTCCTGCACGTAATTGATTGTTAGACTGGGCAATCAAACCTGTCCCTTGGAGTAAATGATTTTGGCATTGCTTTCAAAGTCAAAAGATGACAGTTCCCAGATACAATTATCCTGCCTCGACAATACTACTCAATCTGCAAAATCACTTCTATTTCTCTGAAAAGACAAATGCTAGCAATGCACTTTTGGGTAGGTCTGCTTGAAAACTGGAATTTCATGCAAATTTGTTGGAATGTTAAAAATAAGATCTATAGATGAAAAGGTAGGAGTGAAATTTTTTATGAAAAATACAGTCCAAGCATTTCCCATTTCATCTTGGTGATTGCCTGCTCAGCAGAGCTGTCTTCCTGCCAGCTGTTAAGAGATTTTAGGATATAACAGGTTTGAAAGTTTGTAAGAATGGGGATTACTCATTACTCTCTGCAACTACCTGAAAGGAGGTTGTGGAGAGGAGGGAGCTGGGCTCTTCTTCCAAGGGACAGGGGACAGGACAAGAGGGAATGGCCTCAAGCTCCGCCAGGGGAGATTTAGGCTAGAGATTAGGAGGAAGTTTTTCATGGAAAGGGTCATTGGGCAGTGGCAGATGCTGCCCGGGGAGGGGGTTGATTCACCTTCCCTGCACGGGTTTAAGGGACGGGTGGACGAGGTGCTGAGGGACATGGGTTAGTGTTTGATAGGAATGGTTGGACTCGATGATCCTGTGGGTCTCTTCCAATCTGGTTGTTCTATGATTCTATGATTCTATATTTGTCTTTTCAGTTACTTTGATCCAAGATTTTCTACCTTCTCTGAGTTTACATCTTTAACTTTCATTCTATAAAATGAAACTCGCACTTCATTAAGAAAATTCAATATATAAATGCATGAAGAAAAACATGTACTATAAGATATAACAGACATTTTAATAGTGTTATACATTGAAAAGCTGGGACAGATTCTTAAAATTTCTAGATGCCAAAGTTCTGAGTTCAGCTGTGCTGGCATAGCCCAATACTCAAGGAAGTTTTTGGAATACTTGGAGGAATTTTCTCATGGAAAGAGTCATTGGACATTGGAATAGGCTGCCCAGGGAAGTGGTTGATTCACCTTCCCTGGAGGTGTTTAAGGGATGGGTAGATGAGGTCCTGAGGGACATAGTTTAGTGTTTGATAGAAATGGTTGGACTCAATGATCCGATGGGTCTCTTCCAACCTGGTGATTCTCTGATTCTATAATTCTATGATTCTATAATTCTATGATTCTATGTTTCAAGTGAAATAAATCAAATATAAATATAATTTAAATTATATTAAAAAAAGCATTTACTATGATCAACCACTCTCCGAAAAATATATTAATTTAAGTTCACGCTTGAAGAATAAAGGGAGTGAAAGTGTTACCCTTCAATCTAAAAACATGCAGGAATTAAACTTCACTGAAGCCGTTTCTTACACTTTGTAAGCAGAATATATTGTTTATCTTTAGCGAGACTATCATAAGAATACAGTTTATTTAATTATCACATTAGCCATTGTAGCACAGTGACCAGTCGGTACAGATCGAGTGATTCTATGGATAAAAACTCTAAATACTGAAATGAAATGCTGCATACATTACCTTCGTCCAGCCAGAATCCTCCTGGAGCTTAGGAAGGGAGGCAGGAGTGTGAGACTTTCCTCCCTGTAGGGTTGTGTATATATACGTGTGTGTGTGTGTTTATACACATAAATATATGTATTTCTTCTTTTTCTTTCCTTGTCAATATTTGCTGCTGATAACAGCCATCAGCTCTGGGCTGTGCGTTTTAGAAGAAAGAAATTTGCCTAAGGAACAGGTGACTGAAACCAAACCAACCTAACTGCATTGTTCTGTTTTTTTTCCCTTTGTTTCCAGGGCAAGGAATGTAAGAAGATTAAAAGCAGCACTTGGACTTTTTCCTTTGCCAAGGTTATTGTTGACTGACCAGCAAGTGATCATAGAATCATAGAACAACCAGATTGGAAGAGACTCATTGGATCATCAAGTCCAACCATTTCTTTCAAACACTAACCTGTGTCCCTCAGCACCTTGTCCACCTGTCCCTTAAACACCTCCAGGGAAGGTGACTCAACCACCTCCCTGGGCAGCCTCTGCCAGTGACCAATGACCCTTTTTGGGAAAAATTTTCTCCTAATGTTCAGCCTAAACCTCCCCTGGTGGAACTTGAGGCCATTCCCTCTCGTCCTGTCCCCTGTCACTTGGGAGAAGAGCCCAGCTCCCTCACCTCCACAACCTCCTTTCAGGGAGCTGGAGAGAACAATGAGGTCTCCCCTCAGACTCCTCTTCTCCAGGATAAACACCCACAGCTCTCTCAGACAATCCTCATAAGACCTGTTCTCCAGCCCCTTCACCAGCTTCATTGCTCTTCTGTGGACTCGCTCCAGAGCCTCAACATCCCTCTTGTGCTGAGGGGCCCACAACTGAACACAAGATTCGAGGAGCAGTCTCACCAGAACCTCCCTTGACCTGCTGGTCACACGATTTCTGATACAAGCCAGGATGTCAGTACTGAGCCCTGGGGAACCCCACTTGTAACTGGCGAATGGTCCTTAGCAAACACAAGTTCAGGAACTGTTTGGAAGCAAATGTCAATATGTTGCCTAGTGTGCAGGTCATTTCATGTGTATCAAAAAGTCAGTTACTGACTTATGCCTCTACCTTGAAATATTTATTCCACTCTTTTGCCAGAGCCAGAAAAGACAACGGGCAAAGCATCCATCCCTAAACTTGAGCTCTCATTTTGTGAAAACAGCATCATCATTGAGGATCATCATTGAGCATCATCATTGAGAAATGAAGCTGGTGAAGGGGCTGGAGAACAGGCCTTATGAGGAACGGCTGAGAGAACTGGGGGTGTTTATCCTGGGGAAGAGGAGGCTGAGGGGAGACCTCATTGCTCTCTGCAGCTCCCTGAGAGGAGGTTATGGAGCTGGGCTCTTCTCCCAAGTGACAGGGGACAGAACGAGAGGGAATAGCCTCAAGCTCCACCAGGGGAGGTTTAGGCTGAACATTAGGAAAAAGTTTTTACAGAAAGTGTCATTGGGCAGTGTCAGAGGCTGCCCAGGGAGGGGGTTGACTCTCCTACCCTGGAGGGGTTTAAGGGATGGGTGGACAAGGTGCTGAGGGACATGGGTTAGTGTTCAGAATGGTTGGGTCTCTTCCAACCTGGCAATTCTATAATTCTATGATTAACTAGAAACATTTTCTAAATCTATACTATAGGGCATCAAGGGTCTGTCTCCAGAAAAGAAATCTGAGGTTAAATTCATTCCAACTACTGGGACAGCTCAGTAATGAAAGCACTTGCATTTGAGCTATTTTTTTTTTCCATCTCCATTGCTTGCAAATAGCTAGAACCACTTTTAGAGTCACCTTTAGGAAGTGATATATCTAATGCATTCAAAATGATAGATTAGAACTGGAGAAACTATCAGATACAGGTCTGTGAGACAGATAAGCTCCATCCCTGCAATCGCATTTCTCCCATAAAACAAATAAACCAATTCCTGTTTTAAGTGAATGATAACAGCGACATGGAAGGATACAAAGAAAGTGAACACAGAAGAATTCTGTATGGAAAAATCACATGGAACAAGAGTTTTTATTAGTTATTTCTTCCTCTAGGGGATTCCGACCCAGCCAGACAAAACACAGCTCTGCTCAGCTGATGTTTTAGAACAAATCCGGTATTTGAAATAAAACTTACCAACAGGAGACAAAGTGAGCACAGGATTTCTGAGACTCCAAATTGGCTTCTGTGGTAGGTGATTTATTGAATGATTTTTCATTTGGTTTAAACAAACGCCATGGAAAGTATTTCTGTTCTACCTAATAGTGAAAGTCTCAGATATCTCAAACATAATGTTGATCTGGAGATATTTGTTTCTTACTCATTGATAAAAATGTTTTTATGGGCTTAGCCTTGGTTACATGGTTAAAGTCTTCAGCAAATGGGGACAGCAGTGCCCTAAGGGACATTGTTTAGTGATTGATAGGAATAGTTGGACTCGATGATCTGGTGGGTCTCTTCCAACCTGGTTGTTCTATGATTCTATGATTCTAACTGTGGTCATTGCTGCCAACCTGCTGCTCGCACACATCTTTTGGACTACAGCTAAGTTATGGAAGTATTCACATAATAATAGAAAAGTTCGGGTTGGAAGGGACCTTTAAGACCATCCAGTTCCACCCCTGCCATGGGCAGGGACATCTCCCACTGGATCAGGGTCTTCAAGCCCCATCCAACCTGCCCTTGAACCCCTCAAGGTGTGTGTACTTCCTGCGCTGAGGACTCCAGAACTGCCTGCAGCACTCCAGGTGAGGTCTCACAAGAGCATTTAGCAGCTATGGCAGTCTCGGAACGATGTTTTTTTTCAGCTTTCTTTGTCCAAAGACAATTAAAATTATAACACTTAACACTGACATTTAAAATATTCTGGTCAAAACTTAAGGCTCTGGTCCATTACGGTTGGACTCGAGGACCCAGTGGGTCTCTTCCAACCTGGTTGTTCTATGATTCTATGATCTTTCTGCTTTGAAAAAAAGACAAATAAATACATTTCCTTGTTCTGCTTGCTCAGACTGTTACCTTTTTTCCCCTGAAAGTTCTCGGTCTGACAAGCTCCTGAAGAAACTGGGGAAGGTCTTGATATATTTATTGTGTGAGCCAAAGGCATCCTCACTAAAATTCCCATTGCCTGAGGTGAGGAGTTGCTCTAGGTGGAGAAATGATCCTATTGGGATTATCCAAGCTGTAAATTTCTAGTGGGAAATAAACCTCCTGTATTTCAAATACCTGCGAGAAAGAAACCACTTTCTTGCTTGCTGCAGCCATGAACTATTTTAAGTTATCATGCAAATTACTTGGACTTAGTTGAACTTAAACATCACTCTCCCAAGAAATTCTGCTAGGAACTTCCAGCAGGTGCGGTGTAGTAGTTAAATACTGAGTAATCCCTCTGCTAATATTTACACAATGACACATTAAATATCTTTGGAATATCAGTTCTGGTTCTCGTTATCAGTATCATAAAATCATAGAATCATTATGATTGGAAAAGACCTCTGAGACCATCCAGCCCAACATCAACATGGCCAATAAACTGTGTCCCAAAGTGCCACGTTGACACCTTTTTTGAACACCTCCAGGGAATGAGACTCCACCACCTCCCTGGGCAGCCTGGTCTGGTGCTTAGGGATGATGGTTAATGCCTCTCAGAACAAAGATCAACTCTTTTGAAGTCTTATCCATTTTAAACCTTTAGGTCAAGCTTCTGCCACGTTGTGTTTTAGCCTACTCACCTCCAATTTGCATTCATAGAACCATAGAATCATAGAACAACCAGGTTAGAAGAGACCCACCGGACCATCGAGTCCAACCATTCCTACATCTTGTTATTCTTTTGTTCCAGCTTTTCTTAGCCCTGATAAAATTTCTGATTTATTAGACTCTTTCTTGAATTCCAGTCCCATCCCCAACACAATACAGGACCTCAGTCAGGTACAGTTCTAAAATTGTTTGTAGAATTGAACTGCCTGTGCAATTAAACAATGAAATTCATGATTGGTTCTTGCAATACAGGAGTCCTTAGAGCCCTTACCTGGTAACAATCCTCCGTGCCAAACAAAGACCTCAACTGAAAGGTCTTTGAAAAACCAACTGAAAGGTGCTCCTGTTGAAAAGTGCTCCCTTCAGAGGCACATAACCTACACCTTATGTTCTTTCTTTATGAATGGTGTTGGTTGACAGTGACTGACCATGAGCCAGCAGTGGCCCAGGTGGCCAAGGAGGCCAATGGCATCTTGGCTTGGATCAGAAACGGTGTGACCAGCAGGGGCAGAGAGGTTATTCTCCCTCTGGACTCAGCACTGGTGAGACCGCTCCTCGAATCCTGTGTTCAGTTCTGGGCCCCTCAGCACAAGAAGGATGTTGAGGCTCTGGAGCGAGTCCAGAGAAGAGCAACGAAGCTGGGGAAGGGTATGGAGAACAAGAGGAACATCTGAGAGAGCTGGGGGTGTTTATCCTGGAGAAGAGGAGGCTGAAGGGAGACCTCATTGCTCTCTCCAACTACCTGAAAGGAGGTTATGGAGAGGAGGGAGCTGGGCTCTTCTCCCAAGGGACAGGGAACAGGACAAGAGGGAATGGGCTCAAGCTCCACCAGGGGAGGGTCAGGCTGGACATAAGGAAAATGTTTTTCCCAGAGAGTGTCATTGGGCAGTGGCAGAGGCTGCCCAGGGAGGGGGTTGATTCACCTTCCCTGGAAGGGTTTAAGGCACAGGTGGAACAGGTTCTGAGGGACATGGTTTAGTGTTTAATAGGAATGGTTGGACTTGATGATCCAGTGGGTCTCTTCCAACCTGGTGGTTCTATGATTCTATGATTCTGTAAGTGAATAGTGAAAGACTTATTAGAGTCAAAATATATCTTGTTTTTTGCTTTTGGATGACACATTTTGCCACTTACTCCTCTGTTACAGCTAAGGGTTGATATTCTCTGATTGAGGTGCAAACAGATTAAGGTATTTGTTTATTAGTGAACATGCTTTGAGGTAATGAGCAGAGCAGGCAGTAATCTCAATCAATAATCCAAGGAACCCAAACAATACATAATCCAGTTAACAAAATAACAAGCTACTAATCTTAATTGACTGTGCTATAGGTATGCAGGTGTTTATAGAATCATAGAATCATAGAACAACCAGGTTGGAAGAGACCCATCGGATCATTGAGTCCAACCATTCCCATCAAACACTAACCCATGTCCCTCAGGACCTCGTCTACCCGTCCCTTAAACACCTCCAGGGAAAGTGAATCAACCACCTCCCTGGGCAGCCTGTTCCAATGCCCAATGACCCTTTCCATGAAAAACCTCCTCCTAATCTCTAGCCTAAATCTCCCCTGGTGGAGCTTGAGGCCATTCCCTCTTACCTCTTCCCACCAGACGCTGACCTGATGCAAAATGCAAAGAGCTGTCCACAGGGAGGCCCTCAAGTGCCCCGGTGGATGCAAGTCCACAGGTTGACATCACTAATTGTCATAGAAGACTCCCCAAAGACCCTTTCAATGAGTCACAAGGTTTTCTCATCTATCTCTAAGGTTTATAGCTGGGGTAGCATCCCTATCCTTCGGCTCGGATTTGGTCCTGGGTCCTTTTCCTGTCTTATCCATACCAAGGTCCCTTTGTAAATCTGTTCCTGGCTTTGGAGTCCTTTTCCCTTAAGTCATAAGTTTTGGTCTGTGATATCTTTGCAAGGCAAGATGCTCCGTACCTCTTCAGTTTAGTCATTTTTGCTGATAAACAAAATTCTCTCCTGACAAGCTCTCCACTCATGCTAAGGAGTGGGGTCTCCACTCATCGAGTGGTTGGACTCGATGATCCGATGGGTCTCTTCCAACCTGGTGATTCTATGATTCTAAGCTATAAACAATTTAAAATTTAACTTAAGTCTAAGCCATTAATTCTATATGTGACTTATTTTAATTCCCAGCACTGATGTCTGTAGTTGGCCATGCTCTTGCTGCCAGAGGATTCCCTGACTATTCCTTTTTTTTAAAATTTAATTCTTTAAGTTTCAGTTTTTCTGAGTTCCAACTCATTTTTTCACTGCCTTTGCACCCCATTTCCTCTGCTCAACCTCCTCTCAAAGAAGCACTCCTTCCCTAATTGCATTTTCCAAGCTGATCCTAATTTTGCTTCCAGTTATTCAACACCCAATATCTGTGATAACATTCCCTGGGCAATCCTGCCTTTATTTGGTGTTGCTGATGTTGTACGAGTGCCACTGGCACCCAGGCCACACACATCATTTTCTTTTTCATACTGATCATATTGACTTTACCATATAGAGCCACTTGGCATAATTATTCTGCTTTAGCCTAGATTCTTCTGTCCAGCTCCAAGGGAACACAAGCAGATTCCTCTCTCGCATACCAGTAGTTTGCTTGCCAGAGCAGCAAAATAATGGTTTTTTTCACATTTCAGCATGTGAAGGGAAATATAAAAGTTCCTCTTTGAGGGTTTAGCTACCACTAGGAGTCATCATCTCACTGGACAGAAATTTAGAATCATAGAATCA
Source organism: Coccyzus lansbergi (assembly GCA_033558105.1). Classification (NCBI taxonomy): domain Eukaryota; kingdom Metazoa; phylum Chordata; class Aves; order Cuculiformes; family Coccyzidae; genus Coccyzus; species Coccyzus lansbergi. Next base: position 71,008 of record JAUMJK010000539.1, read on the forward strand.
TAGAACAAGCAGGTTGGAAGAGACCCATCGCATCATTGAGTCCAACCATTCCTATCAAACACTAAACCATGTCCATTAGCACCTCATCCACACACACCTTAAACACCTCCAGGGAAGGTGAATCATCCCCCTCCCTGGGCAGCCTCTGACACTGCCCAATGACCCTTTCTGGGAAAATTCTTTCCTAATGTCCAGCCTGACCCTCCCCTGGTGGAGCTTGAGGCCATTCCCTCTCGTCCTGTCCTTTGGGAGAAGAGCCCAGCTCCCTCCTCTCCACAACCTCCTTTCAGGTAGTTATAGAGAGCAATGAAATTTGAAATATTAAATGAAATTTGAAATATTAGATTTTTTTATTCTCCATGAAGCTTCCTTGGGCAACCTGGGCCAGGGCCTCCTCACCTTCAACGTGAAGAAAGTCCTCCATACGTCTAATCTAAATCTGCCCCTAATGCAGCTGTAAATCTGGAGAGGGAGAGATATAGATGAGACACGAGATTTATTGAATTTCTCCTATCACTATATGTTTAAGCTTCACCGCTTTGGACACCCCATAACTGTGCAGCTTTAGGAGAAAGATATAATAGAAAAAAAAAAGAGCTTTTCCACCCTGACTTTCTCCTCTGACAGATGTAGAGATTATGGTTTCGCAGGCTTCTGTCTTGCTTGTCCTTCACTTTGTGCAAAGCAAACACTTTGAGTCAGTGAAGTACCACACCCACTGAGCCCAAGAGTGTTTACCAGGAAACTTTCTGTTTGCCAAAGTCATTTTTCTTTAATATTCCGTGTCGTACAAGCAGGACAATTTTCCACCAGCTTCAAGAATACTTCTAGCGCTAAGCAACAAACCACAAGCTCTGTTCAGCTTATCTAATAAACAACTTAATGTATATTTACCTTAAAAGAATTACATCATCTGAAAGCTTGAATTTGAGTTAAAGCTGCTTTCCTTTGTGTCCTTTTCTAAACCTTCTTTTTCTCTTGTTGTCCCTTCACTCCTGTGTGAAAGGCCTGAGCAAACACAGGGAAAACCGTGTGTGGTGAGAACAATATTGGTCAAATGTGAGGGTCAGGGTGAGGGAAGGGTAGTTCAGAGGGAGACTCCGTGTGTGCCTTCAGCTTCTCAGTTCTTTCTTCAGTTGCCTCTCATATACCTCATACCTCATTACTCTCTACAACTACCTGAAAGGAGGTTGTAGAGAGGAGGGAGCTGGGCTCTTCTCTCCACAATCTTCTTTCAGGTAGTTGCAGAGAGCAATGAGGTCTCCTCTCAGTCCATAAATAATTTACCAACAAAAGATTTTACCAATAAATGAATTTTACCAATTTATTTTACCAATAAATAATTGCATGTGCTTGCAGTTCAGGAGAAAGGTAGTTTTCAGTGCCACTGAAACTTCAGTTTCAGATGTTCAGTTTTCCACCAGAGGGCACTCCTATATTTTTAATGAAAGCAAATTTCTGAACGGCCCTGGCAGGTTTGAGGAGCTGGGAGTGTGTGGCACCATCCCAGCTGTTACATGGCAAGGAGAGAAATAGAGGGATGGATTCACCTCACTGCACATCTCTCAGCTTTGGGCACCATTTGACACCCTCTACTGACAGCTGAGTGTGCACGGGAGCTCTTCAGTGTGCTGGCTCTCTCAGGCCTCCACATATAAAAAAAAAAATAGTTGATGAGTTCATACAGAGCGTCTGATGCAACCAGGGTCAACATAGTTTAACCTGGGATCAAAGGGATCTGTGTTTTCCTCCTGAGAAGGAAAGAAGCCACCGAGGTCTACAGGAAAGCTGTGGAGGGGCTCAGTGTCAGGGGGTGCAAGGGCAGGATGAGTGGGAATGGTTTTAAGCTGAAAGAAAGTGGGTTTAGATTACATTTTAGGGAGAAAAGTTTTACTGTGTGGGAGGTGAGACACTGGCCCAGGTTGCCCAGGGAAGCTGTGGCTGCCCCATCCCTGGAGATACTCAAGGCCAGGAAGTTTTTCACACAGAGGGTCACTGGGCATTGGAATAGGCTGCCCAGGGAGGTGGTTGATCCACCTTCCCTGGAGGTGTTTAAGGCACCGGTAGACGATGTGCTGAGGGACATGGCTTAGTGTTTGATAGGAATGATTGGACTTGATGATTCGACAGGTCTCTTCCAACCTGGTGATTCTATGATTCTATGCTTAGCTACCCACAGCTACCTCCATAGCTGTGGTGAATGCACACACAACCCATTCCTGACCTAGATCTTTCTATTTTTAGAGTGCAGTGCAGTTGTTGTTGGGCTTTCCAGTTACGCAGTCACACAAATCCTGTTCACGAGGGTGAGTAATACTACACATGCCATCTGTATTCCCTAATTCCATATACATCGAATGTCCAGTCATGCTGCACAACTGCTATTTTGTCTACAAAACTCACCTGCTGCTTCCACAGGATTGAGCTCACACACTCACTCACCTGCACAAAGCACTTAGCTGACACACTTTGCATGGTTTAGAGATTGGTGGGAATGGTTGGACTCGGTGATCCGGTGGGTCTCTTCCAACCTGGTGATTCTACGATTCTATGAAAACTGTAACCTGTGCATCGCGCATCACCTCCTGGCAGGATGAGCCTCCTGCTCTCAACCACTAAAGGCAAAGCAGGTCCGATTCTGCAGGTGAACAAAGAGAGTTTGGGCTCAAGGGAGATGCTTTACGTGGAAGATGAGATCAGGCTCAGACACTGAGCTGCTCGGGGCGATGTATTATTAAATGCTATCTACTGATACGCTACTTTTGTAGGAGCTGATTAGTGACATCCTACTTTATTATTCCTTATCTTTTATCTTCACCTTGTTTCACAGATGTAGCTGGCAGTACACGGCACTAACCAGAGACCCGTGGCACTCATTAGATGGTGGCTGCTCCTCACAAGTGCCGTCAGGCATGCGATTCCTCTTCACGATTTTGCTAACGATGCTGGTTAACGTGTTGTGGAGTTGCTGTTCAAGCAACGCAGACAACACGGTCTTGTCACTCTCGAACTAACTTATCTTTTACTTCTCATTTTCTTTGACACAACCCTCTGATAAGTCGAGAGATAAATAGGTGGCGGCTCCGCAATGTATCCCCCCGGCACTAAAATCCTAGTAGAAACACTGTGGAGGTTTTTCATCTAATGAGAGTTTCTCTTGACCTGTTTTCTGTTTTGTTAGGGCTGTTGCAGCTGCGGATCGTAAGGCGCATTTAAACTAGAAACAAATTCTTTTTTATCTGTTCCTTCTGCCTTGGCAAGTTCTCTGTCTTTGTGTGAATGGGGATGCTTCGTGCTGCCAGCTCAGGACAGGTACAGGATGCAGGCAAGACGAACACATTAATTGCTTCAGGTCCTTGTTTGTATCAACTTTGATGCTGCGATGAGTGGACTGATCCTCTCTAAGAGAAAATGAACCTGCTCCTTGAATCCTGTGTTCAGTTGTGGGCCCCTCAGCACAAGAAGGATGTTGAGGCTCTGGAGCGAGTCCAGAGAAGAGCAACGAAGCTGGGGAAGGGGATGGAGAACAGGCCTGATGAGGAGCGGCTGAGAGAGCTGAGCGTGTTTATCCTGGAGAAGAGGAGGCTGAGGGGAGACCTCATTGCTCTCTACAACTACCTGAGAGGAGGTTGTGGAGAGGAGGGAGCTGGGCTCTTCTCCCAAGGGACAGGACAAGAGGGAGTGGCCTCAAGCTCCACCAGGGGAGATTTAGGGTAGAGATTAGGAGGAAGTTTTTCCTGGAAAGGGTCATTGGGCATTGGAATAGGCTGCCCAGGGAGGTGGTTGATTCACCTTCCCTGGAGTTGTTTAAGAGACGGGTAGATGAGGTGCTGAGGGACATGGTTTAGTGTTTGACAGGAATGGTTGGACTCGATGATCCCGTGGGTCGCTTCCAACCTGGTTGTTCTGTGATTCTGTGATTCTATGATTCTATGAACTGGAGAAAGAGATTCCTGCTGGGTTAGTGTGCTGGTTTGTCTCAGCGAGGGTTAATCAGACACCAGATTCAGCAATGAACTAGAGAAAAAGATTCCTGCTGGGTTACTGTGCTGGTTTGTCTCAGCGAGGGTTAACCAGACACCAGATTTAGCTAAATCAGAAGTTCTCTCGTTAATTCTGAGAGCAGCCAGATGTGGATTTGATGAGAAGGTGTGGATCAGGGAATCACAAAATCCATGCAAGTCACAGGTAAATAGCAGGGCAGCTGCACACCATGAAACCCTGAAAGCTGCTGCTATTACCAGAGCTGTGGCCAGATAACATACGTTAAAAGAAAAGCATTTAGAGGCGCATGGGCCTCAGTCATAAAATAACAGGAGAGTGGATATGCTGTGGTGATAACTGGAGAGCCCAGGAGGATGCTGTGAGGCAAAAGGAAAGCATGGAGAGCCAGGGTGTCACTGCAGGTAAAAGCTTGGTGTTCCCTGCACCTCACCTGGAGCTCCATCTCCCACTCCTAAAGCTGGTTTGATGACTAAAGAGCCCAGTATGCAAATAGCATTTGCTTTGGCACAGCACCTTGTGGAATACGACTATTGTTTATTTTATTTCTGTGGTGCACAGGAAGCCTGATAATGATGCTGAGCTGACTTGCAGTATGTACTCTCATTAAATCAGGGCAATTGTTCTACCAGCTTGCTTGGTTCCCTCTCCCCTCTGGGCTTTATCCCATGATATGATACAAAACGAACCCCTGAATTAGCCAAAGTCTGCTCCCCTGAAGCCAATGGTAGTAAGTTTTGAGTTATCCTTGAGGAGAGGTTGTTTATCCTGGAGAAGAGGAGGCTGAGGGGAGACCTCATTGCTCTCTACAACTACCTGAAAGGAGGTTGTGGAAAGGAGGGAGCTGGGCTCTTCTCCCAAGGGACAGGGGACAGGACAAGAGGGAATGGCCTCAAGCTCCACCAGGGGAGGTTCAGGCTGAACATTAGGAAAAAAATTTTCATGGAAAGGGTCATTGGGTAGTGTCAGAGGCTGCCCAGGGAGGTGGTTGATTCACCTTCCCTGGAGGTGTTTAAGGGATGGGTGGACGAGATACTGAGGGACATGGTTTAGTGTTTGATAGGAATGGTTGGACTCGATGATCCGATGGGTCTATTCCAACCTGGTTGTTCTATGATTCTATGATTGACAAAGACTGTCATGCACATACCTCTCGTATGTAAATGTCTTTTGTGGCTTTGTCAAACCTGATACCGAAGCCAGAACAACATCCACCCCTCCAAGTTAAACACTGAAGAAGACAGTTTGGTTTAGCATGATCAGCTCCTGACGAACCCTTGATGGTATTTCATACTCTACTGATTACAAAGCGACTGGCAAACAATTTGGCTCCTTTATCTTCCTGATATCTAAACTAGGCTCAGTGGCCTTTATCTCCCTGGGTCCTCATGCGTGAGGTACATGACAACTGATTTTTGCATCATTACACCACTTATTCCCTCTTGTGAGTGACTGGGGAATCACCTCTTGTGTGCTTGAACAGATTTCTAGACCTGATACTCATAGTAAACAGATTTTTTTAGGGTTCGAGGGTAATGGATCAATTTTCTTAAGCAAAATAATAGTAGATTATCTATTTCATTATCACCATTGCTACTTGGATCTGTGCTCTCTATTTAAAAGTGCAGTAAACTGACAGGACGAGAGGGAATGGCCTCAAGCTCCACCAAGGGAGGTTCAGACTGGACATTAGTCAAAAATAATCATAGAAAGGGTCATTGGGCACTGGCAGAGGCTGTTGAGGGGTTTGAGTCACCTTCCCTGGAGGGGTTTAAGGTGTGGGTGGATGAGGTGCTGAGGGACATGGTTTAGAGATTGATGGGAACAGTCGGACTCGATGATCCGGTGGGTCTCTTCCAACCTTCTGATTCTACGATTCTATGAAGTTGTATTCCAGAGCTCACAATTATGTCCTGGCATTGCTTAATTTCTTAGAGATGCTGCCATATGAGAGGGTGGAAGAAAATTGGTGGAGGTGAATGAGAAAAATGCAATGAAAACAATAAGCACTTTGAGTTGTGAAACCAGGATTTTACCTTAATGCTCATCTTCTGTATGAGAAGAAATGCCACTGGAATGAATGAGTCAGAAATATGTGCTGAAATTATTCTGTGCCAACAGCTCTGGAACCTGAAATTGCAACTGTGACGAGAGCTTCCTTGCTAAAAGAAGACTGGAATGTGGAACCACTCTAAGGTGAGACTAAAATAATCTTTAGTGTCACTGTTGACTGCACAAAGGAACACTTACTCCCCAAAGGTCACAGAAGTGAGTGTCTCCCAAGTGACAGGGGACAGGATGAGAGGGAATGACCTCAAGCTCCACCAGGGGAGATTTAGGCTGGACATTAGGAGGAAGTTTTTCACGGAAAGGGTCATTGGACACCGGCAGTGGCTGCCCAGGGAGGGGGTTGATTCCCCTTCCCTGGAGAGTTTTAAGGGACGGGTGGACGAGGTGATGAGGGACATTGTTTAGTGTTTGATTGGAATGGTTGGACTTGATCAAACCAACTCGATCCGGTGGGTCTCTTCCAACCTGGTGATTCTATGATTCTATTGCAGGTTAACTATACTAACGATCATTCATAATAACCTGAAGGATAGTTCTTTACCTGACTTCTGGTTTTGCCTACAAAATATTCAGTTTCTCCCATGAGCTGTGCCTGTTTGCACTGCCCAGCAGGCTCCCTTCAAGACCTAAAGCTGACGAAATCGTGAATCTGGTAGAAGTTAAGTGAACTGTGTTTCATAGTAATAATAAAGAAGGAAAATTACAATGAAGCAGTCATTGAGGAAGGAGTAATTTAATGATTGATGCATCAAAAGCAGATATTAAAGATTAGTTTCAGAAGGCAAAGTTTCCAAATGCAAGGACCTTTCCCCTTGACTATGTAGTTTTGTGAATCAAGACTTTCTCTCAGACAGTTCTTTTCCATTAAAGGGAAGATTTGCTTTCCTATCTTTACCTAAGTGCAACCATATACTATAAGCAGAATCATTAATTTAAATGAAATACATTTTTTTAATGTTTAAATACCACTGAGCATTACACATGATACAGATTCTAAACCAGAATAGTTCTACTGGACTCTGCCCTCTTAATTCTTTTAGGGAAGTACATACTTCAGGTAATCTTGTTTGTCTTCTGGTCCTGTGAACAATATAATAGTTCAAAATAGGGAGGTGGTTGATTCACTTTCCCTGGAGGGGTTTAAGGCACAGGTGGACGAAGTGCTGAGGGACATGGGTTAGTGTTTGGTAGGAATGGTTGGACTCAATGATCCGGTGGATCTCTTCCAACCTGGTTGTTCTATGGTTCTATGATTCTAAAATGTTGGTCAAGCTATGACCAGTTTCATGACCACTGATGATCCATCTACACCAAGGATATGGGAGGGCAGAACTTAAAAAAAAAATGCTAGATAACACTTTGGGAAAATAGAGATGTGAGAAACTAACATTTAAACATATTTGGTATCTAAATGCCAAATCTCAATTAAGATTTGTGCTCTAGACCATCTAGACCCGGGTAAATATATCCTCCCACAGATTTTCCCTCATGTGAGTCACCAGACTGAAGTTAGTCCTTCTTCATATGTAGGAGAGGCAGGATGGAATCTGGTTTTTTTTTTTTTCTTTTTGTGAAAGAAATCACTAAGGAGATCAATATCCAAGGAAGGAAAAGGTGAACCTGTTATTTTATTTCGGTTTTTCTTTGGCAGGAAGCAGGGCAGTGAATTTGATGAAGCTGTGGGTACATCCAGGAGACTTGACCAAGGTGGTTGGATTAAACATCTTGGAGCTTTCAAAGCTTGGCTGAAAATGAAGTGAAACACAAAATTAGTCATAAATCTCATTTAAACTCTACATCACCTGAAAAGACTGGACCAGATGATCCTAGAGGTCCCTTCTATCCTGGCATTCTGTCATTCTATGATAAATGAGCAAATAGAACCCGTAGCATCTCCTTATAGAATAATTTTTCTTCAACATTTCTTTTATCTGCATTTTTTTGGTCTCTTTGTTGTCATTTACTTCACAGCAAGCTCCAAAACCTTTGACCACAAAGCAAAATCCTTAGTTCTTTCAGGGAGGCTTCTCACTGAACTTGCAACGTGTTTTGAAGCTTTCTTCCTTGATGCTGGAGCTCATGATGAGAATTAGGTAGATTATGTAACGGACTTGAAATTAAGTCGTGTATTATAAGACTCGATCCATGTGTTTTATTTTCTGTTAGAATTCTTGCTCTCAACAACTGTGTTGCTGCTGTTGCTACTTGATAAGCCACATGGTGCAAAGGAGGAAGATTTAAAAAAGGATGAAGAAGCCCTTCCTTTCCTGGTATTTCCTGTATTCAAGGATAATTACTTCTCCTGAGTATGGAAAAGAATTTAAACTGCAGCTGGAGAAGTGGAGCTGAAATTTCTGTGTTGCCACTGGTATAAACAGATCTTTAACCTCATGGCAGTCAATACATCTTAGAGTCACAGAATCATCATAGAATCATCATAGAATCATAGAACAACCAGGTTGGAAGAGACCCACTGGATCATCGAGTCCAACCATTCCTATCAAGCACTAAACCATGTCCCTCAGTACCTCATCTACCTGTGCCTTAAACCCCTCCAGGGAAGGTGAATCAACCACCTCCCTGGGCAGCCTCTGCCACTTCCCAATGACCCTTTCTGGGAATTTTTTTTCCTGATGTCCAGCCTGACCCTCTCCTGTTGGATCATGAGGCCATTCCCTCTCGTCCTGTCCCCTGTCTCTTGGGAGAAGAGCCCAGCTCCCTCCTCTCTACAACCTCCTTTCAGGGAAAGAGGTCTCCTCTCAGCCTCCTCTTCTCCAGGATAAACACCCCCAGCTCTCTCAGCCGTTCCTCATAAGGCCTGTTCTCCAGCCCCTTCACCAGCTTTGTGGCTCTTCTCTGGACTCACTCCAGAGCCTCAACTTCCTTCTTGTGGTGAGGGGCTCAGAGGTGAACACAAGATTCCAGGAGTGGTCTCACCAGTGCTGATCTTCATCCACTAGGGAATAATCCTGAGTGTTTCCATATGGAGACCAAGACATTTCCATCTTTAATGAAAGATCCTAGGCTGCATGAATACCTTGATCCACGAAGTGGAATGTATTCACATCCCAATGTACACCAACAACTCTAACCCTTATCCACCCTTGTCCTAGACTCCTTCTTTGCTTTCACTCCACAAGTCATCCCACCTCAGCGAAGAACCCAGTTTGCTGAAACTTTGCTCTGAAACGGTGCTTTTGACTTGGTATTTGAACAAATAATTGTGAAAAAAAAATCCGTTTGCACGAATTAACTGGGATTGTTTTAATGCATCATCTTTACCCAAGTCACAAAGAGAATGTTTAAAACTTACTGCATAATCCTTTGTCGCAAGCATCAGGGCAATCACCGCAGGGGTTTCCTTTTTTGTAGGGTGTTGGAATCGAACCTACTATGTTTCCCCTGGAACATCAAGATTACCAGCATGAAGTCATTATCTGAGGATAAAACTGAATCATATGGGTGCGTAGAATCATATCATAGAATCATAGAATCATAGAACGACCAGGTTGAAAGAGACCCACCGGATCATCGAGTCCAACCATTCCTATCAAACACTAAACCAAGTCCCTCAGGACCTCATCTACCCGTCCCTTAAACCCTTCCAGGGAAGGTGAATCAACCACCTCCCTGGGCAGCCTATTCCAATGCCCAATGAACCTCTGTGTGAAAAACTTCCTCCTAATCTCTAGCCTAAATCTCCCCTGGCGGAGCTTGAGGCCATATGGGTGCATACATATATTAACTCACACTTGGTCTTTAATAGTATGTCAAACAATTTTTATATGTGGGTTGGCTTTATCTGGAAAGGTTTTGGCAGCAGTGGGACTGGCAGGGGTGGCTTCTGTGAGGAGAGATCAAGAGATACCCCCAGGTCTGAGAGAACCATCTCCAAGTCAGAGCCAAGCAGCGGTAGGGGTACCATCTGTGCGAGGGACATGGTTTAGTGTTTGATGGGAATGGTTGGACTCGATGATCCAATGGGTCTCTTCCAACCTGGTGATTCTATCATTCTATGATAATTCCTATTATAGTTTTTGGTATTAATTGTAGTTTTAGCTGCATTGTCCATCTTACTTCTGAGCCAAGATATCAAGTTAATGTGAAAAATATTTACGTGTGATTTACTGTTATGAAAATTATGATTTTTACACAAATGAAATTTAATCTGAAAATCACTGATGTGTTTTATGCTTTTGCTTAATTAACAATTCCTTTGAGTTTTTCTTCCCTGTCTTTTCATATTCTTAACACACTCCTCACCTGTGGGCCCTATAACAAATTTCACCACCTCCCAATTAATTTTCTCGGTGCAATGAAAGGTTCCAGAATCAGAGTGAGTACGTACGCTGGGCAGTACTGGCAGACGTAGAAGTATTTAAATCTGCTGTTGGGACAGTAAGTGACACCGCATCCAACTTCATAAGAGCTGTACCAAACCACCTGGAGGAACAACAGTAAAAATCAGCAGAGAATAAGAAATATATAATTGAAAAATCACTTAAGTACATTACACATAAAAGAAAAATTTTTAACCAAGGTAAGTCACTTAATTTCATAGAATCATAGAACCGCCAGGTTGGGAGAGACACACTGGATCATCGAGTCCAACCATTTACCCCTTATAGTAAAATATAAGTCCTGCCTTGCTAGAAAAACTTTGTTTCTCCTCTACTTTCACCCCTGAAATGCATAACACTTAGGATATAATGATGAATTGTTCTGCACATCTATAAATCATTTATATACTTGTTCATTCAATTGAATCCATTTAATAAGTTGTAGGAATCATTATGTGAAATCTTCTGTCTTGTGTTTTGTTCAGGTGGATGGAGGAGGTTATCATGCTCCATTTTCCACCTGGAATCTCCGAGTCAATGGAGTTCTGCAGCCTATAACACACTTATTTATATTTTCTTCCCTGTATTTTAATAACCCTGTTTTCCCAGTGTTTGCCAGATTTTCAGATGTTAAGCAAATGGGTTTTATCCCCTTGTTTCTCCGGATGTTTTGAAAAACTCTGTAAAGACATCAAGCCTATTATTTTCGTTTTAAACCTGTCACTTTGAAAGTTTTCATCTTGTTCTGTCAGAATGGTTGGACTCGATGATCCGATGGGTCTCTTCCAACCTGGTTGTTCTATGATTCTATGATTCTATGAATAACTCTCATGTCTCCATTATGCTTATGACCTTCAAAGATAATGAGAGAGTAAGAGTTGCTTAGCTAACATTTAGGTATTTATTTATTAAGCCTGAAATATAAAAAAAAGTCACATCTACCTGAGTGTAATGGCCAATCACAGCACCGGGTGTTTTGGCTCCAACTCCATATTCAAAATCTTTCTCCTCACGGTACCAGGCGTCCACAACCCCTCCCCATGGGAAAGGGGCGGACGACATGAAGAGGTTTTCACCACATTGTACAGCTGAAAAGAGAATCATAGAATCACCAGGTTGGAAGAGACCCACCGGATCATCGAGTCCAACCATTCCTATCAAACACTAAACCATGGAGTAAACCATGAAGAGAAGGAGTAGAAGACACATGTGTGAGAAAAAGACAGCAAAAGGTGGTATGACTTCCAGGGAACCTCTCATCCCAGATGGGACAGCAGGGTGCTTTTTGTTTTCTAGTTGAGTGATGGTGCCCTAAACTGTCACCTGACGAGTTTTCAGCATGACCAACCTGTTGGGCTGCTAGTTTTGTTGTTGACAAACCTTCTGCGTGCAGATTCATCCACCTACGTGCACCCACAGATGCATGACTGGAATTGTGTTAGCTGAAAGTTAGCCACCTGGTCATTATACAGGTCACAGTTCAGAAACCTTGGGAAAATCCCAAGAATTCAAAGGTTGCTTGTGGTGCGGAGGAAGCTGTCCACACTCTCTTCACCTGCTATTTCTATTTGGGTCATAGAATCATGGAATAACCAGGTTGGAAGAGAGCAATGAGGTCTCTCCTCAGCCTCTTCTTCTCCAGGATAAACACCTCCAGCTCTCTCAGACGCTCCTCCTGTTCTCCAGCCTCTTCACCAGCTTTGTTGGTCTTCTCTGGACTCACTCCAGAGCCTAAACGTCCTTCTTGTGATGTCAGGGGAACATCGCAGTCAGGTGTTGAAGTCAGGGCCATCACACTGGGCATTACTTATGGCTGTTTTTAACCCAGCAAAGCTGTTGCTTCAATATCCAATGACTTCTACGTACATATGAACCTCCAAGACAGTTAGAGGAGGTTGCAGAGAGGTGGGTGGTTCTGTTCTCCCAAGTTATAGAATCATAGAACAACCAGGTTGGAAGAGATCCACTAGATAGAGTCAAATCATTCCTAACAAACACTAACCCATGTCCCTCAGAATCTCGTCCACCCACACCTTAAACCCTTCCAGGGAAGGCGAATCAACCTCCTCCCTGGGCAGCCTCTGCCAGTGCCCAATGACCCTTTCTGGGAAAATTCTTTTCCTAATGTCCAGCCTGAACCTCCCCTGGAGGAGCTTGACACCATTCCCTCTCATCCCGTGATAGGTAGTAGGACAATAGGGAATGGCCTCAAGATGTGTCAGGAGAGGTTTAGACTGGACATTTTCACGCAGAGGGTCATTGGGCATTTCACGCAGAGGGTCATTGGGCATTGGAACAGCCTGCCCAGGGAGGTGGTTGAGTCACCTTCCCTGGAGGTGTTTAAGACACGGGTGGATGAGGTATTGAGGGACTTGGTTTAGTGTTTGATAGGAATGGTTGGACTAGAAGATCCGATGGGTCCCTTCCAACCTGGTTGTTCTGTGATTCTGTTCTGTGATTAGGAAAAACTTCTTCACTGGAAAGCTTCTCAGGCCCTGGCAGAGGCTGCCCAGGGAGGTGGTGGAGTCCCCAAACGCAGAAGGGTTTAAAAAGTGGGTAGATGAAGTGCTTAGGGATATGATTTAGCAGGGGATATATGTGGTTAGAATTCATGATCTCAAAGGTCTTTTGGAACCTAATGATTCTGTGATTCTAGAATTCACCTTGCCAGGGATTTAAAAATTATGAGTCTTGTCTTTGCAACTATGCTTAGCGCCACCAGCAGGCTTTGGACCTTCACCCTTTGCTCCTTTCTCCCCAGGAATCCATGCTGGATTTTGCATGTGATTCCCCTTTTCTGACAGATATTGTTAGAGAATAAGCTTTCTCACTATGTTTTTTTTTTTTTTTTTTTTTTTTCCGCATACTGAATAAAATAGGATATACCTCTCTCAGCCTTTAGATGAGAAAGCTCCAGGGAGACCTTAGAGACGCCATCTGGTACCCGAAGTGGGTGTACAAGAAAGCTGGGGAAGGAGTAATATGATGAGGGGAAAGATTTAGATTAGACATAAAGAGGAATTTCTTCACGCTGAGGGTTGGGAGGCCCTGGAACAGGTTGAGAAGCTGTGGCTGCCCCATCCCAGGAGGGATTCAAGGGCAGGTTGGATGGGGCTTGGAGTCCCTGATCCAGTGGGAGGTGTCCCTGCCCCTGGCAGGGGTGGGACTAGATGGGCTTTAATGTCTCTTCCAACCCGAAAACATTCTGTTATTCTGTGTAAAACTGATGGAATTGGGATGAGGATGGGACTAAACTTCTATCATTTACTGGAGAGATTTATGTCTAGAATTTTGCCTTTGTCCCTTGCACCAATAAAATCACATTACATATAAATGGCATTCCAGAAAAACAAACAAACAAACAAACAAATCCAAAACCCCATTAAAACCCAAACTGTTCACATCTGACACATTATCTGCTTAACACTCATGCTTCACTTACTCGTTCTCCTCATGTTAGCAGGACTGTGACTTAAAGTGCATTTATTGGCCCATGTCTGCGCGTTCTTTGCAGCTTGAGGAGACCATTTCTTAATAAAAGAAGAAAATATTAGTAATTCAGACACACACTGATTACCAACCCCTCATGAAGGAACAACATTCGGAAATTGCACTACAGAAATAAATCATATACAAAATTCTTTCCTTCCCCTTTTTTTGGGGAAGAAGGAGCAGGAACAAAGTTACTGTGCACCCACAAAATGAGAAACTGTGAGGGATGATGAAGAATGCAACAGAAATGAATGAGAAATGGTGCAGTTCTTCTTTTTGCTTTTCTTTTCTCCTCCGAAAGAATGAGATATTATTGTTCATACACCACAAAATATTCCAGGCTTTCTTTTTCACCTGCCCAGCTTTGTCTCCCTTGGTGGTGGCCTTACATAATTATTAGGTAAGGTCTGGAGAGTGAATTTGTGGCTAAATAAAGTGACGTGATCTTGCAGCCAGTCCTGTGTCTCTCACAGAATCCGTTTTTTCATTAAAATAGGTTCACAGCACACAACTCACCATCTTCATCATGTTGCTGGCAGTTGGTTTTACTCCTCTCCTGAGGGCATTATGCTTGTCAACAATTAGGTTTTGTTGGTCTGCTTTGCTCGTTGACAGATCCCCAAAACCTTCGGGTTCCTAAATTGAAAGAACAGGTTATATTTCTTATGGTTGGACTTGATGATCCGATGGGTCTCTTCCAACCTGGTTGTTCTATGATTCTATGATTCTTTGGTTTTATTTGAAGATAGCTAAATCCTGAATCCCATCTAGGAAATATTAAAATACCCAAATACCAACATCAACCAAGGAGATGCTCCTTGTTGTGGAAGGGGTATTGTGATCTTCTTTGTCTTCTACGTATCTACAGGTCTTATGAGGAGCGGCTGAGAGAGCTGGGGGTGTTTATCCTGGAGAAGAGGAGGCTGAGGGGAGACCTCATTGCTCTCTACAACTCCCTGAAAGGAGGTTGTGGAGAGGAGAGAGCTGGGCTCTCCTCCCAAGGGACAGGGGACAGGACGAGAGGGAATGGCCTCAAGCTCTACCAGGGGAGGTTTAAGCTTGACTTAAGGAAAATATTCTTCACAGAAAGGGTCATTGGGCATTGGAACAGGCTGCCCAGGGAGGGGTTTGAGTCACCTTCCCTGGAGGGGTGGATGAGGTGCTGAGGGACATGGGTTAGTGTTTGATAGGAATGGTTGAAGTCAATGATTCAGTGGGTCTCTTCCACCCTGGTTGTTCTATGATTCTAGCAGTGCTTCCATGTGGAGCAACACTTTTAATGGTTCCACAGCGTAGAGCTTAACAGTAATAACACTGGTTCCTGCACTGTATCTGCCTACCTTCTCTGGATGGTTGAGCTATCCTGGGGCACCTCATACACCTATAGATTCTTATATTCAAGCACCTAAATCAGACTTATTTTACCATTATTATAATTCCCTTTATGAGGTGTTGAAGAAACAGGTTCTAAAAGTCAGCTGGAGATTTAAAGGGCACATGATGTGTGCTCCTTCTTCAGTATTAAACAGGGCTATCAATGCATTTATCATTGAAGGACCTTGCTGCTTAATTGCAGGGTCACCCCAGACCTCTTGTGGGACATCATCAGGACACTGAACAAGAAAGCATGACAATGTTTTTGTGCTCTAGATTTGATGGGAACAGTTGGACTCCATGATCCGGTGGGTCTCTTCGAACCTGGTGATTCTATGATTCTGTGATTTTCTTCCACTCCTGCCATAACTGATAACTTTTCTCAAACTTTTCGTGTGTTTTCTTGTTTAAAACCAGCCACATGGAGAGCTCAGCCTCCTCTCTAGTGTTCCTGGCTGCACATGTAAGTGGGAAATATAGAAATATAGACACTTTAGCATTTCTGAAGCAGAAGGAACAAACTTCAAACATCAGTCTAAGTACGGGATGAGAGGAACAACTTTAAATGCATGTTAAGTATGTTAGTTCATTCTGGTTTTTGAAAGAAATCAGTGGTAAGCACTGAGAATCATAGATTCACCAGGTTGGAAGAGACCCACCGGATCATCCACTCCAACCATTCCTATCGAACACTAACCCATGTCCCTCAGGACAAGGTGCGACTGTGAGCAAAGGGAGAGGCACATAGCTCAGGACCTGCAGGACGAGAAATAGAGAGTTAGGTAACGGCTGCCTGTGAAATCGTCAGCAATTAACAGGAAGAGGGTTGGATCTTTGGGAGAGCCGGATTACTGGATCTATGTCCCTGAGCTTCTGGGAAATCTAGTTATCACTGACCCAAGTCATAAGAAACACTGTGGCTATAGATAGCTGAGTGTGGAACCAGCCGATTGCTTTGAAATGAAACAAACTGCGGGGATAAACGTTTCCCAGATCCTAGACACCTAATCAGGTCCTTTCTACAGCTGCTTATAGGAAAAGTCACATTCAGAGAGACCATGAATGATTTGGGTCCCATCCATAATTTCTGAGTAAAAAGCATGGATCCTACCTTTCCAGTGGATGGAGGCAGCACAACTGCAAGACACAGGAACACCACTGGTAGAATCATCTCTGGAAAGGAAAAAATGAGGATTTAATGATTTTTTCATTTATGGAGTGAGTGTTTATTTCTCTGAAGGCATGGTGGCTGTGTATTTCCTGGCAATTCTCAAGTAGAGAGGTTATGTTTTATTTCCCTGCTCCTTCTCTCCTCCTCCCTTTTTTAGAATCATAGAATCACCAGGTTGGAAGAGATCCACCGGATCATCGAGTCCAACCATTCCTATCAAACACTAACCCATGTCCTTCAGGACCTCGTCCACCTGTCCCTTAAACCCCTCCAGGGAAGGTGAATCAACCCCCTCCCTGGGCAGCATCTGACACTGCCCAATCACCCTTTCTGTGGAAAAACTTCCTCCTAATGTCCAGCCTTAACCTCCCCTGGTGAAGCTTAAGGTCATTCCCTCTCGTCCTGTCCCTTGGGAGAAGAGCCCAGCTCCCTCCTCTCCACAATCTCCTTTCAGGTAGCTGTAGAGAGCAATGAGGTCACCTGAATTCACAGTATGGGAGGATGTTTGTTCTTCCCTTCTTATAGGAAGCCTTCTGGTCATCACCACAGCATTGAACAACTGGTGTGCGATGCTGCTTTTAGCCTGTTTCTGTGTCTCTGTTGGTCTGAATTTCCCTTGAGTGAATTGTGTGGATTGAGAGTGTGAGACACTCAACCCACACCTCTGCGCTTAGGTGTCCGAGTCACGATTCACACCCGCTGCTCAATGACCAGCACTATGTGACCTTCCAGGTGAGCTGGGGCAGAACAGGTTGGATCAGAAATGGTCCAGAACTTCCTCAGAAAGACTTATCTCAGAAATATATATATTTATATATTTATATATTCTACAACTACCTGAAGGGAGGTTGTGGAGAGGAGGGAGCTGGGCTCTTCTCCCAAGGGACAGGGGACAGGACAAGAGGGAATGGCCTCAAGCTCCACCAGGGGAGGTTTAGGCTGGAGATTAGGAGGAAGTTTTTCACACAGAGGGTCATTGGGCATTGGAATAGGCTGCCCAGGGAGGGGGTTGATTCCCCTTCCCTGGAGGTGTTTAAGGCACGGGTGGATAAGTTCTTGAGGGACTTGGTTTAGTGTTAGATAGGAATGGTTGGACTAGAAGAGTCGATGGGTCTCTTCCAACCTGGTTGTTCTATGATTCTATGATTTTTTTAAAGACAGCACTTGATTGTATTGCAGGTCATGTGGAATGAGAAATGAGAGCTTTCTCTAATTTAAGAAGCAGCCACCAGACACTGGAGTCAAGAATCTACTGGCTCAAGAGCTCAGAGCACCTACCTTCACTCTAGGGTGAATCAGGAGGTAAGAGGTCACTTCAGAGTTCAGGTGTCTGATTGCAACTGGTCGTAGGAGCTGCATTCAGCTCAGCCACCTTGGGCAAGGAAGCAGGTGACTAGAGTGGAATTTACTTCTTTTGGCATTTTTCCCACCTTCCCCCTTTAAGGGAATTTATGGGCGCGTTGCCACAGAGATGTATTATGAGCTGAAATCCTTATTTGGTTTTGAGGGTCTGCTGGTTTTAGTTTTAATTTGTTCTTAGGGAAAGGCCAATCAGATCTCCTGACCTTTCCATACTTGGCAAAGACCCTTTAACTGGAGGCAACTAGTTTATATAAAATACAAGGTGTTTCAGCTTGTGGAGAACACATGGGTAAGAAAAAATACTCTTTTACAAGTGGTACAGAAAGACCAGTTTTCCTCACCAGCTTTCTCACATCACACTAGAGGCAACCACAGCTCCCAACCTGGAAGCAGAGAGGCTGCTCCAGGTCTGCTAATCATAGAATCATAGAATCACCAGGTTGGAAGAGACCCATTGGATCATCTAGTCCAACCATTCCTATCAAACACTAAACCATGTTCCTTCAGCACCTCATCTATCCGGGTCTTAAGCACCTCCAGGGAAGGTGAATCAACCACCTCCCTGGGCAGCCTATTCCAATGCCCAATGACCCTTTCCATGAAAAACTTCCTCCTAATCTCTAGCCTAAATCTCCCCTGGTGGAGCTTGAGGCCATTCCCTCTTGTCCTGTCCCCTGTCCCTTGGGAGAAGAGCCCAGTTCCCTCCTCTCTACAACCCGCTTTCAGGGAGTTGTAGAGAGCAATGAGGTCTCCTCTCAGCCTCCTCTTCTCCAGGATAAACACCCCCAGCTCTCTCAGCCGTTCCTCATAAGGCCTGTTCTCCAGCCCCTTCCCCAGTTTCGTTGCTCTTCTCTGGACTCTCTCCAGAGTCTCAACATCCTAAAGAGCAAAACTCGTTGGAGGGGACCATGACTACGGGCAGGAGTAGCTCAGAGGCCATAAGAATGGACAGACTGGACATATTTGTACAATTAAACTCCCCCTGCCTTCAAAATAGGGTGGGTGGTTCCAAGCATTTAGGGTTGAGGAGAGATCAAGTTGATCTGAGGGGAAAACGAACTGGTAAGTGACAGTATAAGTCATTGATCTCATAGAATCATAGAATCACTAGGTTGAAAACACCCACAGAATCATCTAGTTCAACCATTCCTATCAAACACTAACCCATGTCCCTCAGCACCTCATCCACCCATCCCTTAAACCCCTCCACGGAAGGTTACTCAACCACCTCCCTTCTTTCCCGCTCTTGATTTTGCCTTCTCATTTGTGTTTAATTTTTACATCACCTAAGGCTCCTTGAAGGGTTTTGGGATCACAGAAGTTTTTTTTCTTAATAAGTGGAATAGGCTGCCCAGGAAGGTGATTGATTCACCTTCCCTGGAGGTGTTTTAAGGCACGGGTAGATGAGGTCCTGAGGGACATGGTTTAGTGTTTGGTGGGAATGGTTGGACTTGATGATCCGATGGGTCTCTTCCAACCTGGTTGTTCTATGATTCTATGATTCTATGTTCTCTACTGCTTATTTCGCATGACTGTTGCAAAAATTCACAGTGTATACGACCTAGATGTCTAGCAATAAAGATTATATTCCAAATAACGAGAAAAATTATTCTTTTTGCTTCATTTCTAACTAGAAAGTAGATAGAGGTGAGCGTTGTCTTTAACTGTACTCAAGTACAAGAAAAAATACATATCCTGAGTGCAAAATATGATCATATACAAAGAGAAATCAATCAATTTTGCACCTGAAATGTAAAAATGACTCATCTGTTTCAATAGAAAACCAACTCTTCAATGAAACTGTAAAGCTTTCTACTTAGCAAAGCAAAGTGAAGAAGCTAACATAAAGACACAGGCGAAGATCACTCACTGTAATATTTTCTACGAATTAGCTTGCAATTAAATATAATCAGTAATGTAATACATGATGCAAGTCTCCGAAAGCCACTGGAATGTTTTTTCAAGACCCACCGGGTTTCCTGTTCCAAGATATTAACAGGCTTTTGGCACTCCCACCCATTTCAGCCAAATGCTTATGGTTTATGAGATGTAAATTTAATTGCTCTGCATTAATTTCCAGGCACTGATCCTAAAACCAGTCTCTCTGCCCCCCTCCCCTGCTCCCCCTCAACCAAACACAAATCAGGACACGTGCCAAGTCTCACTGACTTCCCTGCAACTCCATCTGTGTGCAGGGATCTGCCACTGAAAGGTGGTGCTTTAGTATCCCTAGTTTGTAGGAGTTTAGCAGACTTATGGGAATATGTATTTTCCTGTCCCTCCTCCTAGGAAAAAAAAAATTTAAAAAAAAACTTTATCCTAACTTATCCATACAACTGAATATCTATTACAAAAAGAACATCTCCACTGTTTTTTATTACCCTCGAAAAAGACCTGAAATGGAAAAACATGAGCTGTGGTTCCACTTGCACAGCATCATTGCACTAAGTCCATGTTAACAACTACCTTACACAAGAACAATAAGTTGCACAAGTGGTAGTTTCCCACTCTGAAAATAAGTGTCGATAGCTCCGTAGAGCAATAAAATATACTGAGCTGAATATACATTTCGAGTTCAATATGTTCATTCTTTCTCTACGTACACATACACAACCTGCCAATACTCTTTTCTTGCATATTCACACCTTATCTGCTTTTGATAATTCATCAGTATTCTCTCCCCCTTTTTTACACTATTTCCTGTGTCATCTTATTTTTCACTGAATAAAATTGCTGTCCTGAATTGTCCAAGAAGTCTTCTGACAGTAGGTTGCATTTGAATACACAAAAATAATTGCAATTTAAACAAATAAATTAATCCAAGTCCTACCTTTTGTTTCCAGGAAGACAGGAAGTTTCTTCTGTCCTTCTGTAGGTGGTTGTGGAAGTGGTGGAGTCGCTCGCTGGAGGGTATTTTATAGCTTTTTTGTTTCCTGATAGGACAAGGTGACTCAGCGTCACAGGTGTTATAAAATTCAGTGAGTGACCAGATAGTTCACTGCATCTGAGAAGTGCCCATTCTTCCAAGAAGGAGGTTGGCTCCTCGTGTTCCATTTTTATTTCCTCTTACTTCTTGCATGGGAAGAGATGAAATACTCTGAAGTGTATACCCTGAGATGAAATACTCTGAAGTAAATACTCTGAAGTGAGCTCTGTGGTTTTGTTCCTCCTTTGTGAAATCCGCAGTCCACGTGAACGCCAGGTACAAAGCCTTCCTGCTAACGACTGATCCATCCGGTGCTACTGAGACTTGATCTTCGTCTCCAGTGATGCGAATAAACTACTGAGGCGCATCCAGACGGACATTGTGGTAACCAAGATGCAGTCTTGCCCGTTGATTCTTTCCATCGACGTAAAAAAAAACTGCTTGGGCCAAGTTCCGGTTCATGCTCTGTCTTCTGTGCATCAGTCCTTGAGAATAAAAGTCAAAGATGGAGAGAAATATAATTCTGTAATTGATATTTTTACCCAGTGTGGGATAACGATTAAAGGATTATCGTGTGCACTAGCACCAAAGCACATATAGTATCTTGATTTGACATTTCCATGTACATGAAGTAGGTTGAGAACGAGTAGAAATCCTATCAGATCAGAAGGACATTTGCATGCACATCAACGCTTTCTGTCCACATTTAATCGCAAGCAATTATTGACCAAAGCAGCTGCTGTTATCTGCCTTTATACAAAATGTTGCTTTCTCCGTTTAAATTCCAAGTCTTCCTTCTTCATAACTACCCAACTCCTACCCGAGTCTCTTGTCAAGTGTTCCTTCAGAAGAAGCTTTTGCTTTTCATCACCTGAGAAGCTTGTGGGCTCTGCCAGAGAAAATGTTAGTGCTGTGATTCATTGGGTTGTAATTGTCGGGAAAGGAACGCGCTCTCAGCCAGTTGGGTTTGACACTAAATTGCAGGGAGGAGCCAATATCTTGGATAATAAGGCTGTCGTTTAGGTGAATCTTAAAAGGACTAAAGAAGTGATCTGACAGAAATGATCTGAATGTGAACAAATGGGAGAGACCAGCAGCCTAGAGAACAGCTCGAACCGAAAATGCTTAAGGATTGCAAGTCATGTAGGAGTAAATAGAGCTCCCTTGACACAATGAGGACTAACCATGTACTGTATTTTCCACTACACAGTGAAAGTACTCAGAGCAGTGACTATGTCCATTTTTTTCTGCAATTCTGGTGCATCTAGACCATTGTGTCCAGTTTTGGAGCCCACAGTGAAAGGAGGACTTCAATAAGCTGGAGTAAGGCTAGTCAAGGGCCCCTGTGCTGTCAAGGGCAAAGGCAGAAGTGGACTCTTACAGGCGTGAGATAAGGACCATGGATTAAAACCCATTTTTTTCATAGAATCATAGATTCATAAAATCACCAGGTTGGAAGAGACCCACCAGATCATTGAGTCCAACCATTCCCATTAATCACTAACCTATGTCCGTCAGCACCTCGTCCACCCGTCCCTTAACCCTCTCCAGGGAAGGCGACTCTACCACAGTGAGTTTTGCTGAGCACTGAAACAGGTTGACTATGGAATGATAGATTTTGCATATTTGGAGATACTGAGAAGTGGACGAGGTGCTGAACAACCAGAACTAAATTTCACTCTTTGAACACGATGTTAGACTGGATGATCTCCAGAGGTCCTGTACTACAAAAACTGTTCCGAGTTTGTGTGATTTTTTGTATTGTTTACACTGGAAAGGCACCAAATGAGACTTGTCTTAATTTTAATTGCTGACAGATATGACAATTTAATTAATTACAGTGGGAAGCACTAATTGTTATGCAAGAAAGCATTATCAGTACAATTGTTACAAGCAACAGCAGTGAAAAAGTTTGCACTGAGGTGTTCAGTGAACCACAGATCCTAAGGTAAAGATTATATCCTAGTATGTTGTTCATCTCTCTGTCCAGTATACACTGAGACCTTATGAATTAACTCCTTGTTCAAGCATAATGGATGTTTGAAAACCTGAGTGAATGATTCTAACCAAAATCCTATCCCATACAAGCATTTAAGGGATGAGTGGATGAGGTGCTGCGGGACATGGTGTAGCGTTTGGTAGGAATGGTTGGACTCGATGATCCGGTGGGTTTCTTCCAACCTGGTGGTTCTATGATTCATTTCTGTGAATAGATTCTGTCATGATTGACTTCATAAATTGTTCCTAAGGTTTGGTCAATACTAATGTATAAGACTCTTCTTTCTCAGGGATACAACTTGATGTTTCCTTCAGGGAACAACTTGATTGTTTAACTTCATGAGGTTGTTAGTCCATTTCTCCATCCTGCTGAAGCCGCTCTGAATGGCAGGACACCCACCTGCTGTATAGAATCACAGAATCATAGAATCTTAGAATAACCAGGTTGGAAGAGACCCACCGGATCTTTGAGTACAACCATTCCTATCAAACACTAACCCATGTCCCTCAGCACCTTGTCCACCCATCCCTTACACCCCTCCGGGGAAGATGAATCAACCACCTCCCTGGGCAGCCTCTGACAGTGTCCAATGACCCTTTCTGTGGAAAACTTTTTCCTAATTTCCAGCCTGAACCTCCCCTGGAGGAGCTTGAGGCCATTCCCTCTTGTCCTGTCCCCTGTCCCTTGGGAGAAGAGCCCAGCTCCCTCCTCTCCACAACCTCCTTTCAGGTAGTAGCAGAGAGCAATGAGGTCTCCCCTCAGCCTCCTCTTCTCCAGGATAAACACCTCCAGCTCTCTCAGACATTCTTCATAGGGCCTGTTCTCCAGCCCCTTCCCCAGCTTCGTTGTTCTCCTCTGGACTCTCTCCAGAGCCTCAACATCCTTCTTGTGCTGACGGACCCACAACTGAACACAGGATTTGAGGAGTAGTCTCACCAGTGCTGAGTCCAGAGGGAGAAGAACCTAGCTGGCCCTGCTGGTCACACTGCTTCTGCTCCAAGTCAAGATGCCATTGGCCTTCTTGGCCACCTGGGCCACTGCTGCCTCATGTTCAGTCGTTGTTAACCAACACCCCCATGTCCTTCTCCTCCTGGCAGCTTTCTAGACAGACTTCTCCTAGTCTGTAGCTCTGCATAGGGTTGTATGAGCTGTTCCTCTCAGTTTTGTATCGTGTGCAGATTACAGATCGTTTATTATGTCCCATCACCCAGGTAGTTTAAAGACATTTCATAGTATCAACCCCAGTATTGACCCTCTATCGAATACAACATTTTTGATGCCCTCTCCACAGTTTACTCCTCACTGTTTTCTTCTTAGAAGTGATTTTAGAATCATGCTGAACTGAAAGGCTTTATTTTCTCTAATCAGAGAGTTCCGTACCAAGCCTACTGTTACAAGAAGATTTAAGGAAGATGTGAATTCTTGAACATGTAGTGAAGTTGATCTACTAGCCTCCTCCCTGCACCACCTCTCCCCTCCCTATCCCCCTGAAAACATGTTCTTTTTATGCTTGGCTGGTCATTTTCATTAAATTTGGGAAATTAACTTCTTTGCTGCCACTGAAGCGAGTCAGGCTCATCTCCCTCGATAGCACATGGAGAAAAATGGACACTTCCAGGATGTGAATAATTTCATCCCGTATTACTTATCTAAAACAGATTATATCCGCAGAAGCCTACAAACGTCGTTTTTACTTCATTTTCTCTAAATAAAGCCTAGAGCAAGCAAC
The DNA here is from genome assembly GCA_033558105.1 of Coccyzus lansbergi. NCBI lineage: Eukaryota > Metazoa > Chordata > Aves > Cuculiformes > Coccyzidae > Coccyzus > Coccyzus lansbergi. The sequence goes on from JAUMJK010000539.1 coordinate 95,473, forward strand.
TCAGCTGTAGCCTCCCATGCTGGGGATGTCTAAAGGTTGATGAAATAAATCACATCCGCTGTGGAAGCAAAGTGGTCGTGCACACAGAAAACACGATTATCTAAACCTCACTTCTATAGTAAATCACATTAAGTCTGACAGTCTGAGGTATCTGTGATGGGTCTGCATGTCTGGCATTGCTCACATAGATATAATTTCTTATCTTTCTTAAAATGTTGGTGCCGACTCCATCGCTTCAGTCATAACCTGCTTGTTTCCATTTCTCAGATCCGTGGAGTCCCTCTCAGCCATCTCTCACCCACTCTTCAGATTCTGATCTTTGCTTCCTCAGCCCCTGGTGCTGGTTTCCACCTTGTAGTTCGTGGATTTTTCAGCACCTTTAGTTTTGCTATGGAAAAGCAGTCGGCAAACACTTGTGGAGCTCTCTCTGAATCTTCCATGTCTTCTCTTCTGTGCTTCGATATCTTCAAATTCATCAAATTCATTCAAATTCTATCCCAAATTCACTTTTACATCCTCAAAATTCACTTTGCATCCCCAAAATGCACCTTTGTGTCCCCAAAAAGCACATTTGTGTCCCCAAAAAGCACATTTGTGTCCCCAAAACTCACCTTTGCATTCCCCAAATTCACTTTTACATCCTCAAAATTCACTTTGCATCCCCAAAATGCACCTTTGTGTCCCCAAAAAGCACATTTGTGTCCCCAAAACTCACCTTTGCATTCCCCAAATTCACTTTTACATCCTCAAAATTCACTTTGCATCCCCAGAACACACATTTGCGTTCCCAAAAAGCACATTTTTGTCCCCAAAACTCACCTTTGCCTTCCCCAAATTTCACTTTTACATCCTCAAAATTCACTTTGCATCCCCAGAACACACATTTGCGTTCCCAAAAAGCACATTTTTGTCCCCAAAACTCACCTTTGCCTTCCCCAAATTTCACTTTTACATCCTCAAAATTCACTTTGCATCCCCAGGATGCATCTTGGTGTTCCCAAAACGCACCTTTGCATCCCCCAAATGCACCTTGGAGCACCTCCTGGGCTCTCCCAGTTGCAGAGAGGGCTGGTTCAGAGAGCATCCAGCTCTCAGAAGGGTTGAAGGGCTTTGGCAAGCGATAGTTTTCCTAAAAAAAGGTTTCCTCTAGTGGTTTTCCTAAAAAAAAAAAAACCAAAAAACGTGTTTCCTCAAGTGCTTTCAATGGAAAGGGAGGTCAGCACCAGCTTGGTTTCAATATTAAACACGATACGGACACAGCCACAGCCTGTTTGGGCTTCCCTGATCCCGTAAAGATGCGATGAGGGAACAAGAGGCTGATTTTTAAGGTGTAATCCTACTTGAGAAATCCAATGCAACCTGCATCCTTCTGGAAAGATGGAATTCATTCTGTTTGGACTCGATGATCCGATGGGTCTCTTCCAACCTGGCGATTCTATGATTCTATCTACAATATATTTCACTGCAGTGAGGTAGCTCCAGTCTCTGGGTATTTTCTTATAAAAATCCATTTTATTTTGTCCTTATTATCTCCATTTATTATCCTTCTTTATCTGTGTCTCTCTTTTGTCTTGTCTGGTAGCTAAATATTCACCCTTTAGGAGGAAAATCTTCCATTTGTACAGCATCTTTGGAAATGGTTTCTTAGCCCAGAGCAGGGTCCCAGAGGCTATCGCAGTAATAACAAAGAGCATTAATAAACTAGATGAAGAACTATACTTCAGGTCTCCCTAATCTGTCTTTAGATGTCCAGATGATGTATATCAAGCACAAAATAGTTGCCTAGGATCTCCTAATAGTCAAAAGAGAGTACGAAACAACTTTCTCTTTTCTGAGACACTTATCTTAAGTGAATTAGTTTCTGAAAGTATTGTTCCCGTTGGCTACGAAAAGAGTCTGAGCTAGTTTAGGTGCCGCAAAAGCATCACTGACTCCATTCTGCTGAAACATTCCTGTATATGAGAGAATCATAGAAACACAGAATCACCAGGTTGGAAGAGACCCACTGGATCATCGCGTCCAATCATATAATCTGGGAGTCTTCAAACCTCTAGATGTTCCCGAGTTTCATAGAACATAGAATCATAGAACAACCAGATTGGAAGAGACCCATCGGATCACCGAGTCCAACCATTCCTATCACAGTTTCCTATCACAACATTCCTATCACAGGAGTTTGTTCCACTTTGTGACTGTAGAAAGAAATGGATGAGAATTAGATGTGGAGAGAATTAGATGTATAAAGAATCAGGGTTTTTTTTTTTTTTCCCAGTAGAGGAAGAATTCTTTGCAGTAGAGATAAAAATCATCTTTATCATAGACTAGTAATCATCTCAGCTAAGTTCGTCGATCTAAAAATTAATTTTTAGTCTTTGAAGTGCTGAGTCACCTCCAGATCCATCTGACTCAGAGACCAACCGTACCTGTTCGCTGATTAGAACACACACCTGAATTAGAGCTGTCAAAGCATTTGAGAGAGAAACTCCATCTTTCCAGTCATACAATTCCTTCTGTTCAGCTGTCCTGCATCGTAAGGAGGTGGAACTGCCTCATTTTCTTCCCACCATCAACTGAAAGCTCAACTGCTCATCTGGGGTTTCGTGCCTGTTACGCACATGGAACAGTCAATAAATTCACTGCTCTTAAAGCCCAAAGAGGCCTCCTGGCACCTTTCCCACTGGTATTTTAGACACAATCAGCCACATTCTTTTCTCATACTCCATATGATGAAAATGTTCTCAATTATTTGAGCGTATCATCTTTTTATTACCCCGAACAAAAGTGTGCTCTTCTCTAGGCCCCATCTGCGTTTATCTCAGGGATGTAATTCCTTTATGCACAGAGCAGCCTCAGATCTCAGGCTCGATAAATATTTTGAGTCCATTACTGAGATTCCAAACTATATTAATAATCCTGAAAGAAACTTGATGCCTCAGCTTTTAGTTCTGCCTTTCTTTTGTGTTTCCCGAAGCCTCCATTTTACCATTAAAGTCATTGAAATATTTAAACTCATTGAAATATTGTGCCATTAAGTACAACCTTTGGAAAACAGCAGCCTGAAAGCCACAGTCAGTATCTCTAGGGCGAGATGGGATGCAAGGACAATCCCTGAGGCATAGTGCTTCTGTCCTAGAGACGATGCTGGTTCTTCCAATGGGATCCTGGCTTGGATCAGAAATGGTGTGACCAGCAGGTCCAGGGAGGTTATTCTCCCTCTGGACTCTGCACTGGTGAGACTGCTCCTTGAATCCTGTGTTCAGTTGTGGGCCCCTCAGCACAAGAAGGATGTTGAGGCTCTGGAGTGAGTCCAGAGAAGAGCAACAAAGCTGGTGAAGGGGCTGGAGAACAAGAGGAGCATTTGAGAGAGCTGGGGGTGTTTATCCTGGAGAAGAGGAGGCTGAAGGGAGATCTCATTGCTCTCTCCAACTCCCTGAAAGGAGGTTGTGTAGAGGAGGGAGCTGGGCTCTTCTCCCAAGGGACAGGGGACAGGACGAGAGGGAATGGCCTCAAGCTCCACCAGGGGAGGGTCAGGTTGGACATTAGGAAAAAAATATTCACAGAAAGGGTGATTGGGCAGTGGCAGAGGCTGCTCAGGGAGGGGGTTGATTCACCTTCCCTGGAGGTGTTTGAGGGACGGGTGGATGAGGTGCTGAGGGACATGGTTTAGTGTTTGATGGGAATGGTTGGACTCAATGATCTGGTGAGTCTCTTCCAACCTGGTGATTCTATGATTCTATGATTCCCAGAGTCAATGGCTCTTTCTTCCTTCCCCATCATCCCTAATTTCAGTGCATGGAATGTAAACCCCAGGCTCTTCCGTGGCTTTTCCCAGAGCACTAAAGCTGGTAATTCTAAGCAAGCATGACTTAGAAGTTTGAGCAACTCCTTTATTTAGTAACCTCAGACTTGTGCCGTAGCAAACACAGTTAGCAACAGTGCTTTTATTTAAAGGGATTGTGTTTCAAGTGTCTACACTACTACAAATAAAAAAAAATCAGCTAAAAATACAAGTGAATTTCCATAGTTTATCTGAAAGAAATGTTTCCATGCTTAGGGTGAGATTTGCCTGCCGCTATTTCAGCAGCACAGCAAGGCTGAACAACAATAGCCACACATCAGACAGTTCTTTCCTCTAAGGAATCCCTCATATAGATCTTCCAGATGCAAGAAGGATATGGAAATGTTGCAACAGGTCCAGAGGAGTCTACAAAGGTGATTTGAGGGCTGGAGCACCTCCCATGCAAGGACAGGCTGAATCATAGAATAATAGAATCACCAGGTTGGAAGAGACCCATTGGATCATCGAGTCCAACCATTTCCATCAAACACTAACCCGTGTCCGTCAGCACCTCGTCCACCTGTCCCTTAAACACCTCCAGGGAAGGTGACTCAACCACCTCCCTGGGCAGCCTCTGCCACTGCCCAATGACCCTTTCTGAGAGTTGGGGTTATTCAGCCTAGAGAAGAGAAGGCTCTGAGGAAACCTTAGAGCAGCTTCTAGTGCTGGAAGAGGCTACAGAAAAGCTGAAGAGGGGTTTTTCACTAAAGCATGGAGTGATGGGATGAGGGAGGATGGGTATAAAATGGAGAGGGGAAGATTTAGACATAAGGAGGAAATTCTAGATCTTACTTTTATGCTGTACATCCACCAAAATGTTGTAAGAGTAAGATCTGCACCATCCAGATCTCTCTGAATGGTATTTTCTCTGAAAGAGGAAGAGAAGAAGGTCTGGTTTAATTGAGAGTCCTCTTAGGAGATGCCCTCAGTAGCAAGTGTGGACATAGGAGTTTAAGGCATGGGCAGACGAGGTGCTGAGGGACATGGTTTAGTGTTTGATAGGAATGGTTGGACTCGATGATCCGGTGGGTCTCTTCCAACCTGGTGATTCTATGATTCTCTGATTCTATGATCTTACCTGTCTGGGTTCAACCAAGCTTCAGAACCCTGCGAATATCCCAGAAGTTGCCATATCCCCATGGTTTTTAATATTACACTAAATGCTCGAGTCTGAGCAGGTGGATATCGGCCATTGTTTGCTGCAGTCAGTTTCCTTCAGATGTTGGATTATGTTCCTTTATCTTCATTAACTTTATATTCAGAGAGTTTGAGCTTCCCGATGATGTTCTGTCATATTTGACAGCCCTGGGTGTCTGTCTCAGATGTGCCAGGGCATCTCACACAGGGAGGGAAAGAAAAGGAGCCTCAGCTGCTGAGATACGAGGCATTTATTCCACCTTAGGACCCAATCCACAAGCAATTAAGATAAAATTCAGGCACTTCTATCCAATTTATCTTTTGCATATCTTTTCTTAAGCTCAGGGAATGGTGAAGCACACTCTGCAGGTGCCTGTGCCTCTCCAGTGGCTAAGGGTGAGCCTATAGCAGGGCTCAAGTTCACACTCATGATTTCTGATGTCTACACTTGACCTGCACCTCCTTGACTCTTGTTGTGATCTCTGGCAGTAAGATTCAGTTGTCTACAGGCAGCCTGACGTATTAGGAATACTTTGGAATATTAGAGATATTTATAAGGGCCATGTTGTATATTTAGATGCACAACTTAAACTAAAAAAGCCACACAGCCTGGAGGAGCTAAAATAGATCTCTGAGAGTCACAAGAAAACTAAGAATTTTCTTGCGTCATTTGTATACTACAATCCAGGTGCTTTATTTGGCCAAATATTCTGAGCCGAACAAAGTTTTAAGTCTTGATCTCAGGCTGGATCCAGCTGAGATGCTTCCTTTGATTTCCCTGAATACTGCACTGTCTTTACAGGCTGCGTCCAGCTGGTGCTGCAGGAGAAGACAACAGGGCAAGGTCTAAAGAGGATTTTTCGCTTGGAACACCAGCACTGTGGATAAACACTGCGACTTGGCTGCTATATACCTTACACTAATGTGGTGAGGGTAAAGTATCCTAACAGAACAGTCCTAACCATACTAGATAGATACAAATGTAAGTGCCCACAGAGAATCATAGAATCACCAGGTTGGAAAAGACCCACTGGATCATCGAGTCCAACCATAAATAGAATCATGGAATCATAGATGAATCATAGAATCATAGAATCATAGAATCATAGAATCATAGAACCATAGAATCACAGAATCATAGAAACATGAAGGTGGATCGTGATGAGGTGATTTATAGTTCATACTCCAAGAGTCAGCCTCAGCCAATCGTCCATTCACAGGTTTCTCTTCAAGACCTCTCCTCTTACATTTGTCTTGCTATTAATAAATTAATTGTTTACTTGCAGCCCAGGATGCTGGTTCAGTTCAGCCCTGAGATGCTATGTTGTGGTAATAGGTGAATCATTTGTTTGGAAAAGCTGGTTGGAAGCCGGGGAAAGGGTTGGAGAACAAGAGGAGTGGCTGAGAGAGCTGGGGGTGTTTATCCTGGAGAAGAGGAGGCTGAGAGGAGACCTCATTACTCTCTACAACTACCTGAAAGGAGGTTGTAGAGAGGAGGGAGCTGGGCTCTTCTCCCAAGGGACAGGGGTCAGGATGAGAGGGAATGACCTCAAACTCCACCAGGGGATGTTCAGGCTGGACATTAGTAAAAAAAAATTCCCAGAAAGGGTCATTGTGCATTGGCAGAGGCTGCCCGGGGAGGTGGTCGATTCACCTTCCCTGGAGGGGTTTAAGGGACGGGTGGATGAGGTGCTGAGGGACATGGTTTAGTGTTTGATGGGAATGGTTGGACTCGATGATCCGGTCGGTCTTTTCCAACCTGGTGATTCTGTGATTCTAATGGAAATTAACTTTCCAAGTGGAGGTGTCTTTCATTAAATACCACTCCAGTTCTGGATACAGAGAGAAGGTGTTACAAACCCTACAGTCGCAGCACATATCTTTCGATTTTAATGAAACCATCAAATATGACTTCTTTGTTTTCCAAATCTCAGACTTTTACAAAAACACTTTTCTCCTTGGGGTTTTTTGTGTGTGTTTTGGTTTCTTGCTTGGACCCGAGCAGTAGCCAGTGACGGCTGTTTCTCCCTGTTGGTGAGTGTGTACGTGCGTTTGTGAGCTCAGTGCCATATTTGAAGTCTTTCACCTCACGCTCGTCTGACAGCTGACCAAGCACCAAAAGTGTCTGTCACAGACAGATTTTCGCTGCAGTTCACAGCTCACAGAACAGAGGGAGAGGGGAGGGGAAAAGACAGTTCACAAAATGTACGAGGAAATGTGTCGGGAAGATGCAGGGATCTCTGCGCAGACAGAGCGTCTTTTGTCTCTCGGGCAGAATGACTCCCTGGCTCAAAGCCCACGGCGAAGCGAATAACAGAGCAGGTTCATTATGCCCTAGTGCTACTACATGACAGTACATCTGGGAATTAAATTATAGACAAAGATGGGCTCTCTCCATACCATTTATTTGTGGTCTCGAGAAGTGGCCATTGTCTCACCGTTCAGACCCTCCTTTGTGTCCCCAGATCCACTCGTGAAGCCCCAAATTACCTGCCTCAAAATTAAGTTACAGCGACACAGCGAATGCTCCACCAGATTAGCTTTCACTTCATTTTGAAAAGAACAAGGGGCTATTATTGATGAGAGTTATACAAAGCAGATGGCATTTTTCTTCTTTATATCAGAGAATAACACAACCATATTTAGGTACCAATGGTGAGATGATTTTTTAACAAAGTTTTCATATGTTCGAGTCTGATGTCTGGTCTAAGCTAATCAAATAGATGTCCTGTAGTGATTGAACTGAAAAAGGCATCGACGGTGCATTTCTTAACCCACTCGAACAATTTAAGACGAGATTCATTGCCTTCTGGAAATTCTTGCACTGCTCCAATCATTACAGAGACTTTTGACACACGCGTCTGTCTTACAGATCAAACACTTACAGATCACAAAAGCAAAATCTCCATTTCTTCTGAAATTTCAGCTTTTTAATGAAGATCTTTTATTTCTACTTAGACTTTTTTTTTTTTGAAAGCCAGGTGCCATTTTACTTGATTTTTTTTTTAATTCTCTCAGTACTTAAATAAAACTTTTAACAAGGTTACGTAAGAATCTGTGCACAAAGAACCAAGGAAAAGTCCCCCCCACCCCCAGCCCATATTAAATATTCGCACCAACTGTTCTTATAGTTATTTACAGGTGGCATTTTATGCTTTCGCCGTTTAACTAATCACCCACCACCGTGAACTGCCAGGACTGAGAAATCTTTTATTTTCTTCTGAGGTCCTTGACATTTTCTTCTAAGATGTTGTTTGGCTGCACTGGAATAGTCAGTGCTTCATCTTAGGGAGCAATGTCTTTGCTTGGAAATAGTTTATTTTTTCAGTAAGACAAATCTCTATGGGTTTTGATAAAAAATTATTTGGTGTTGTGCCTCTTCCGGACGAGTGATTTCTTAAACAACCAGCAAACTCTCAGGAGTTGCTGTCGATCCTGCGATGATCCCTACAGCATCCTGGATCCTTGCAGGTGTACAGGTTTCTCATAAACGGAGCTTGGGAAGAAGAGTCTGGAGAAAACACCGATAATTTAGTCGGTAGACAGGCAGGAATGTTCAGATTTTGAGTTTTCAGAGCAAGACCAGAAGATCAGCACAGCACACCAAATCAGGAAACATAAATATGAGCCTAAATTCTGCAAAATATACCTTTTTTGCACATTTAGTTTGTATGAAATACAAGGTAAAGAGAATTTTTTGAATGGAAGTGCTGGAGTTAAGGTCTTATCTGTCTGTATTCTGAGGCCTTATCTGCTATATCAGTACTTATATATTTACGAGCAAACACACACTTATGTACACCCCCTATACATATACATTGTGATAGGAAGGGTTGGACTCGATGATCTGGTGGGTCTCTTCCAACCTGGTTGTTCTATGATTCTATGATATGTGTAAGTGTAGTGAATATATTAACTGTTCTCTAGCTCTGAGATTAGTTGGTGACACAGCCTCCAAACGAGATGACTGTATTAAAATTGTCTATAGGGGAGGGTCTCTGCCCCCTGGTGAATCTTGAACCATGCTTGGAACTTAACTGGGAAGGATGAGATAAATAAATAGATAGATAGATAGATAGATAGATAGATAGATAGATAGACAGACAGACAGACAGACAGACATAGACAGATGGATACATAGACAGACAGATACATAGATAGATGGATACATAGACAGACAGACATATATATATAGACAGACAGAAAGACAGATATATATCTAGATAGACAGATAGATAGACAAATGGATACATAGACAGACAGATAGACAGACAGAAAGACAGACAGAAAGACAGATATATATATCTAGATAGATATATAGATAGACAGATGGATACATAGACAGACAGATAGGTAGACAAATAGACAGAAAGACAGACATATGTATCGCTAGATAGATATATAGACAGACAGATAGACAGACAGATGGATACATAGACAGACAGATAGACAGACAAATAGATACACAGGCAGATAGACAGACAGATATATATATCTAGATAGATAGATAGGCAGACAGATAGACAGACATACATATATATCTAGATAGATAGACAGATAGACAGACAGATCATAGAATCATAGACAGACAGATACATAGACAGACAGATATATATAGATAGATAGACAGATAGATACATAGACAGACAGATATATATATAGATAGATAGACAGACAGATAGACAGACAGATGGATACATAGACAGACAGATACATAGATAGACAGATAGACAGACAAATAGATAGATAGACAGGCAGACAGATAGATAGATGAATGGATAGATAGATAGACAGACAGATTTTATTCTTCCTCCTACAGGGCTGAGTGCATCAGTGTAGTCTGTAGAGCTATTAATTTTGGCTCCATTGACTGGATCTCTGCAGGCTGTGCTGGGCCCTAGGTACCTAACGGTCACAGACACCTTTGTATAGAGACAGGTAAGATGAATTCCACCTTCATGCTCTCAAGGTAACTCTGGAAATGGAAACTCAGGGCTAAATTGGTTTGCTCAGACAGATATATAAAAAGTTTTCTTAATTACTCTTCTTTTATATCTTTTTTTTTTTTTTTCAAAACAGAAGGTTTTTTGTGTCATTTGAATGTTCTCAAACAACAGAGCGATGCTACCCAACAATAAACTCCCCAAACCAAAAGAAGCAGATCCTTCCAAAGCCCAAAAGCAATGCAGAGCATTTAAAATCACTGCTCTTCCATGCCTGGTGCTACTAATCCTGCACCAGTGAAGCCTGCTGCTCATTTTAGTAAGAACAGAATAACAACCATTGCTTAATCTACTATAACTCAGCATGAATTAGGGGTTGCATGTTGACTGTGTACTACGGGTCCCTCACCCGGACACTGAAAGTTTCATGGTTTATAATTTAAACAGTGTTTAGACCACTCAGTAATTTTGATTGGTCCATAACAACCTATGCAGAGCTACAGACTAGAAGAAGTCTGTCTAGAAAGCTGCCTGGAAGAGAGGGACCTGGAAGTGTTGGTTGACAGCGACTGACCATGAGGCAGTAGTGTCCCACGTGGCAAAGAAGGCCAATGGTATCCTGGCTTGTATCAGAAATGGTGTGACCAGCAGGGCCAGGGAGGTTCTTCTCCCTCTGGACTCAGCACTGGTGAGGCCGCTCCTCGAATCCTGTGTTCAGTTGTGGGCCCCTCAGCACAAGGAGGATGTTGAGGTTCTGGAGCGTGTCCAGAGAAGAGCAACAAAGCTGGTGAAGGGGCTGGAGAACAGGCCTTATGAGAAATGTCTGAGAGAGCTGGGGTTGTTTATCCTGGAGAAGAGGAGGCTGAGGGGAGACCTCATTGCTCTCTACAACTACCTGAGAGGAGGTTGTGGAGATGAGGGAGCTGGTCTCTTCTCCCAAGGGACAGGATGAGAGGGAATGGCCTCAAGCTCCACCAGGGGAGATTTAGGCTGGACATCAGGAAAAAATGTTTCATGGAAAGGGTGATTGGGCAGTGTCAGAGGCTGCCCAGGGAGGGGTTGATTCACCTTCCCTGGAGGTGTTTAAGGGATGGGTGGACGAGGTGCTGAGGGACATGAGTTAGTGTTTGATGGGAATGGTTGGACTTGATGATCCGATGGGTCTCTTCCAACCTGGTTGTTCTATGATTCTATGATTGGGTTTTCTTGATGTGGGTGACATTGGTTTGGTGCACACATTCTAAGCAAGATATTTGCAAGTTGGAAGAGGTCCAGAACAAGGCCATGAAAATGACTGGAGGCTGGAAATAGATCTCCATGAAGTAAGTGGAGATGATGAGGGAGCTGCATTTGTTCAGCTTGGAGAAGCAAAGCGATGAGTATCTAATTTATGCTTCATCAGGAGCTGTAGAGAAGACAGATACAGCTTCTTCTCAAAATACACAGCAAAAATACACAAGGGTATGGGTACGGGTTATAAATCAAGGCAGGACAGAGAAATGCAGCCAAGAGAAAGCCCCATTTCATGGTCCTTATATTGTGAGAAACCTATTAGAAAGGAAAATAAGAGCTTTACCATCACTAGAGCTGGGGAAGACGGGAGTTTCCCACACTTATAAGACAGGAAATATTTAGATGGCAGAAATATATTGGTCATATGTCCTGAGGCAACCAGGTCACCCTGACAATCATGAGATCCCAGGAATTAATACGGATGATTTGGGTCCTTCAGCCTTTTATTCCTTCCCTGCTCTTTCCCCCAGCTGTCTGGCAGTCTAGCAGTCCAGAGATGCTCACAGAGGATGACAGCTCCTGCTTATTCTACTTTATTTTTGTGTTTTATTTTTGTTTGTTTGTTTGTTTTTGAAACCCTATCTGCTTGAATAATCATAGAATCGTAGAATCACCAGGTTGGAAGAGACCCATCGGATCATCGAGTCCAACCATTCCTATCAAACACTAAACCATGTCCCTCAGGACCTCATCCACCCGTCCCTTAAACACCTCCAGGGAAGGTGAATCAACCACCTCCCTGGGCAGCCTATTCCAATACCCAATGACCCTTTCTGTGAAAAATTATTTCCTAATGTCCAGCCTGAACCTCCCCTGGAGGAGCTTGAGGCCATTCCCTCTTGTCCTGTCCCCTGTCCCTTGGCAGAAGAGCCCAGCTCCTTCCTCTACACAACCTCCTTTCAGGTAGTTGTAGAGAGTAATGAGGTCTCCTCTCAGCCTCCTCTTCTCCAGGCTAAACACCTCCAGCTCTCTCAGCTGCTCCTCATAGGACCTGTTCTCCAGCCTCTTCACCAGCTTTGTTGCTCTTCTCTGGACTCAGTCCAGAGCCTCAACATCCTTCTTGTGCTGAGGGGCCCACAACTGAACACAGGATTCAAGGAATGGCCTCACCAGTGCTGAGTCCAGACGGAGAATAACCTCCCTGGACCTGCTGGTCACACCATTTGTGATCCAAGCCAAGATGCCATTGGCCTTCTTGGCCACCTGGGCACACTGCTGGCTCATGGTCAGTCGGCTGTCGACCAACACTCCCAGGTCCCTCTCTAAATAGCTTCAGTTATAAAAGATAACCTATTTCAGTGCCTGTTGCTGGTGTGCATATGGTCTGTGAAGGAAACCTCAGGTTCGCACTGAAAATTTCCATACCCTGCTGCCTTCCCCAAGCTGTCCCCACCTCTGTTCTGTGCAAATGAGTGTCCTAAATCTTGTCAGCCCCAGATCAATGGAGCAAATCACTCACCGAAAACCGTATTCTGCCAGTTGTTTAAGTCTGTAATTGACTTAAAACAGAGAACTTGATTTTTCACTCAAACCTTCATGTTAAGCATTTCCTTCCCGAGTCGGCTGACATTGACGATGACTGTAGGCAATTAATATGAATTCCCCAAACGAGAGGCATTTTCTCTTTGCAATTTCCCATTTCCTCTCGACTCAGGGGCTGTTTCACCTGGGCAGACCCTGACAGGTTGCTGCCGTGAATCTGCCGCAGTGTTTCCAGGTATTCATACCATCGTTTGCATTTCTGAGAGCTGCGAGGGAACAATATCAAAGTTAGGGGATTATGCTCTGCTGAACCTGATTAAACTGCTCCTTCGGCTTTCAGAGTTATGATAAATAAAAACCTCTTCCACACAAACCCACATTTTCCAGGTTGTCTTTTAATGAAACAGATGTCACTTTGCTTAAATGCCAGGCTTCCCTTTTTTTTCTTTTTCACCCCACCCTGTATTTCAAATCCTTCGATTTCCGCCTGAGCAAAATTTAGAAGTGTGCTCCTGCATAACATTTGCCTGTACGATAAGAAAATTCCTTCATTTAGCTCTTCTTGAATTTAAAAGGTGCCTTATGTAAAAAAGGAATAGAAATTGGACCTCATTCCTTTGTTCTGGTTTCCATCCTTTTTATAATTACGTCATTGAAAATGCAATTATCAAGAAGTTTGGCAGAGAATAAAATTCATCTGACCTGACTTAATCTTCTCACCCTAAGGATATGATCTAACAGGTTGGGTAGGTTTCTGTGTAGTAGATAGAGAGGGAGAGACAGCTGCAGTAGGGGCTGTTCATCACATCTTGGCAAGGATGGTTCTGAAAAGTAGGAGAAAACCTACTCCGCAAGAGACTCCCTTTATCCAGTGGTAATGAACAGACTAGCTTGGATCAGATCCTTAACTTCTAGAAATCTGCAGTTAGGTAAGAGACTACGAAATTTTTTTAGTTTAGAAACAGGAGGAGAAAAAAAGACACTGCAGATTCTCTGAGAATTACACAGTAACGAGAAGCTAGAAATGACTAAAAAGAGTATCTTCCTTGAATTTTCTCAGGTGGTGTCAAGGCAAACAACATGAAGTTAAAACAAGATTGTGAAGGTGCAGCTATTTCAGTAGGGAATTGGGCTGACATGCAAGGGAACTCAAAGGGGAAATATTCCTAGTTAACAGCTTAGGAAGATTTAATAGAAAATAAATCCTAAACAGAAGATATGCTACAGATATATTATAATGCAGTCACGCTTCAGAGTATAATAGTCATAGCATCATAAAATCATGGGATGGTTTGGGTTGGAAGGGACCTCAAAGCCCATGCAGTCCCACCCCTGCCATGGGCAGGGACACCTCCCACTGGATCAGGGGCTCCAAGCCCCATCCAGTCTGGCCTTGAACACCTCCAGGGATGGGGCAAACACAGCTTGAAGAAATTCATAGAATCATAGAATTACCAGGTTGGAAGAGACCCACAAGATCATCGAGTCCAACCATTTCTCCCTAATGTCTCATCTAAGTCTTCCCCTCTTCCAATTTAAAGCCATTCCCCCTCATCCTGTCACTTGTAAACTGTCTCTCCATGACTTTCACAAGAAAAACTCCTTTCAGATAGTGGAAGAGATAAAGTCTCCCCTCAGCCTCCTTTTCTCCAGGCTAAGCAACCCCATTTCCCTCAGCTGCTCCCCATAACTCTTGTGATCTAAATTACAAGTGTATCTGAATTCAAGAGACTAAGGCCATGTTAATGTGCACTGAAACTAACTATTAGCAAAGGTTGCAAGACTTAATGCTCTTCAGTCTAAAACTCAGGTAGGAATTTCATAGAATCATAGAACCATAGAAAAACCAGGTTGGAAGAGACCCATCGGATCATCGAGTCCAACCATTCCTATCAAACACTAAACCATGTCCCTCAGCACCTCATCTACCCATCCCTTAAACCCCTCCAGGGAAGGTGAATCAACCACCTCCTTGGGCAGCCTATTCCAATGCCCAATGACCCTTTCCGTGAAAGGGTCTGTTCTGTTGGTGAGACTCAGACTTTGTCAAGACCTTTGATGCACAATGAAACAGTTGTAGATAATATTCCCACTGATTTACTCATATTTGTTTTGAATTTTAAAGGCTGTAACAGTTAATCCCATCTCAGCTGACACGACAGGTAGTGCACTATGTGCTGGATAAGGCTGAGAGAGCTGGGGGTGTTTAGCCTGGAGAAGAGGAGCCTGAGGGGAGACCTCATTGCTCTCTGCAACTACCTGAAAGGAGGTTGTGAAGAGGAGGGAGCTGGGCTCTTCTCCCGAGGGACAGGACGAGAGGGAATGGCCTCAAGTTCCACCAGTGGAGATTTAAGCTAGACATCAGGAGGAAGTTTTTCACAGAAAGGGTCATTGGGCATTGGAATAGGCTGCCCAGGGAGGGGGTTGATTCACCTTCCCTGGAGGTGTTTAAGGGATGGGTGGACGAGGTGCTGACGGACACGGGTTAGTGTTTGATACCAATGGTTGGATATCCTTAGCAAAATTTAGCTGATAATTTTTGCAAACCTTTATGTACCTGAAGAACTTCGGCCTCACTTCTGTTGATACCAAGATTTCTTTGATTTGCTTCACAACGTAAAGAGAACCTCCAATGTGAGCAAATGTATTGCTGCTGTCCTACCTCCCTGTGAGAATCTGACACTGATTCAAGCTGATTCACCTGTAGAGTTTGTAGTATGAAACAATTTAAACCTTGTCCCTTTCCTGACACTCATTATCGATGCCCAGATTACACTCTGGCAGATTTAATATATTACAGGAAGGCTTTCTCTTAAGTGCTGCCTGACCCTTGTGTCCCTGTTCCTACCTTAGATGACAGCTGACAGAGCCTGTTTAGCCTCTATAACCTTCATAGCCTCCCATTTTCCTACTGTAGATTTTAGCAGCTTGATTAGCTACCTGCTGCAATACATTCCTTGTCCTGGCACATCAGACAAATCATAGAACCACAGAACAGTTTGGATTGGAAGGGAACTTGAAAGGTCACCTAGTCCTAGTCCAGCACTTAGTCAGATCATAGAGTCATAGATTAAGGAAACCCAATCATAGAATCACCAGGTTGGAAGAGACCCATCGAATCATCGAGTCCAACCATTCCTATCAAACACTAACCCATGTCCCTCAACACCTCACCCACCCACATCTTAAACCCCTCCAGGGAAGACGAGTCAACCCCCTCCCTGCGCAGCCTGTTCCAGTACCTAACGACCCTTTCTGTGAAGAATTTTCTCCTTATGTCAAGCCTCAACCTGCAGATTGGTTTGCTCTGTCCTTCCTCACCTGGAATGTTTCCAGGGATGAGGATTCTACCACCTCTCTGGGCCACCTCTGCCAGTGCCTCACCGTCCTCATCATAAAAGATTTCTTCTTTAGTCCACACATACCGTCTTTTAATTAAAACCCATTGCCTCTCGTCCTTTTGCCACAGGCCCTGCTAAAAGGTCTGTTCCTATCCTTCTTACAAGAACCCTTTAAGTACCAAAAGGAATTTGGAATTCTAGTGCTTTTAGAAAGAATTTTGTTACAGTTCTGCTCCTCTTTTCCCAGTGCACTAAACAATGCCGAGAAGCTTAGACCAGCTGGGGAGTTCTTGAGGAAAGCAAGCAAAGAAACAAACAAACTTACTTTTAGATTTCTTCCATAATTAGAAAAGGTAAAGTGCACTTGTTTGCCTAAGGTTTAATGTTCTTCGCAGCTGCTTCTTTTTGCACCTTAAGAAAACATGGATCAAAGAACACAGCAGAATCATAGAACCACCAGGTTGGAAGAGACCCATCGGATCATCGAGTCCAACCATTCCTATCAAACACAGTAAATTCAAATGATAAAATAAACTACTCAAGGAGACTTGTCTGCTTTGGTGGCTTTACCTAAAGTTGAAAGTCCTAGGACCTGTTGAATTTCTCAGTCTGGCATAGAATCATAGAATCACCAGGTTGGAAGAGACCCACTGGATCATGAAGTCCAACCATTCCTATCAAACACTAACCCATGTCCCTTAGCACCTCGTCCACCTGCACCTTAAACCCCTCCAGGGAAGGTGACTCAACCACCTCCCTGGGCAGCCTCTGCCACTGCCCAGTGACCCTTTCTGTGAAGAATTTTTTCCTTATGTCGAGCCTGAACCTCCCCTGCATGTCTGGGTACTTCAGTTGTCTGCAGAACGAGTGCTTAAAATTGCTTATGTCCCTCATGGACCTTGTGTTTCTGCGAATCTATAAAAACTGGCCGTGTAATCAGGTTTCTCCCTCAAGAATTAGATCCCCAAATATAGATATCTAACCTTTCAAAAGAAACTCGCTCTCGTTTGCTTAGCACACCGAATGTCTCCTGAGATATAATGATAAACTTTCACCTTCAGCTAACTGTTTGAATATTTTAGTTAATAAATACTGAGCTAAACCCACGTTCCTCAGTTACCTGTCAAACTGGTTGCTGATTTCAATTCAGTCCTATCTGAGGAGCTGCTTACTGAATAAAGAAAACTTCCCTACTAGCACAAATTTCCAGCATTATTGGCTAATTAAGGCTTTGTCTCCGCTGGCAGCTGGGGACTTTAGGCAATTTCATGCCCATATGCACTAGCCATTTACATTGTAAATCTTTTGGCTGGGTCTTAAGTGACAGTCTTGCCTGATGCTGCAAAAAATGTTGGCATGAGGCTGGTCTGACCCCTTCATACCATGTGCTTTGAAATTATCTGGCCGCACAATCTGTAAGCACTATAAATCGATCTGCTCAAGTGCCACGAGTCCCTGGGTTGGACTCCTTGCAGTTCCTGCAGATCCTTTATTTTCTTTTTTCGCCGTCCCTAAGCGCAGACAATCTCAGAAAGAAAGGCAGAAAATTCACAATGGATCAACGGAAGAACTCAGCTTCATATAGTATAAGTGAAAATGTAGTTCACCTTATCCTCTAGCCAGTGATATGATATGAT
Source organism: Coccyzus lansbergi (assembly GCA_033558105.1). Taxonomy (NCBI): domain Eukaryota; kingdom Metazoa; phylum Chordata; class Aves; order Cuculiformes; family Coccyzidae; genus Coccyzus; species Coccyzus lansbergi. The sequence continues at coordinate 113,144 of JAUMJK010000539.1, forward strand.
TCTATGATTTTATGAGTCTATGAAGCATCAGATACATGATTTATAGTCCTTGGGAAGGGGGAAAAACAAGTTCACTGTGGACAATTCAAAGTTGGTCATAAATATCAGATTAGGTTTGCTTTGTACAACATAATGAAGCCAAAATTTCCAGATAGTATCATAGAATCACCAGGTTGGAAGAGACACATCGGATCATCAAGTCCAAGCATTCCCATCACACACTAAACCATGTCCCTCAGCGCCTCGTCCACCCACACCTTAAACCCTTCCAGTGAAGGTGAATCAACCTCCTCCCTGGGTAGCCTCTGCCAGTGACCAATGACCCTTTCTATGTAAAAAGTATTCCTAATGTCCAGCCTGACCCTCCCCTTCTCTTGCATCTCATCAGCCTGTTCTTACTGAGTCCAAAGGGAGCAGTTTTTCGCCACTCTTCACATTTTGTTCAGTGGTTAACAGCAGTTTGTCTTTAAACAGAGAAAGGGGATAATTAGATTACATTAAATTAGAAATAAGGAAGAAAATCTTTGCTATGAGGGTGATGAGATACTGGCTGCCCCATCCCTGGAGGTGTTCAAGGCCAGGTAGGATGGGGCTTGGAGCAACCTGGTCTCATGGAAGATGTCCCTGCTCATGGAGGCAGGTAGAACTAGATGGACTATAAAATCCCTTCCAACCCAAACCTGTAAGGAAAACTAGAATACACATGAGATATCAAGTAGGCAATTCTAATTAGTAAGTCTTTCAGCTCATCTGCAGATAAATCCCATAGTACTGGTATGTTTCGTGACAGTTTCCATCAACAGTTCTCCAGCTAATGAATAATTTTGTACATTTATGGTCATAAATAATCTAGGGTATGATTCTACACACTACAACTCAGGCTATAGCTGATGCTCAGGTTGATCAGCACTCTCTAAACCATCAAGAATCATAGAATCACCAGTTTGGAAGAGACCCACTGGATCATCAAGTCCAACCATCCCCATCAAACACTAACTCATGTCCCTCAGCACCTCATCCACAACACAACCCCCTCCCTGGGCAGCCTCTGACACTGCCCAATGACCCTCTGTGTGAAAAACATCCTCCTAATCTCCAGCCTAAATCTCCCCTGGTGGAGCTTGAGGCCATTCCCTCTTGTCCTGTCCCCTGTCCCTTGGGAGAAGAGCCCAGATCTCTCCTCTCTACAACCTCCTTTCAGGGAGTTGGAGAGAGTAATGAGGTCTCCCCTCAGCCTCCTCTTCTCCAGGCTAAACACCCCCAGCTCTCTCAGCTGTTCCTCATCAGGCCTGTTCTCCAGCCCCTTCACCAGCTTCATTGCTCTTCTCTGGTCACTCTCCAAAGCCCGTTCAAGATTTACTACTGGCCAAGGACCATCTCCAACTGATAATGTGGGATCCAAATATACTGTTTGGAGTGTGGCAGCAATAGCGCTTCCAACACTTAGAATCATAGAACAACCAGGTTGGAAGAGACCGATTGGATCATGTAGTTCCAGCTGTAGAATGAAGGACAATATACTACTGCCTATAGGGATAAACTGAGCTACTTCACCTCATAGTGTAGCAAATTTGGCCTCTGTGTGTCGTGTAGACAATAGAGTTAAATCCTGGAGGAGGATATATGGACATTGGTGGCAAATTGTGGCCTAAATACATAGTTCTTTATGGGTTAATAAGCCCCAGCTACTGATGACCATCCCAAAAACTTAACTAATTGTAATCTCACATAAAGGTCACATCTGCCCCTGAATTCTCTATGGTGCAAAGTGTAGAAAGACTCAAGGTGAAAATAAAATCCAGTGTTGGTTTATGGTTTCTTAGTAGTTACAAGTCAACTAAAGGCTCAGACAAGTTCCTTTAGCTTTTTCCTAGAACAAGGTGTCTGTCACAGGGCTAGGATCTAAATGGCCCTTGTCTTCCAATCTTGGCTTCCTTGACTAGCTCAAGGGAGAGAGAAAGGTAGGTTGTTGCTTTAGAATAAGAGCAAGTCTCTGCTCGTAGCATGTTGTGATACCTCAGGTTGTTCCTATTTGTCTTGGCAAACATCCATGGAAAATTCCTCTGCGGAGTGATGAGAGAATCATCTTTCCACCAGTCAGTGAATCTCAGTCAAATACAGATCTGACATGAGGACTCATGGTGTGCTTGGGACATTTTGGAAGATACTTCTCACAACTGTCACAACCATTTGGGGACTGCGTCTTGCAGAATATTTTTATTTGTCTCATTTTTAGGCAACAAAAAAAAAAACCCCAAAGCCACGTTTACAGTTCAGCAGTGAACTGGAATCACAGGGCCATGGAAATCATAGAATCAACAGGGCGGAAGAGACCACCAGATCACTAAGTCCAACCATTCCTATCAAACACTAAACCATGTCCCTCAGGACCTTGTCTTGTACTGGTAAATCACATCATTGTCACTTTTTCCCTCATACTGCCAGGAACAGGAGGATTATCTACATGAAAGAAAATGTTTATTTAAAGAGAAAAGTGGTTGTGAATCCACTAAGATTAACTTTTGCAATTTAATGTGTGTAGCAGAGAAGATCTTGACATATATTGTGGTTTTGGTGGGTTTGCAGTGGCAAATTATTCAAAATAGCCAAGAAAATCTAAAAATACTAAGTTATCACCAAATATATTGCAGCGGTAGAAAGTAAGTTTGCAACACTGGCTCATTTGGAACTGAGAGAGAAAAAGATTTCTTGAATCAAAGACTGATAGAAGCATTTGGTTGGAAAAGACCTTTCAAATCATCGAGTCCAATCATACCTGTCCACTACTAAACCAGGTCCCTGAACACTTCTTGCATTGTTTTGGCAAGGAAACAATCCTTTCTCTATGACAACCAGTTTAAAAAATTGAAATCAATGGACTTCTAGTGAAAAGAGTAAGAATTCATCTTCCTGCTCTCTAGGAATAATAGAAAAAACAGGTTGGAAGAGACCCACCGGATCATCGAGTGCAACTGCAGGAGCATTAAAATTAACGGATTCAAGATACGAAGTAATCTGAGATAGTTGTCATCCTTTTTATGGTTTTTTTTTTACTTTATTTCTTAAGAAATACCTGATCACATCCCAGCAGAGGAAACTTTTCCATGTTTGCTGTGTGCATTTCTGAGTTGTATAATCAATATTTGTGGTTTTATGTGGCTGTTGGTGTAGACATCAATAGTGTGTGATGTGAGCAATGCAGTCAGAATATGGAGTTATCTCGGGGTTAATTTTCCTGCTGATATCACAGTGAATTCAGGCAAAAGTGACAATAACACAGGTTTCAGGATCTGTGGAGTCTCACCTATATATTCTGAAGGGGTTTTTTTCTGTAACAGGTGCTCTTTGACTATTTAATCTTATCACACCTATTGCAAGTTTCAGCTAACCCTGACCAGTTACTTAAATGTTATCTATCATTTTAAATCAAATACACTCTCACAATCGTTTCACAATCAGTCCAACCTGCCCTAACATGGAATGACTCACAGCAGCTCCTAAGGGAGTGTCATATTTAAATAATCCTGAGATTTATTGTCTATTTTAGTGGGCAAACAAAAATAGATTAAAATATGTTTAATAGGACTAAAAATAAGTGAAGTCTTACATTGTCTCTGGAATATGAATTCTATCTTGGAGCACTGATGTGAGGAGGCTGAGGGGAGACCTCATTGCTATCTGCAACTACCTGAAAGGAGGTTGTGGAGAGGAGGGAGCTGGGCTCTTCTCCCAAGGGACAGGATGAGAGGGAATGGCCTCAAGCTCCACCAGGGGAGGTTCAGGCTGGACGTTGGGAAAAAACTTTTCACGGAAAGGGTCATTGGTCACTGGCAGAGGCTGCCCAGGGAGGAGGTTGAGTCCCCTTCCCTGGAGGTGTTTAAGGGACAGGTGGACGAGGTGTTGAGGGACACGGGTTAGTGTTTGATAGGAACGGTTGGACTCGATGATCCGATGGGTCTCTTCCAACCTGGTTGTTCTATGATTCTGTGATTAAGGAATGAAAAGAGACAATGCAGATGTTTATGCTGGGTCCCTTCTGGGCTGGTGCTTCACCCAACACTGGCAGATTTGCACAGCTTTGGTACACACGGAAATGTAGAAAATGGCTTTTAGCACTAAAAGCTAAACCTCAGGAGCACAGCAGCTATTGGGTTCCCCCCAGTGCGATGTGTATCTTATAGGATGGGCAGGTTTGTCCATATTGACTCCTTACCAGCTGAGGACTCCTCACAGCACAACCATTACCAGTTAGCTTTAAGAATTCACTTCCATTCTCCAGGGTTTAAGTATCAACAATGATTTCAGGCAATCCGTTCTATACTGGGCTTCAGGAATATTTAATACAGTTTTGCAATTTGAATCATAGAACAACCAGGTTGGAAGAGACACAATGGATCAAGTCCAACCATTTCTAACAAACACTAAACCACGTCCCTCCGCAACTTGTCCACCTGTCCCTTAAACCTCTCCAGGGAAGGTGAATAGACCACCTCCCTGGGCAGCTTCTGACACTGCTCTATGACCCTTTCTGGGAAAAATTTCTTCCTAATGTCCAGCCTGAACCTCCCCTGGTGGAGCTTGAGGCCATTCCCTCTCGTCCTGTCCCTTGGGAGAAGAGCCCAGCTCCCTCCTCTCCACAACCTCCTTTCACGTAGTCATAGAGAGCAATGAGGTCTCCCCTCAGCCTCCTCTTCTCCAGGCTAAACACCCCCAGCTCTCTCAGTCACTCCTCATAAGGCCTTATGGAGAGGAGAGTGGGTCTCTTCCAACCTGGTTGCTCTATGATGCTATGAGGAGTTGCTCTGATATTTAATATTCAGAGTAACCATAAAGACAGAAACCCTCCACATGGCTTTATGCATTCACGATATCAATGGTTAAGGATGGGATTCCATCTGCCTGTCAGCGCCAGTGGAAGGGAAACTACATAAAGAAACATCATTTCAAAGCAAGTGGGTAGCTACTCTGTATTTTAAAAGAGAAGGTTCCTTCTTTTACATCACATTCTTCAATTACATTTGCTTGAATTAGAAACATAAGGTGGAGGGAGTCTTCAAGGTCATCCAATTCCACCCTTGCCATGGGCAGGGACATCTCCCATTGGACCAGGGTCTCCAACCCCATCCAGCCTGGCTTGAACACCTCCAGGGATGGGGCAGCCACAATTCACTGGGCAAGAAAAGGATACCTAAAAATAACTTAAAAAAGTCTTGTTTAGTCATTCAGTTGCAGTTATGAAATTATCTGCAGAGTTTTGCCATATAATTATTATTATTTAAAAGTGGAATCTGACTAAAGTGCCAGAGACTTGACATGCTGATATAATAATCAAATCCATTGGTATTTAATTGATTTTTTTTCTTAAGATATAGTCGCTGTACCTATAGGTTGCAAATCAATATTTACCTGACAGAATTCTCCTTTTACAGAGCCTGAGACACTCAGACAAGTTGTTTCCTGGTCTGTTTCCTTAATCAACATATGCTGTGGGATTTCGTGCTATATTTCCTGCTTTGAGGACAAGACTTATGGGATTAAAAGAAACTAGGATGTTGCAATAGTTCTGGGGAAATTGCTTCACCTACTCTGCTTGTAAGGTTGTCATGTGTGTGTTCACCTACAAGAAGTCCTTTCCATGACCTCTCAGAGCTGGTTTATAACCAGTTCTCCTGAAAGTGAGTGGCAGTAATCTCATATTTGTTTTTCTTCTGGGATGAACAGAGAGATGAGGCAAGGCTGACAAAGTCTGATCCAGACCCATGTCAGACAAACCTGCTGGGTATCTAGAGTATCCTTTTATTTTTTTTCCCCCCCCCTAAAGTTTTAGTTGCTTTAAAAGGAAAACTATTTGATTTTTTCTTACTTTTATTCAGACCTCTTGCAAGGGTCATTGGTCACTGGAACAGGCTGCCCAGGGAGGTGGTTGACTTACCTTCTCTGGACGTGTTTAAGGTGTGGGTGGATGAGGTGCTGAGGGACATGGGTTAGTGTTTGATGGGAATGGTTGGACTTGATGATCTGATGGGTCTCTTCCAACCTGGTTATTCTATGATTCCATGATTCTACGATGCGAAGTGGTATAAAATTTTACTCCAAAATTAACAGATATGGCTTTTCCAGTACAGTACATATCAGTATGCACTTCATCCCATAATCAATGATTTCCTGTTGCTCAACTACCTCCTTTATAGACATGACATGAGACACGGGAATTTCAAAAAACAACTGACTGCTGCAGTGCTGAAATATTACTCTAGTGATTCATGAAGAGTTTCCTTTGACTGGCACTGAATGCACAGAATGATGATTACACAGTGACCTTTTCCATGCTTATAAATATTATACATACTCTTACAGAAGTCAGTTTCAACACTCTGTCAAAATATTTACTTACTTATTGTGGGTTTGCGCTTATAATGAGGTAAAGGATCCCGTCTGTCTCATCCAGAGCAATTACAGATAGAGACTGGAAGAAGTTTGCACCAACCACCTGAATGAAGATACATTTGCTGAAACTGCCTTTTCCCTGTAAGCAATTATCACATTTCATACTCACAGTGTCACATTGAGCTTCATTAACCAACAGCTCCCGAGTCCTGCAAACTGAATGTGCTTAATTATAATCCCATCCTGAGATGCTTATTAGTGTAACTGCATCCTAACCATAAAAATTAAAGCAATTAATTACAGCTTTACTGCTGAATTAAGCAACAGCTGAACTAGATATTTCTAGTTGCTGTTTGGCACAGAGTTTGCATGGCGGGAGAAGGAAACACTATACTTACCAACAATTGAAGCAAGTTCATAGAACCAGCAGGTTGGAAAAAACCCACTGGATCATAGAGTCCAACCATTCCTGTCAATCACTAACCCATGTCCATCAGCAGGCACACAACAGGGACCCCCAGTTTACCAAGCAAGGAGCCCCAGTCTAAAAGGCTTTCGTCCCACCACCAACCATCACCCACACCACAGTGAGACTCCACACAGCCCAAGGGCACACAGAGGGGTCAGCCCTACTGAGAGCTGATAGTGGAGCAGCCACCAACCTTCCAAATCTTGCCTACCTGCCTACCTGGCTGGGGGGCCACCAGGCCCCCCAGCCTTTCTCCCCACCTCCACCACGCTCACCATGGTATGCAGGGTGTGCCATGGGGACTCACCAGTGAGGTGATGCCAGGGGAGCAGTGATGCCAGGAGATGCATCCCTTGCCCACAGCCCAGCTGGGCACAGCTAGAGGTTGTGGGGCTTTACTGGGAAGATAAAGGGATCCCTTGGAGAGGGCAAAGCAGCAACACCTGGGGAGGGAGGAGTCTCCAAGAGAGCCCAGGAGCTCTGCATTTACAATCAGAGAATCACAGAATCACCAGGCTGGAGGAGACCCACTGGACCATGGAGTAAAACCATTCACATCAACCACTAAACATGTCCCTCGACACCTCATCCACCCGTCCCTCAAACCCCTCCAGGGAAGGTGAGTCAACCACCCCCCTGGGCAGCTCTAACAGTGCCCAATGACTCTTTCTGGGAAAAACTTCTTTCTCATGTCCAGCCCGAATTTCCCCTGGTAGAGCTCGAGGCCATTCCCCCCCATCCTTTCCCTGTCACCCGGGAGAAGAGCCCAGATCCCCACCTTTCTAATATCCTTAATTTTTCCCCTCCTTTCTAATATCCCTAAAAATGAGATTTTACATTGGGCTGGATGGTGTTTTAACACAGCTTTATACTGCAGCACTCTCACAACTAAACTATAGGTTGGTGAGCAGTGGAGCTCCTGAAGCTGCAGATGGGATTTAGGTGGTAGATTAAGACATTTGTATCTAAGTGGGTGTATGTAGGTGTGCACTGGGCGTTCAAATCACGTTGCTGTCAGCAGAGCTCAGCCAGCACAGGGAAATCTAGAGCAGTTGGCTTGATCAGGTGTCTAAATAACTCCAAGTTTATGGAATGAATCACGGAATCATAGAATCACAGAATGGTGAATTGTAGAATGCTTTTGGTTGGAAGGGACCTCAAAGCCCTCAGTGCCACCCCTGCCGTGGGGTCCCTCTGCATCAGGGGCTCCAAGCCCCATCCAACCTGCCCTTGAACCCCTCCAGGGATGCGGCAGTCATGACTTCTCTGGGAAACCTAGGTCAGAACCTCCCTACTCTCAGCGTGAAGAATTTCTTTCTAACGTCTCACATAAATCTTCCCCCTTCCAATTTAAACCCATTCCCACTCGTCCTTCCACGAACCTGTAGAAAGTCCCTCCCCAGATTTGCTGTGGTTCTTTCAGACACTGCGAGGTCTCTATAAGGTCTTCCTGGAACCTCATCTTCTCCAGGCAGAACAACTTCTTCCAACCTGGTTGTTCTCTGTTTCGAGGATTCTACTGTCCCACTGAGCTGGAGTCCTGCATTGCGTAGCTGGAGCTCTGAACAGAAACCTTCAGTAGAGTTCTTAGAGTCTCCGGAAATGACCTTTGGTCTGAGCACTTAAAATGAAGCATTTCATTCTGTAACCAAATTTGCAACTTCAAAGAAGTGTGACTGTTTTAGGGAGAGATTTAAAAGCTCTCAGCTGCCGTCCACACACCAGCAGGTGTAGTGTGAATTAAGCCAGAACCTGAAGCTCTAAAAGTAAATTTCACAAATGCTCAAGTTATCGTATCTGTGCCAAGAAGCACCAAACTCTATGTCCTTGCTGCCTCGAGTTGGCTCCTGTCGGATGATTCTTCATTACGTGTCATTCCATGCTGCGCGTAACTCCATCCTTGCTCTGTCTTGCAGATCATTCATTGAATTCAACAGCCCTATCATTCAGGCTACATGGTTTTGAATATGAACCGTGAATTCTCTCTTTTAGTTGATTTGATCTTTTTCTTTGGCTACTGATCATAAAGAAAAACAAAACCTAACCAACCGAAACCTAATAGAACTGGACTGATTTACAAAGCAGGTCTAGAGGCAGCCTCTTAAATTGGTTTTGCTCTTTCTGAAGAACACAAGTCATGCATAGTAAATATCTTCATTACTGTGTAACAGGACTTATTCGCAGCTGCTGCACTTTTTCATATTCCCTTCCCATGGCTCATAAACAAACAAATCCTATCCCTAAGCTTTTTTCTTACCTAGGTCTGGATTTCAATAAAAGAATCACTGAGGGCAAGGTATGGCTCCAATGAATTCATAGACTCAGAGAATCATAGAATCATTTGGTTGGAAAAGACCTTTGAGATCATTGATTCCAACCATCCCTGTCCACTACTAAACCAGGTCCCTGAGCACCTCATCCACTCATCTTTCAAACCCCTCAAAGGATGGGGACTCCACCACCTCGCTGAGCAGCCTCTGCCGAGGCCTGAGAACCTCAAGACCAGTCTGGATGAGGTTTTGAGCCACCAGGCCTGATGAAAGATGTCCCTGTCCATACCAGGGATGTTAGACCTACACGACCTTTAAAGCTCCCTCCCAATGCAAAACATTCTATGATTCTAAATTAAAATCTATGTAAACTCTTACATTCAAGCAAAGAATCAGTATTATTCATGCACCATCAAGCAATCGGTTGATAAAGCACCATAGAGCAAGCTGTAAAATTGCATGAGGATTCAAAAAGCCTCCTAATCCCTTTTTCTTTAAAAAATCATAATAAGAAATTTTCAGGACCAAGAAAGCTATATGTCCTGTCGACCACCAGCTGAAATAATCTTTTCTTGAGAATATTAATGAATTTCAGCCAGTGATAATGAGAAAATGATTTAAAACTGATTTAACTGTAGTTAACAGAAAGTGAAGCACATAAGCATACCCTGAATTTGCAGATTCTAATTCATCACTACTGTCAGCATTCCCTAGAGTCATTATCTCTCCATTATAGCAAATTATATTGGAGACAGGATTTAGGATGTTAAGCATTTTCCATGCAAGCAAAAAACCCCAATGTGTCCTAGCAAACCCCACGAGTTTGTTTACAAAGCCGTTAATCACAACTTACATCAAACGACCTGATTGAAAAGTACCAGATTTATGGAAAGCTTCCAATAATTTTTAAAAGCTTTGATGAAGTTTAAAGATTGGAACCAGACTTTGGGGCAGACAGGCAATAAACTCTCCAAAACATGGCAATGCATGTGGGGAGGAGAAGCAGTAGCTGTAAGTGGCTATTAGGTGAATAAATATTGCAATGGATTTATTCTACTGTGCACTCCAGTCCACTATGACACGTTTTAGATCAGAATTGTCCTCTCCAGAGATGAGTAAATGCCTTAGTTCCATCCCACTGTGCTGTTTTGGGGTTTTTTTCCCCCCTTGAGACTATGAACAAATTCGCTGTGAAATGTGCGTTTTTTTTAATGTTGATTCCTCTTTGCACAGAGACAAAACCCCCTTTCAGTTGTATTAAGACAGAGGTCATATTTTCAGCTATGTGTTACCAAGTCTTTAGCTTTATTTTCCTTTTTGGACATGTCTTTATCTTAAAACAAACAAGACAATCCGTGAGATGTAAATCTTAGTGCATCAGTGATGAGTTTCATCATAAGGTGCTCGTTTCCAGAACTATGTGTGAAGTTAGAACGGATTTACTTTGATTCATAAATACCTCTATAAATCACATCAAGTATCCATAAAACATCCTGCAAGGCTTAAGCCACCTAAACCAGTGGTAACTCAGGGCTCTTCCTTAATGCAGAGCTTGGAGAAGAGGAGGCTGAGAGGAGATCTCAGTGCTCTCTACAACTCCCTGAAAGGAGGTTGTGGAGAGGAGGGAGCTGGGCTCTTCTCCCAAGGGACAGGGGACAGGACGAGAGGGAATGTCCTCAAGCTCCACCAGGGGAGGGTCAGGCTGGACATTAAGAAAAAATTTTTCACACAAAGGTTGATTGGGCAGTGTCAGAAGCTGCCCGGGGAGGTGGTTGATTCCCCTTCCCTGGAAGTGTTTAAGATGAGGGTGGACGAGGTGCTGAGGGACATGGTTTAGTGTTTGATAGGAATGGTTGGACTCGATGATCTGTTGGGTCTCTTCCAACCTAGTGATTCTATAATTCTCACCTCTTTGGGTTTTCCTGCTTATTGTACCAGTTTATTAGCTCAAAAGACACCATTGATGAGCTCTTTGGAGAAGGTGTCACTTCATCCTGCCTACACACCATGGATGATGGGGCCATAATTCATCACCGATGCCTTTGGACATTGATGCTATGAACTCCTAGTGACATTATATATCTTTCATTATTTCATTCTTTCATTATTTCACTCTCCTTTGAAGGCTCAGATAACTATCTAAGAAAGAGGAGAAAAGAAAACATGATTCTCTAACCCACTGACTATAGCTCTCAAGTAGGAGGGAGGAATGAAGATCTGGATTATCTCCTCCCTGAGAAATAATTTTAGCATGGTTTAGAGATTGGTGGGAATGATTGGACTCAATGATCCGGTGGGTCTCTTCCAACCTGGTGATTCTATGCTTCTATAAAGAAGACATTCTGCAGAGTCCCACGAATATATAACCCATTATTTTACAACACTACCATGAAAACAAAATTAGATCACATTAAAAAATTTCTCATGTAAAAAATATGACTTAAATAGATAAAATCTGAGCTTCACAATTTTTTTTTTTTTTTTTTTTTTTTGTGTGGTCATATCTGTGAGAGGTGTTTCTCATTTTGATTTTGATAGTACAGACCAAGATGAAACAACTGTAACAGGCTGGTTTTGCCAGTTTATCTGTGCAAGAAGTGTGATTTTCATCAAAAGCTTAGACATCACCATAGAATCACAGAATCATAGAATCATCAGGTTGGAAGAGACCCACCGGATCATCAAGTCCAACCATTCCCATCAATCACTAAACCATGTCCCTCAGGACCTCGTCTACCCTGTAAATATAGATGCCTACATATGAAATAATGACTTCATTTCTCTTCAAAATGAATGAGGAGAAGAATCTGGTGTTTTAATGACATGAAGCACATTGGAGATTTTCGTATTTGCTGTAGGATGAGATGAACTGAAATCTGAAATCACTCTTTTCCTCTTTTGACCACAACAGGGAAACTCATAGGCTTCCAAGGGGATTTTCACTTCATTGTTTGACAGAACTGGAGGAACTCTACACTCAGGGTTTACTTGAATAGCCTACTCTTCAAGCAAATAGCTTGAAGAGTATCATCCAAGTACAGAACAATTGTTCTCTTGTGCTTTCATCTTTGTCACCTAGGAAAAGACCAAATGTATAAAGAATAAGTTTTGTCTATGGTAGAAGTTTCCTTGAACATCAGTCAGTGAATAAATACAAATGAAATATATCCAGAATTACATCTGTGTATACTTCTATATGTCTGTAGATAGAGGTGTGTACAGTTTACTTTTTCCTCCTTCCTGACATTGTGAAAAGGACCTTTTTTCTTTTTAACCTGAAACGTTTTAATTCAAAGATTAATTTTCTCACAGATTTTAACCACAAAAGTTGACAAAACTACCCAAAAGGCGTTTTCAAGAGGGTTATTGAAAAGGTCCTTCCTCCCTTCCAGGATGACCATTATCCTTAATTGGTTTAATCATAGGATCATAGAATCACCAGGTTGGAAGAGACCCATCGGATCATCGAGTCCAGCCATTCTTATCAAACACTAACCCACGTCCCTCAGCACCTCGTCCACCCACACCTTGGAGTTGGAGAGAGCAATGAGGTCTCCCCTCAGCCTCCTCTTCTCCAGGATAAACACCCCCAGCTCTCTCAGACACTCCTCATAGGGCCTGAATGTGGAGAACAGTGTCCTGGGCTGCATTAAATGAAGCATGGAAGGCTGAGGGAGGTGATTGTGACCTTCTGCTATGGTGAGATCTCACCTAGAGTCCCATATCCAGCTTGGTGGCCTCAGCACAGGAAAGAGTAGAAACGGTGACTGAATTAGCAATGAAATCACTGAGGTGGAAAAGGAACATCAAATACGCTGGTTGACGTCTTGCCTGCTTGGATGAATGAGCTGCGGAAGTATTGACTCAAAGGAGAACTGGAGTTGTATAGTTGAATTTCACAGTCATTGTGGGAATGAACAGGATTCTTCTCAATGAGAAGAATGAGTCATTGACCCACCTCCAACCACACTCGGAGTTCTTGACTATAATAAGGTTTTTACGAGGCATTAAAAAGGGGTGAGCACTGCCTAAAAAAAATATTTAGCGAGATAATTCTGTTACATTTTCCTATTTCTATATGTACAGAGGTCTCATTGATATACTTGATCTTCAAAGATATTTAATGTCTTTATTTTGTGTAGCCTCCTAAACATAGTGGAAATAGAGATTAAATAAGCAAAACAGCAATGTAACAGCCTGAACAAGACTATTCAAATCTTCGATCAAAAAATAAAAATCTCAAAATTTTTCTTCTTATTCTGGTAGTTGCTTTTAGCTGAACTAAGCACTGAATGTGCTTTCAAGCTTCAATCTACAACAACTGAAAAAGAGAGGCATAAACAAATTGTGTTTCTTTTTAAGTCTAAACTTGGTTATCTACAAAGTGAGTACAGAAAAATCATAGAATCATAGAATCACCTTTTGGAAGAGACCCACCAAATCATCGAGTCCAACCATTCCCATCAGTCTCTAACCCATGTCCCTCAGCACCTCGTCCACCCGTCCCTTAAACACCTCCAGGGAAGGAGATTCAACCCACTCCCTGGACAGCCTGTTCCAGGGCCCAGTGACCCTTTCTGCAAAAACCTTTTTTTCCTAATGTTCAGCCTAAATCTCCCCTGGTGGAGCTTGAGGCCATTCCCTGTCATCCTGTCCCGTGTCCCTTGGGAGAAGAGCCCAGCTCCCTCCTCTACACAACCTCTTTTCAGGTAGTTGCAGACATTTACTCTGCATGACTTGTGTTCTTCAGAAAGAGCAAAACCAATTTAAGAGGCTGCCTCTGGACCTGCTTTGTAAATCAGTCCAGTTCTATTAGGTTTCGGTTGGTTAGGTTTTTGTTTTTCTTTATGATCAGTAGCCAAAGAAAAAGATCAAATCAACTAAAAGAGAGAATTCACGGTTCATATTCAAAACCATGTTGCCTGAACGATAGGGCTGTTGAATTCAATGAATGATCTGCAAAGCAGAGCAAGGATGGAGTTACGCACAGCATGGAATGACACGTAACGAAGAATCATCCTACAGGAGCCAACTCAGGCAGCAAGCACGTAGAGTTCAATGCTTCCTGGCACAGATAAACTTAACTTGAGCATTTGTGAAATTTACTTTTAGCGCTTCAGGTTCTAGGTTAATTCTCACTACACCTGCTGGTGTGTGGACGGCAGCTGAGAGCTTTTAAATCTCTCCCTAAAACAGTCACACTTCTTTTAAGTTGCAAATTTGGTTACAGAATAAAATGCTTCATTTTAAGTCCTCAGACCAAAGGTCATTTCCGGAGACTGTAAGAGCCCTACTGAAGGGTTCTGTTCAGAGCTCCAGCTACGCAATGCAGGACTCCAGCTCAGTGGGACAGTAGAATCCTCGAAACAGAGAACAACCAGGTTGGAAGAAGTTGTTCTGCCTGGAGAAGATGAGGCTCCAGGAAGATCTTATAGAGAACTTCCAGCATCTGAAAGAGCCACAGAAAATCTGTGGAGGGACTTTTTACAGGGTCCTGTCAGGACGAGTGGGAATGGGTTTAAATTGGAAGAGGGACGATTTATGTGAGACATTAGGGAGAAATTCTTCACGCTGAGGGTAGGGAGGCTCTGACCTAGGTTTTCCAGGACAGTGGTGGCTGCCGTATCCCTGGAGGGGCTCAAGGGCAGGTTGGATGGGGCTTGGAGCCCCTGATCCAGTGGGAGGTGTCCCTGACCATGGCAGGGGGGGGACTGGATGGGCTTTGAGGTCCCTTCCAACCCAAACCATTCTACCATTCACCATTCTGTGATTCTATGATTCTATCATTCATTTCACGATCTTGGAGTCATTCAGACACCTGATCAAGCCAACTACTCTAGATTTCCCTGTGCTGGCTGAGCTCTGCTGACAGCAAAGTGATTTGAACGCCCAGTGCACACCTACATACACCCACTTAGATACAAATGTCTTAATCTGCCACCTAAATCCCATCTGCAGCTTCAGGAGCTCCACTGTTCACCAAACTATAGTTCAGTTGTGAGAGTGCTGCAGTATAAAGCTGTGTTAAAACACCATCCAGCCCAATGTAAAATCTCATTTTTAGGGATATTAGAAAGGTGGGAAAACAGCCCAATGTAAAATCTCATTTTTAGGGATATTAGAAAGGTGGGGAAAATTTAAGGATATTAGAAAGGTGGGGATCTGGGCTCTTCTCCCGGGTGACAGGGAAAGGACGGGGGGGAATGGCCTCAAGTTCCACCAGGGGAGGTTCGGGCTGGACATGAGGAAGAAGTTTTTCCCAGAAAGAGTCATTGGGCACTGTTAGAGGATGCCCAGGTGAGTGGTTGACTCGCCTTCCCTGGAGGGGTTTGGGGGACGGGTAGATGAGGTGCCATGGGACATGGGTTAGTGGTTCACAGGAGTTGTTGGACTCCGTGGTCCGGTGGGTCTCTTCCAGCCTGGTGATTCTGTGATTCTCTGATTGTAAATGCAGAGCTCCTGGGCTCTCTTGGAGACTCCTCCCTCCCCAGGTGTTGCTACTTTGCCCTCTCCAGGGGATCCCTTTATCTTCCCGGCAAAGCCCAACAGCCTCTAGCTGTGCCCAGCTGGGTTTTGGGCAAGGGATGCATCTCCTGGCATCACTGCTCCCCTGGCATCACCTGACTGGTGAGTCCCCATGGCACACCCTGCATCCCACGGTGAGTGTGGTGGGCTGGGGGGGAAGAAAGGCTGGGGGGCCTAGTGGCCCCCCAGCCAGATAGGCAGGTAGGCAAGATTTGGAAAGTTGGTGGCTGCTCCACTATCAGCTCTCAGTAGGACCGACCCCTCTGTGTGCCCTTGGGCTGTGTGGAGTCTCACTGTGGTGTGGGTGATGGTTGGTGGTGGGACAGAAGCCCTTTGGACTGGGGCTCCTGGCTTTGTGAACTGGGGGTCCCAGTTGTGTGCTTGCTGAGGGACAAGATTGAAAGGAAGGGTTGGACTTGATGATCCAGTGGGTCTTTTTCTGCCTGTTAATTCTAGGATTCTATGAACTCCCTTCAATTGTTGGTAAGTATAGTGTTTTCCTCTCCAACCATGCAAACTCTGTGCCAAACAGAAACTAGAAGAATCTAGTTCAGTTGTTGCTTAATTCAGCAGTAAAGCTGCAATTAATTGCTTTAATTTTTATGGTTAGGATGTAGATGCACTAATAAGCATGGCAGGGTTAGTGACTGGTGGAGTGGTTGGACTCAATGATCCGATGGGTCTCTTCCAACTTGGTTGTTCTATGATTCTATGATTATCCTGGCCTTTGAATGTCTGCCACTTCTACATCTCAGAAGAACTGTACAAAGAAAATACAACAGCAAATACATATATAGATAAAAGCTTAAACATCCATTGTGTGAGGCTGTAAATGAAGTTATTTTGATGTCCTAGGACAGTACTGTTTCTTTAGATTTGGTGGTTGACTCGCCTTCCCTGGAGGTGTTTAAGGGATGGGTGGATGAGGTGCTGAGGGACATGGGTTAGTGTTTGATAGGAATGGTTGGACTTGATGATCCAGTGGATCTCTTCCAACCTGATGATTCTATGAAATGACACCAGCAGGATCTGCAAAACATACCTATGGAGAAAAGAAGATCTTTGAAAAATATCCAGCAAGTTCACCCTTGTTGCCTTTCCTTATAAGAATCAGAGGGCAACAGCCAGCAGAATGGCGACACGTCTATTATTTCATCATGTATCCTTAAACTCTCAATGGAGGAATTAAAACTTCCGGCTTATTCAAAGCATTTATAGTGTCACACACTGTGGGCCACTGGTCGTTCCTCTTGTTATGAAGTTATGACTTCTGGAATGAATGTGACCTACTGTGAACCTGGGAGCTGTGGCAGATCATTCTCATCTGCTGAAGAGTCCAGTCTAATTATCAGGTATTTTAGTGACTGAGAAAAATAATTAGGGAATGGCCAATCTGTGCTCACTGAGGAATTAACAACTTTAGAATAATTAAGAAGTTATAGAATCATAGAATCAGCAGGTTGGAAGAGACCCACCAGATCATCGAGTCCAACCATTCTTATCAAACACTAACCCACGTCCCTCAGGACCTCATCTACCCATCCCTTAAACACCTCCAGGGAAGGTGACTCAACCTCCTCCCTGGGCAGCCTCTGATACTGCCCAATGACCCTTTCTGTGAAAGATTTTTTCCTAATGTCCAGCCTGAACCTCCCCTGGTGGAGCTTGAGGCCATTCCCTCTTGTCCTGTCACTTGGGAGAAGAGTCCATCTCCCTCCTCTCCACAACCTCTTCTCAGCCTCCTCTTCTCCAGGATAAAATAATTTGAATAAGGTGAGTGCCTTTGTATTTAGATTTTTAACGTGTCAAGTTTCTTGTTTGCACTTGATTGAATCTCTTCCAAAGAGACAATATCTGAGATACAGCAGAAGGGTGAGGAAAAAATTCCTGGTCTCCTGCATTTGTTTCTAATCATATGCACAAATTAATACTTAACAGTGATTTAAATTTGCTTTTTGTTTTATTCAGTGTTCAGAAAAGAACTGCTACAGGCTGGATTCAGCATGATCATGAAATAAGTTTTTCTTGGGTGCAGTTATTTTTTCTCTGCATTCCTCTGCCCAGCAGTAGGAAATATCTCTAGAAGGTTGAAAGCAATAGGTTCCTCCTAAAGGGGACTGAGCAAATTATGACTTTTCCCATGTCTATAGTGAAGATCTCGGATCTCCTGTATCCTGAGCAGACAGCACTGTAGCCTCACTGATGTGTATCCTTAATCCAGCTACATTTTTTTCCAAGCTGAGTCCAGGGAGGTGATTCTCCCTCTGTACTCAGCACTGGTGAGGCTGCTCCTTGAATACTGTGTTCAGTTCTGGGCCCCTCAGCACAAGAAGGATGTTGAGGCTCTGGAGTGAGTCCAGAGAAGAGCAACGAAGCTGGTGAAGGGGCTGGAGAACAGGCCTTATGAGGAGCGTCTGAGAGAGCTGGGGGTGTTTATCCTGGAGAAGAGGAGGCTGAGGGGAGACCTCATTGCTCTCTACAACTACCTGAATGGAGGTTGTGGAGAGGAGGGAGCTGGGCTCTTCTCCCAAGTGACAGGGGACGGGACAAGAGGGAATGGCCTCAAGCTCCACCAGGGTAGGTTTAGGCTAGAGATTAGGACGAAGTTTTTCACAGAAAGGGTCATTGGGCATTGGAATAGGCTGCCCAGGGAGGTGGTTGATTCACCTTCCCTGGAAGTGTTTAAGGGATGGGTAGATAAGTTGCTAAGGATCATGGCTTAGTGTTTGATAGGAATGGTTGCACTCGATGATCCAATGGGTCCCTTCCAACCTGGTTGTTCTATGATTCTATGATTCTTTTCCGAGAAACTAAACACATAAGTTCACTCACAGTGATCTGGGTTTTGTCATAAAGAGAAATGTCAAGCAGCTGTAGAAGCTATATTAAGTTAATTCTTTTACTGCTCAATACTTAATTAGAAAGGGAAGACAAGTCTTCAAGCAGCATCAGTCTCTACCATGTGGACTATATCATACTCCCCACTGTGCATGCACACATGCAAATGCAGATGTTCATAAGCTCTTGCATTCGCTAGAAATACGTGCTTGCAACTGTTAGTGATTTCTCTCGAGTCTGTTGGGGCATCTTAAATCATTTCCCGTGCCTTGCACCAAAGCTAATTGGAAACATCTTCGGCAAAATTACATTTTTGTGACTGTGACAGAGGAAGTGTGAAGGTTTTTATGGAGATGGATGTGATGATGAGTGACAAGAAGTATCAGTTGGGTTCTGGAAGATGAAGATGCAGATTTAAGGGAAGCTCCAGGGATGTTAAGGGGGTGGTGGTGGGGGATGAAACTAAGAAAGTTTGATGAAGATTTCAAGAGCAGTGAACAATTTCCAGAAGATATTCCTGGGAGGAAATGACCTTTCCACCTTTCTTACCTTTTATTACCATCCCCTTGACAACTGATCAGACTGTGAGGTTGCAGTGGGATTCTAGCATTCTCTTACACCATGAATCTCCTTCTCCCCCAAAAAGCATCTTCTGTTTTACACATTCCTGTATAGAATTGTGGAATTATAGAATGGTTTAGGCTGGAAGGGATCTTAAAGACCATCCAGTTCCAGCCCCTGGCATGGGCAGGGACACCTCCGACTGGTCCAGGCTGCTCAAGGCCTCATCCAACCGGACCCTGAACAATTCCAGCAATGGGGCATCCACAGCTTCTCCAAGCAACCTCTTTGATTGTCTCACCACCCTCGTTGTAAAAACTGTCTTTTCTGTATTTAGTCTAACTCTGCTCTCTTTCAGTTTGAAGTCATTGCCCCTTGTTGTCACTCAAGACCAGGCTATGAAGACCTTCTCCACCTTTCGCATAAATGGTCCCACCATAAGTGAACCTCTGGACCATGTCTAGCAAGTCCATGTCTTCCCTGTAATGGGGACCCAGAGCTGGATGCAGTACCCTGAATGGTATCATGAGAGCTGAATAGAGGGAAGAATCACCTGCTGTAATGCAAAGAGTGAGAAGGAGACATTCTGCTCAGAGTTCATATTCTTTTCTCCACTATCCCTCCCTCCAAGCAGTTCGGGAAGCTGAAAACCTGCTTGGACCTGATGAACTTGAAAATCTTCTACGGTTTGGCTGTTATTCACTGGGATTGGATGCATTGCATAAGAGCAAAAAAAATTACTCCATGAGGTTTCAGAGTATTGGAGGTCACAGCCTGGAACTGATGACAAGCATTGCTCCAGGCTCCTGGTTTGACCTGGTAGAATAGACGAGCTCAGTCCCATAAACTGTCCTCTGTGGTGAATCTTGCCAACAATGAAGATCAGGACAAGAGGGAATGGCCTCAAGCTCCACCAGGGGAGGTTAGACTGGGCATTAGGAAAAAAACTTTCACAGAAAGGGTCATGGGGCAGTGGTAGAGCCTGCCCAGGGAGATGGTCGAGTCACCTTCCCTAGACAGGTGGATGAGGTGCTGAGGGACATGGTTTAGTGTCTGATAGGAATGGTTGGACTTGATGATCCAGTGGGTCTCTTCCAACCTGGTGATTCTATGATTCGATGATCTAAACATAGTTATGTTAGGTTTTTCCTGCTGTGCCTCAAAGTATAATTCATGGAAAACCTACTGACAAATCAGGCAGCTGATGGGCTTCTTTCAAAAAGGTCTCAAAATATCTCTTGTAAGATGCATGTTTCAGTCTCCATCTATCTAATGATGCCTTCAAGCCTCAGTTTACCTTCAACCCTGGCCACTCTTCCTCAGCTACTGGAAACCAGAGTACAATTTTCCATTGTGATTAACTGGAGTTGTGGGAGCAGAAATGAAATGAACAGTTTAAATAACACACAAATACAAACAAAGCAAGAAGGGTGAGGAGACCCTGGCCCAGGTTGCCCAGAGCAGTGGTGGCTGCCCCATCCCTGGAGGGGTTCAAGGCCAGGTTGGATGGGGCTTGGAGCCCCTGATCCAGTGGGAGGTGTCCCTGACCATGGCAGGGGTGGGACTGGATGGGTTCTGAGGTCCCTTCCAACCCAGACCACTCTATGATTCTATGACTCTCTCTTCATGAGAAACGCAGTGTCTAAGGCCTCTGATACACAGACTTTCTGGCTGGAGGGCTTGAAAAAAATTTTTTAAACTCTTTCAAGTGGCTTTTAGGAAGCTAAGAATAATGGCCAAGAAAGCTCAAAGTGAACTTATTCTTAGTTATCTGTTGCTTAAGTGCTGGGCCAGGTTCCATGAAATGGTGTGGAATAAGAAAATGAGTATACAGAGTATACACACACACACACACATTTTCTGCCACCCCTGTTGTGCTTAATCCCCTGTTCACTAAACCACACTGTAAAAAAAAAAGAATAAATTGGCATCCAACAAAGTATACTCTGAAAAGAAGTAGGAAGTTCCTCCTGACTGACAGCAGCTTGCAATGCCAGGGCTTGTTCTATATTCATACTTACAAAATGCAGATTATATTTCTCCCGTGCTGGCAAGCCAATAACTAAGCTTCACGGCTTTTTGGCATCCGCTGGATTTTTGTCATACCTCCCTAATATGCCTTAAGGGTACTTGTTGATACCAGGAATTGAAACAAAGCTTATGCTTTCGGTTGCCAAGTCACTTCAGCCAGATGGAAACATAAATCTGGAGCCAGGAAATATTATTAATGTTATTTGAATTTGGCATGTACAATGGTGGCTTTGTCCTTGCCATGTAAATGTTTCTTCTTATCGTGGAAATGTCCAACATAAGAAAAGACACATATCCTTAAGGCTTCCTTTGTTGCTGTCCTAAATACTTGGCTTGAATATGTTGTGAGGTCTATAACCTAGTTCTGGCAAATAATTGCACCGTGTTTCTTTATGGAATTCACTTCCTTTTCAGGAAGGAATAACGATGAGTAATAGTTGTAAGATTAAGCCACGTAAGCACTCCTTCCCTGGAGGGGTTTAAGGGACGGGTAGATGAGGTGCTGAGGGACATAGGTTAGTGTTTGATGGGAATGGTTGGACTCGATGATCCGGTGGGTCTCTTCCAACCTGGTGATTCTGTGAAAACACGGGAGAGCCGTGCACATGTATCTAACCAAGAAGGCTAAACAACCTTAGCAGTTCATGTTGGTGCCTCTAACTTACAACTGGATGTCTTTCTGGAATATTTCTTATGCAGTTTGAAGGTTTTTTTAGTTGAATCCGTACAGGGCATTATTGCTTTATTCTACGAAAGCTATTAGGAGTTGTAAACATCTCAGCTGGCTTTACAAACCAAGGAAAATCCAAAGTCAACAGCAAAGGTCTTCATTTACTAAGATTGTGCTCAGGAAATCTTTAAGTCATAGAATGGTTTGAGTGGGAAGGGACCTCAATGATCACGTAATTCCAAACACTTTCCACCACTGAATCAGGCTGCTCAAGACCCCAGATAGAAGTTCATTATGTATTTTTTGTACAAATAATATTTTCCTTCATATATTTTTTTTGGGAGAGGGGTAGGAGATTTAGTAAAAGGAGAAAAGTGACATGGAATAGAGAGCAAAGCATCACTGCAACACTGAATTTCTTCAGTGAAGGGAAGTGTTTGTGTGAAATAAAAGAGATACTAAGACACTGTTTTGAATGTTAACACTTTTCTTTTCAGTATTTACTCCTAAGGCTGGAAATTAAAATGGTCTTTGCAAGATAACAACTAAATTAGGCAACGTGTATTATCTAATGGAAGAAAACTGGTCATAACAGAGGTGATTTGAGACCACACAGTGTCACCTGAGGATCATCTATAGTCAACACAGTCCCATACTCTTACACCAGAAACTCTTAATCTCTCCAGGAAACATTAATCCAATTAAGACGATAATCTCCAGCCACCCAATGTTTAGGATCTGCTTCAGCTCTTCTATAACAAACAGCAGCAAAATAATCAGGCTCATCAAGCTTTCCCAAGTCGTGGCACAGGCCAGATGCCTGTGAGAGAGCAATGGTTCTCAAGAGAGGTGCTCTATTTTCTTCAAATGTGGAGCTGTTGCCAGGGGAGGTTCAGGCTTGACGTAAAGAAAAAAATCTTCACAGAAAGGGTCATTAGGCAATGGAATGATCCGCCCAGGGAAGGGGTTGAGTTGCCTTCCTTGGAGGTGTTTAAGGGACGGATGGACAAGGTGCTGAGGGACGTGGTTTAGAGATTGGTGGGAATGGTTGGACTTGATGATCTGGTGAGTCTCTTCCAACCTGGTGATTCTATGATTCTGCCCATGTGAACCAAACCCGATGGGCTCACGCTGCAGGAACCACCAGGCTTCTGATTTAAACTCAGCCGTTTAATCTCCTGGTTAACACAGAGTGACTGGAGAGAAGAAGGGTCACTTGGGCAGAAGAAAACATAGGAGAAAAAGGGAGAGTTAGAATCATAGAATCACAGAATCACCAGGTTGGAAGAGACCCACAAGATCATCGAGTCCATCTATTCCCATCAAACACTAAACCATGTCCCTAAGCACCTCATCCACTCGTCCCTTAAACCAGTCCAGGGAAGTTGAATCAACTACCTCCCTGGGCAGCCTCTGCCAGTGCCCAGTGACCCTTTCTGTGAAAATGTTTTTCCTGATGTTCAACCTAGCCTCTCAGTTGAGGAGAATCTTTTTCTATTTTATGGTTTTTCTGTATTACTCGCCTCCTGCCAAAGGACAGCAGAACCTGAGACTTGGCCGGACGGTTGTGCAGCCAAGGAGCTGGAGATGCTGCTCGGCACCAGTGGGTCAGTGCCTTGGCTGAGATGCCGAATCCCCAGAGCTGTCTGAGCATGGGGCCAGCTCTCTCCAGGCTGCCCGAGCACCTGCATCCCTGTGGCTGGTGGCTGAGCCAGGAGCCAGATGGTCTGGGAGTCTGGAAATAGGAGGGCCGATGCTTCCAGGCCAATCTGCATACGTGCAGCCTTTCCAGGGCTGATCCCGAGCTGCAAACCCTCCAGCCTGTGCATCCCTGATGGACCGAGGCCAGAGCCTGCTCTAAAAGGCTCTGCTACCACCCACCAGATTGTCCCTTACTGCCAGCAGCTGCCAGGATGCCTAGGGAGGCTATTTCACTTCAGGATCACAGGCGTAAAAATACTCTTGAAAGAAGGCAGCGCAGAATTTCTTCTTTTACTGCTATATCTGTGTTTCTGGTTGACTTTCCTCATGCAGGATCAGTTTTCTCTTCTCTGAAAATAAATAGATAGATAGATAGATAGAATAAATAAATAAATCCCTCTCCCTCCACACCTCCAGGATTTCAGAGTAATGAGAAAATCACGCCTGAGAGCTCTGAAGATTTTAACAGAGATTAAAAGCACCATCTAGTGGCTTCAGGGTGAGTTTACAGGGAGCAGAGGAATCTTTGGCTCCTTTGCAGAGGACAAACTGAGTCACAGGCAGGGGAGGAGTGAGGCCCTTCCTCTGGGGTTTCCCTCCAGGACATCTTATGGAAAAAAATTCTTTGCAGAAAGGGTCACTGGACACTGGCAGAGGCTGCCCAGGGAGTTGGTTGAGTCACTTTTCCTGGAGGTGTTTAAGGGATGGGTGGACGAGGTGCTGAGGGACATGGTTTAGTGTTTGACAGGAATGGTTGGACTCGATGATCCGGTGCGTCTCTTCCAACCTGGTTGTTCTATGATTCTATGATGCTTGCAGTGTGACATACTCATGGGCTGCCAGAGCAAACCCTGCTTCATCCCAGGGGTGATCAACATCTCCCTATCCTCTGTGCCTCTCCATGTCTTATCCAGAAGTAAGACCTGGGCAGTTTTACTCTGTTCTTCCAGAGGCTGCTGGGCAAATCCTTCAGAACAGGACTTGGATACTGCCAGGAATTCACCAGGAGGGGTGTCAAGTACAAGGAGCGTTCTGCCCAGTTTCTTTTATACCCCCAAATCTTCTATTGTTTCATATTTGGCTTCCAAACAGGAAAATCTTATTGCCAAAATGGATGTTGAGGCTCTGGAGAGAGTCCAGAGAAGAGGAACAAAGCTGGTGAAGGGTCTGGAGAAGAGGCCCTATGAGGAACGTCTGAGAGAGCTGGGGGTGTTTATCCTGGAGAAGAGGAGGCTGAGAGGAGACCTCATTGCTCTCTACAACTACCTGAAAGGAGGTTGTGGAGAGGAGGGAGCTGGGCTCTTCTCCCAAGGGACGGGGGACAGGACGAGAGGGAATGGCCTCAAGCTCCACCAGGGGAGGTTCTGGCTGGACATTAGGGAATTTTTTTTCCCAGAACGGGTCATTGGGCAGTGGCAGAGGCTGCCCAGGGAGGGGGTTGGTTCACCTTCCTTGGAGGTGTTTAAGGGACGGGTGAACGAGGTCCTGAGGGACATGGTTTAGTGTTTGATGGGAATGGTTGGACTCGATGATCGGATGGGTCTCTTCTAACCTGGTTGTTCTATGATTCTATTATTCTATGATTCTATATTAACAACAATACATACATAATATTTTGATAGATTAAATTAATTAAACAATGAACGTGTGTGTATTTCTGTAAGGCTGCATTTACCCTCACCTGGAGAAAAACCTTCCATTCTTCTTCTGTAATTCTCTATACCTGGTTGGTGGGTTTTGTTCTGTTAAAAATAGGTTTCAGCTGGTTAAATGCAAGCTGCAGTCTAAAAATCATCAAAAAATCGGGGAAAGGTGTCCTTTAACATACTGAGTGACCCATGGGTGATAGGAGGTTGACCAAATAGCATCTCTGAAGTTTCTCGTTACTCTTCTGGGGTGAAAAAGCAGCTCTTGGAGCATAAACAACAACACAAATAAGAATGATGAATGATTGTGGTCTCTAAGCTCGGCTGGAAGTGTGAACTGAGGGCTCACACTGAGGCGAAATGCATGTGAAGCAGCAGTTCCTGCCTTCTGCTGGGTTATAAAATCAGCTTTAGCCAGGGAATAAAAGGAGGCTGAAGGCGTAAGGTTGGGGTGACAAGAGTGGAGGGGCAGTCCAAAGTCAGGAAGGTCAGTAATGGTTCCTGATATGATACATTTTCTTTGCTTTTTCACTGGGAAAGATCGACTACTTCTGAACTAAATAACTTTCAATTGTGCTTGAGAGCAGTGCCCTCGATGCCAAGTTATGTTATGCTGATATAATTTATGAGTGAGTGCAAGGAGCAAGCACTTTATGCAGCAAAACAACTTCCTGAATTTGTTCTGAATCTGAGTTTATATTTAAGTTGCTGAAGTTAAAAGAAATTAAGCATGTGCTTAATTGGAAAGGTACATACAAGCTTAAAAACATTCGTAGACTTAAATTTTAGCTTTAACTTTTTTTCCTGAATGCAGGTTTTTGTTTTCATTAACACTTCTGTAGCGTCACATAGGTCTACATCTTCACAAAGGAAATACGAACTCAGCATAGAGAGAACAGAGGCAGAAAAATCAGAACAAAATGTTAAGATCACCACCTCATGCTGTGCGATCATTTTATCTACTTAAAGTGAAATGAGACTAATCCTTCTTCTGCAGTTGATCTGATCGAGGGATCTTCACCTTATCAATTTTTTCTTTCCTTTTCCCTTCTGCTCTCACATTTTAGTGAAACCCGTGCAAGTTCTGATATAGACCAATCTGATTTCTTACGCCTTTGAAATGCTGAACGGTGCTGACTGGACAAGTTGATGCTGATTTGTCAATAGTTCCTGTTTGATGCACTGGAGAAAACGCAGACAAAAGATAAAAACGCGACGGATTGAGAGAGAGATTGAACTTAATCTGCTCTTGCTGGATTTACAAACATCAGAGGTTTCAAAGCACCATCTCAAAAGCATTTCTGCAGAGAACACCTAATCTTTAGGGGAGTTAAAATCAAGGGAAATATTGAAGGTAGAAAGGAGAATAGGCTTAAAATACCCCAATCACTGGCCACATGGCAGCGTGAAGAGAGCAAGAATACATCTGCAAGGAATATCATGAGGGAATGATATTCCCTCACTGAGGGAATGGCCTCAAGCTCTACCAGGGGAGGCTCAGGCTGGACATCAGGAGGAAGTTTTTCACAGAAAGTGTCGTTGGTCACTGTCAGAGGCTGCCCAGGGTGGTGGTTGATTCACCTTCCCTGGAGGTGTTTAAGGGACGGGTGGACAAGGTGCTGAGGGACACATGATTTAGTGTTTGATAGGAATGGTTGGACTCAATGGTCTGGTGGGTCTCTTCCAACCTGGTTGTTTATGATTTGTTTTAGCAAATTAATTTGCCTTATACTGTTCTTGGTTTCCCTGGGATGGGTTGCACGCTCCTCTTTTTTTTCCTGAGAATTAGAGAGCATCATAATATGGACACGGCAGAAAACCCATGGGCTCTGTGGACAAAGAACAGGCTCTGCCACCGCTTAGTCTAATATTATGGTTATAACCACGTAACCAAATTTTTTGTTTGGAGAGACAAAGAGTATATGGACATAACTATGTTGGATTTCACCACCAGTCACCATTGACGAGGGAGTCCTTCATTAGAACTGCTTGAAAGCCTGTGGACTGACAAGTAAATTGACTGGCCAACTATGCATTTTATATAGAATCATTGAACAACCAGGTTGAAAGAGACCCACCAGATCATCGAGTCCAACCATTCCTATCAAACACTAACCCATGTCCCTCAGCACCTCGTCCACCCATCCCTTAAACCCCTCCAGGGAAGTTGAATCAACCCTCTCCCTGGGCGGCTTTTGCCAGTGCCCAATGACCCTTTCTGGGAAAAATTTTTTCCTAATGTCGAGTCTGACCCTCCCCTGGTGGAGCTTGAGGCCGTTCCCTCTCATCCTGTCCCCTGTCCCTTGGAAGAAGAGCCCAGCTCCCTCCTCTCCACAACCTCCTTTCAAGGAGTTCTAGAGAGCAATAAGGTCTCCCCTCAGCCTCCTCTTCTCCAGGATAAACACCCCCAGTTCACTCAGCTGGTCCTCATCAGGCCTGTTCTTGAAGGAAAATATGCAGCTTCTCAAAGAAAGAGCAGCAAATGCTTTGTCCTATCAGCACAAAACGTAAGATGGAGACTCTCAGAGGACTTAGACACTTAACTCATCTCCAGCTATTCGGTTGCATCTGCAGAAACCTGAGTGCAAAACACCTGATGAGTATTTGATATTTTCATGCTTTAGGGGAGGAATATGGGCAAGAAATCCTGATTTCAAGAAGGAACCACCACAGAAGTTGAATCCTGTTTTATTGGGAAGGCGCTATCTGACTTGGCTTCATTACAGATTCACACATTCAATCACACCATCGCTTTTCAAATACCATCTCTTACAAATGGATGTTGTTAACTT
The DNA here is from genome assembly GCA_033558105.1 of Coccyzus lansbergi. Lineage (NCBI taxonomy): Eukaryota > Metazoa > Chordata > Aves > Cuculiformes > Coccyzidae > Coccyzus > Coccyzus lansbergi. The sequence goes on from JAUMJK010000539.1 coordinate 141,034, forward strand.
TCCCCGACAGTAAAGGCACAGCATGTGATTTTCATCCATCAGAGGAAGCTTAATAAATCAACCAGTACATTACAGCTTCACGCCAAGTTAGCACCTTCATCATGGAATGAAATTAGCAAAGCAAATACACTGGCTAATTGTGAAAAATGCTAATTACCATCTCAACCCGTGAAATAAGGCATGAGTGATGTGTGTGACGAGCTTTGTACAGAGTCGCGAACGCTTGGAAATGCGACACTTAAATAAAGTCTAAAACTGCTTATGCAGAGAGAAAGGAGAACAGACAGGGCTAGGGAACAGGCATGGTGGAAAAATATTTTCATAAGAAGTTTGAAACCTTTTCACTTCTGCTACTCTTGTGGGAATAAAGGCTGGGAGGAGGAAAATGCACTGATAACAGGCTACAGACCAGTTTTCATCTCTTTCACACCAATCTAAATCTATTCAAGGTCGTTATGGAAGAGAACCAATCTAGCACTTTGGGATAAATTCACAAGTTGGTGTGGTCTCACTTGAAGTCAACAGCATAGTTTTCCATCAGTAGAGAATTTCTCTTTTTATTTGATGAATTCAGGCTCTTTTGCTCACAAGCTGGGCAAGTAAATGTCTTCATTTGATAGGAATGGTTGGACTTGACGATCCGGTGGATCTCTTCCAACCTGGTTGTTCTATGATTCTGTGATCTCCAGCAGTGGCTGATGACACATGCGTTGGGAAGAAGACAAGACCATGCAAATCCAGAATGAAATGTCTCCACAGCTGGTAGCTGGTAGACAAAATATTCCCCCCAATCCCTGTTTGGGCTTTTAGATAAAGATCCTCTTGCAACACAGACATTCTGGTGGAGTTCAGATGCTGATTCATCCCATGAGCTTGTTTCCTTTTTTTTTTTTTTTTAACTTCGTCTCTTCAAGGATTAAATCCCTGAACTGGTTTACCAAAAATTTGTTGTGGGAATCCCAGCAAGAGTATGGAGAAGAGAAAAACACAATCTGCAGGTAGTGCCTGTTCATTTTACCTCTGACAGGTCTCCAGAGGATCAGGTTGTCAAGAGAGGATGTAGCTACCCCATCCCTAGAAACCTTCAGAGGTCAGATTGCATGAGGCTTTGAGCAACCTGATCTGGTTGGAGATGTCCCAGCTTACTGCAGATGGGTAGATGGCTTTAAAGGCTTCTTCCATCCCAAAACATTCTATTATTCTGATTCTAAAGGATAAAGAGAGATGGGTAAGACTGCAAGAGGTCTTGCCTTCTTGTCATCACTCTGGAAAAGGTGGCGGAAACACTGGTGGTAATAAGGCCATGCCATCAGCCAAGGACAGTAGAGCATTGTAAATCATAGAATAGAATCATAGAATCATAGAATCACCAGGTTGGAAGAGACCCACTGGATCATCGAATCCAACCATTCCTATCAAACACCTAGTCCACCCACACCTTAAACACGTCCAGGGAAGGTGAACCAATCACCTCCCTGGGCAGCCTATTCCAATGCCCAATGACTCTTTCTGTGAAAAACTTCCCCCTAATCTCTAGCCTAAATCTCCCCTGGTGGAACTTGAGGCCATAAGATCAGATCTACATAACATAGCCAAGAGGAATAATTTAGAGCAGAAGTGCTGAAGATGTATATAGGCAGAATACGGATGGCTCCCAACATGTAAATCCAGGCTCAGAAGAAGACCACTGCCTTTTGAGGGTCACCTGTGGAACGTGAAGTATGCTCTATGCCAAACCTGGGGTCCCCTGCCCCACACAAGGTCACCACCAGACATCAGGTGGACGAGGTGCTGAGGGACATGGTTTAGTGTTTGATGTGAAGGGTTGGACTCGATGATCTGGTGGGTCTCTTCCAGCTTGGTAATTCTATGATTCTATAATTCTATCTCATCAAAAGGATCAAACCCGTGGCAGAAGGGGACGTGCCTCACCCTATGTGAAAGGCAGGCTGGGGGCTGCTTCTGTCAGAGCCCAAAGGAAAGGAGGTTCCAGACTCTGGTAGACTGTGGTATAAGACTTTCCTATAAGACTTTACTTTTGCATAGAAAGCTGCCAGGAGGACAGGGACCTGGGGGTGTTGGTGGACAGCCAACTGAACATGAGCCAGCAGTGTGCCCAGGTGGCCAAGAAGGTGAATGCCATCCTGGTTTGTATCAGAAACGATGTGACCAGCACGTCCAGGGAGGATTTTCTCCCTCTGGACTCAGCACTGGTGAGGCCGCTCCTTGAATCCTGTGTTGAGTTCTGAGCCCCTCACCACAAGAAGGATGTTGAGGCTGTGGAGCGAGTCCAGAGAAGAGCAACGAAGCTGGTGAAGGGGCTGCAGAACAGGCCTTATGAGGAACTTCTGAGAGAGCTGGGGGTGTTTATCCTGGAGAAGAGGAGGCTGAGAGGAGACCTCATTACTCTCTCCAACTCCCTGAAAGGAGGTTGTGGAGAGGAGGGAGCTGGGCTCTTCTCCCAAGGAACAGGGGACAGGATAAGAGGGAATGTCCTCAAGCTCCACCAGGGGAGATTTAGGCTAGAGATTAGGAGGAAGTTTTTCATGGAAAGGGTCACTGGGCATTGGAATAGGCTGCCCAGGGAGGGGGTTGATTCACCTTCCCTGGAGGTGTTTAAGAGACGGGTAGATGAGGTCCAGAGGGTCATGGTTTAGTGTTTGATAGGAATGGTTGGACTCGATGATCCGATGGGTCTCTTCTGACCTGGTGATTCTATGATAACCTCATTTTCTTCTCTCTGGCTACTGTACTCAATCCCACAAGGGGCTGATAAGCCTGACAGGAGATCCGGTGTGAGGTTTTAGCATTTGGAGTATTAGGTGTACAGGGGATTGTGGGGGGAAGGTAAGCTGACGTAAAGAGTCGCAGTGTGTTTAAAGGAACTTGTGTGTTCCTCAGTGAATATCCCTTGACAGTTTGCAGAAATACAGTGAGTCAGCTGTCATCATATAATATATTAGTATAAAACAGTGTAAAAAGGGACAATATGCTTAGGCACTGATTAAAGAGAAAAGGGGAAAGGGAGGAAAAAAAAGTACCCAAGCAACCAAGGTCTTTGTTAGTGAGAGGGGATTGTGAGAAAGTTTGGAAATGTGCCTTCGCTCAACTTCAGGAATTAGTTTTGAATGAGTTGGAAGTGTTTTCATTCAGGCTGCAAAGCAGCCCAGAGACCACCTGCTGTGAAATAAAGGAGCACAGACCAACGGTTATTATGGCAATAGCCATAAGTTTATTGCTTATTGGTACTAAACTTAAATCTTAGTAATTCTGAATCACTGAGTTAGCTTAGATTTATGGGGATGCAGGATCATTTAGATGTGCAGTCATTCCAGAAGAGTAAATTATCTAAACCAATTTTCTTATAGTGATGCAATTGCAATATCATAGTTACGGTTGTATCAACGTTTCCATTATAAACTCCTATTTTCAGGGGTTTGTAATTTGACCATAAAAATTCACTCCTTGTTGAAACTTGGCACACAAGGTCTAAGATGAATAACTGTTTTTCACTCTTTTTTTTTCCTCAAAATTTAAAGAAAACAAATCTGATCTGTTCAGCCATTTCAGCTCTGAAAACCAAATAAAACAGAATAGAATCAACAAAGCGGAAATCAGTGGTTTGAGATCCTTCACTGTACATTTACTGTGACTTAGATGAGGCCTTTCCTGGTAAGCAGAAGAGGAAAATTGTTCCTGAGTGGTGATGAGGAGGAGAACAAATCACACACATCGTTGAAAACACTTGCAGGAAGATTTGCACTTCTGGGTAACTTTTCTACTGTGCATGGATGAGATGTCAAGTGTTCATAAGTGAGTTAAGAACAACTTTTTAAGGCTCTCCGGAGGCAAAAAGGAGGGCTGAAGTTTCAGAAGGTAAAGTGGCAGGTTGGATGGGGCCTTGGGCAGCCTGATCTAGTGGACAAACTTGCTCCCTTAGCAAGTTTGCAGACGACACTAAGCTGAGTGGAAGTGTGGATCTGCTGGAGGGTAGGGAGGCTCTGTAAAGGGACCTAAACAGGCTGGATCCATGGACTGAGTCCAACGGCATGGGTTTTAACATGGCCAAATGCCGGGTCCTGCACTTGGGGCACAACAACCCTGAGCAGAGCTACAGACTGGGAGAAGTCTGTCTAGAAAGCTGCCAGGAGGAGAGGGACCTGGGGGTGTTGGTTGACAGGGACTGAACATGAGCCAGCAGTGGCCCAGGTGGCCAAGAAGGCCAATGGCATCTTGGCCTAGATCAGAAACGGTGTGACCAGCAGGTCCAGGGAGGATTTTCTCCCTCTGTACTCAGCTCTGGTGAGGCCGCTCCTTGAATCCTGTGTTCAATTCTGGGCCCTTCAGTACAAGAAGGATGTTGAGGGTCTGGAGTGAGTCCAGAGAAGAGCAACGAGGCTGGTGAAGGGGCTGGAGAACAGGCCTTATGAGGAATGGCTGAGAGAGCTGGGGGTGTTTACCCTGGAGAAGAGGAGGCTGAGAGTAGATCTCATTGCTCTCTACAACTCCCTGAAAGCAGGTTGTAGAGAGGAGGGAACTGGGCTCTTCTCCCAAGGGACAGGGGATAGGATGAGAGGGAATGACCTCAAGCTCCACCAGGGGAGATTTAGGCTAGAGTTTAGGAGGAAGTTTTTCACACAGAGGGTCATTGAGCATTGGAAAAGGCTGCCCAGGGAGGTGGTTGATTCACCTTCCCTGGAGGTGTTTAAGGGACGAGTGGATGATGTTCTGAGGGACATGGTTTAGTGTTTGATAGGAATGGTTGGACTTGATGATCCAGTCGTTCTCTTCCAACCTGGTGATTCTATGATTCTATGACATGTCCCTGCTTATCACAGGAGGGTTGGAACTGGATGGGTTTTAAAGTCTCTTCTAACACAAATTAATCTATGATTCTATGATCCTGTGATTCTATGATCCTGTGATTCTGTGGTGATGGCATCATCGCTACGAAAACCTTTTCTCTAATTTATTTTTGCTCCTCTAAAAGTTTTGCTCCGAAACATTATCAACCTCTTTCCTCTAAAGAATTCCCACAAACGTTGTTGGGCTAAAACATTAATCGTTACCTAAAGCAATTCAACACTGATTCAATGTGTTGATTTTAATTCTGCTTTACTTGCTAGCATTTCCTAATAAATCAGTTCTGCTGTTGTAATGTCTCGGGTTGCTTTTTTCGAATGTATCTCTCTATCCACTAGAAGGCACACCTTACATTCAGATTAATGTCTCTAAAACCGATTGAGTCTCATCCAGAACCGTGTTTAAAAGCACATTTTTTCCATCTGTTGTTAGAGTAATTCAGATAAGGGCTGACATTTCAGCCAAGAGAAAATATATTAGTTTTGGTTTTAACCTAAAATGAAACTAACAATGATTATTTTGCCTCTGGCTGCTAATTATTGCCGCAGAGTACTTCAGAGATGCCTAAAACCACAGAGTGTGCAAACCTACAGCAAAGTTTGTACTTGGATCAAGTACCTGTTAAGCAGTTGCTCTGGCAAAGCCTTATTTTAATCTCATGAAGCATTTAGAATCATAGAATCGTAGAACAACCATGTTGGAAGAGACCCACCGGATCACCGAGTCCAACCGTTCCTATCAAACACAAATTCAGGGATTCTGTACAAACATCCCTATATAAGAAGTTCTTTGAACTGCAGGAGGGACTTGTATTTTTGTTTATTTTCCCTGTGGTAAACAGACCATTGAAATGGGAGGTTTGAGTTAATCTCAGCAAGGATGCCAGGGACTGTTGTTTTTTTTTTGAGGGTTTGGTCCTATGCTCTAGGCAGACAATTCCAACATACCTATGGATTGTAAAGAATTTAGATTAAACAAACCCCAGTAGTCATAAAAAACCCTCACAGTGTATCATATTCCCCAAAATCTGAACCTTAATACGATTTTGAAAGTGTAAATTAAGTGATTGTACATTAGACACATATTTTGCACTTATCTAAAATGAAATATTTGGTGATCTTTCTGATGAAGAACAGGAATGGGTACCAGCCACAATGGACAGGTGGACGAGGTGCTGAGGGACATGGGTTAGTGTTTGATAGGAATGGTTGGATTCAATGATCCAGTGGATCTCTTCCAATCTGGCTGTTCTATGATTCTATGATAATTTAGAAGGACAATGAAATTAGATCTCACATCATGGCTAGGGAGTGAAATGAGCATGGCTGACTTTGGCACCAGTCGCTACAATGTGGAAGCACTGGTGTGACTAGGCCAATAAAACTGGAACAACTCTGGTCCTTCCAGCCAAAAATGTGGCTTGCTGGCAAGCAGAAACCTAGCCAGAGCTCTGCCAGAGACTTCATGCACAGCTGTATAGTTTATGTGCCACTGCTGCTCCGTCTGTAAGAGAGGCCCAGAAATCCAACACTTCATGACTGGACTGAGGTTGAAAGGGAATTCATTTGGAAGCAAAATCACTCAGCACAAGAAGGATGTTGAGGCTCTGGAGTGAGTCCAGAGAAGAGCAATGAAGCTGGTGAAGGGACTGGAGAACAGGCCTGATGAGGAAGATTTTGTTGCCACTGTGGGACAAAAAAACTGACCTGCACTGTGCACAAAACCAAAATCACCTTCCACCACACCACCTCTTCCTGGTTACAGGTAGATTTCGATGAGTGCCTCGGGAACACATAAAGCCCAACAAGTTAAAATAAATTTTAGACCAGGTTTTGGAATTTAGGAGGATAGAGAAAACCTACCTCCAGTGTTCAGAGGCCAGAATAACAGTGTGGAGCGTTGTGGGAAAATTGCAAACTAGATAAACATCATTGCATGTGCTGCTTTTTACACTCCAGTTTTGGAGAGGTTTCCTCCCAACCAACATAATTTGTTATGGTCTCTGATGCTGAGATCTGCAGCATTAGTTACATGAAGGAGGAGACCTCATCGCTCTCTCCAACTACCTGGAAGGAGGTTGTGGAGAGGAGGGAGCTGGGCTCTTCTCCCAAGGGACAGGGGACAGGACAAGAGGGAATGACCTCAAGCTCCACCAGGGGAGATTTAGGCTAGAGATTACGAGGAAGTTTTCAACAGAAAGGGTCATTGGGTAGTGGAGCAACCTACCCAGGGAGGTGGTTGAGTCCCCTTCCCTGGAGGGGTTTAAGGTGCAGGTGGACGAGGTGCTGAGGGACATGGTTTAATGTTTGATAGGAATGGTTGGACTCAGTGATCCGATGGTTCTATTCCAACCTGGTTGTACTGTGATTCTATGAAAACTAAAAAAGAAAAGAACGACCTATATCTCAGAACAAGAACTTCCATATGCATTTGCCAGATTATCTTCATTTCCATTTCATTTATACAAATTCACTTAAGTACACCCTATGAGCATTGATTTATATACTACTGTAGGGACTGGCAACCCCTTTTGTGATCCTGGTCTCTGCTGAGATGTGGATAGAAAATGCCCCAGAGACAGAGAATCAGTTAGACTGTGTTCAATCATCTAGGGAACTGAGACAAAATACTCTCGGGCAGCGACATATCCAGGGAGAAATATGTGCCTTAGATAACTATTTTAGTAAAGTATCAAATATTTCTGTAGCAGTATTCTCTTTCTCCCTGTTCATCCTAACTTGAGACAGTATCTAAATGATTGTGGACACAAAGATGGAATCTTCTGGCATTTCTTCCTTCACTTGCTAAGATCAAGGTCGTGAAGATTAAAATCTTATAAAAATGAGGCTGAAGGAAAATTTAAAGTGGTTAGAGGACACTGGAAAAAGACAATTACAGAAAATAAGAAGGGAGCAACATGGTTTCAAGAAAAAACGTTTGGATTTTCTTGGTCAGCTTTGCAGAAAGAGACTGGCAGGAGAAAGATGACTGTGGGGAGCTGGTTCTGACATACGACTGAAGAAGAGAGTATAAAGAGTAAATTAATTTGGTGGATGGCTTAGGAGGCAGTTCCAAAAGGTCCAATGTGGAACAGTACAAAATGAACTTTACTTATGAAGTCGAATCATAGAATCACCAGGTTGGAAGAGACCCACTGGATCACCGAGTCCAACCATTCCCATTAAATGTTTTGTCCTTGTTTAATTTTTTCCCTTTGCTGAACACAATATCCAACCAAATGCGCTGCAATCCCTCAGTTTCAGATACACTTCACTCTGATTCTCTGGTTTTTTTTTTCTACCATAAATTTAGATTGAGAATTCCCTGCCCAGTAGGAAAGGGAGAGAAGAAGCATGGTGGTCATTTGCATATTTTAACAGACGGAGCGGCTTTTGCTGTGCAGCTGTCGATGCAGAAGAAATACTCTTTGGGGTAAAGACCTAGGCAAGGCAAAGACGTCTGTGAAGACTTCCACCTCTTCCACTCTTACTTCTCCACCAATGAGGACAGAAGATATTGTCACAGTGTAAGATTTTCCACCCTCCTGTAGTCAGAAGGACAGATGTCCCTGGTGGCTCCTGGGAAGCTCAGCTCCCTGAGACGCTAAAATCCTTTCTATTTTAATAGCTCCAAGAACAGATGAGTATGTTTTGCAACTGCTTGGGTTTTGTCAGACAAACAGATTGGATTAAATTTTGCGCTAGACCCGTGAAGTAGAAAGTTTCTGTCTCAGTGGTCAGCGATGGCATCTGCTGCAGCAAAACTCAGTTATTCTTTCTGGGAGAAATCAAGGCTTAGGGTCACATGAATTTCTTCTTCTTTTCAAAGCGAGACATTTGTTGTGGTGAGCAATGAAAAACAAACAAACAGAAATTATAACTGTTAATGAAGATGGCAGAGTGGTAGGATTAATCTGGACATGGTTTGGTGTTTGATAGGAATGGTCGGACTCTGTGATCCGGTGGATCTCATCCAACCTGGTTATTCTATGATTCTATGACTGATTCTATGATTTTTAATTGGCTACAATTCAGATATACAGGAACGTTTTATCTAATTCAAAGCACTTATCCTCAGATGTCTAAAAGTCAAGCTGAATACAAAGGTCAGTTTTTTAGTCAATGAGTTAAAAAAGCCATATAGAAAGAGTTATTCATCAGTCCCTAACACCTAATGTTTAGTGTAGAGTATTCCCCTGCAGCTGCTCCATTTTCTTAAAGGTGAGGAAATATTGATGATTAACTTCAACTGAGCACACAAGTTTTAGAAGGTTAAATATGGATGTAAGAATTCAAGTTAGACTGGATTTACTGAGCTGGAGCAACAATGATTCTTCTAGAATTTTGGTAATGATGCTTAAATATGCCTGGTTTACAGAAAGTTTCCTTGTTTTTAAATTTCTGCTTTTCAGATTTCTGTTTCTGAGCACAGGGCTCCGATAGGCTTTATTCCATTTAACTAAACTGTGTCCAAAATTGCTGTCAGGATGTCATAGAATCATACAATAACTAGGGTTAGAAGGGACCTCAAAGCCCATCCGGTGCCACCTCTGCCCTGGGCAGGGACACCTCCCACTGGACCAGGGGCTCCATGCCCCATCCAACCTGCCCTTGAACCCCTCCAGGGATGGGACAGCCACAGCTTCCCTAGGGAACCTGTTCCAGTGTCTCACCACCCTCATGTCCACAAGTCAAGCGCAGTAGCACGAAAAGACTGACAGACAAAATGGGAACACAAGAGACAGAGCGAAAGCAGCAATATTTTATATATGAGAGACTGCAGGGAGATAGCCAGGAGTCATCAAGCCCCTCTATCTCCACCCGATCTTTCAGACTGTCCACTGTCACCATCCATGTGACCCAGAGCATATTTATCAAGCTAAGATGTGTATTTTAACATCTTTTGCAGTTTAACATTTTGTCAGCTGCACTGATAAATTTGTAAAGTATTGTTTTCCATTATTATTCATAGAAAGACCAGATCGAAAGAGACCCACAGGATCATCGAGTCCAACCATTCCCATCAAACACTAAACCATGTCCCTCAGCACCTCGTCCACCCACACCTTAAACACCTCCAGGGAAGGTGAATAAACCACCTCCCTGGGCAGCCTCTGCCAGTGCCCAATGACCCTTTCTGTGAAAAACTTCCTCTTAATGTCCAGCCTAAATCTCCCTTGGTGGAGCTTGAGGCCATTCCCTGTCGTCCTGTCCCCTGTCCCTTGGTAGAAGAGCCCAGCTCCCTCCTCTCCACAACCTCCTTTCAGGTAGTTGTAGAGAGCAATGAGGTCTCCCCTCAGCCTCCTCTTCTCCAGGCCAGACGCCCCCAACTCTTTCAGTTGAGTTATTGTTCAAGCATAACCCAGTTAATTGATAGGCTTTACTCCTCAATGCAAAATGCTGTGTCTTCTTCATTGTCCCCCTCCCCACCCCATTTGTTTTGTGTTTCTGATTTGCATCCAACAACTCTGCCCACGTATTGTAAATGTGGCAACATAAGGAGTTATTTGCAAGAAGTCTTGAAGCACCAACAAGGACACCTGCTTGTTAGATTATACGAGATTGAGATGGGTCCGATGGGTCTCTTCCAACCTGGCGATTCTATGATTCTATGAGATCAGCCAACGTCATAGAATCATAGAACAACCAGGTTGGAAGAAACCCATCGGATCATCGAGTCCAACCACAACATTATGGTGTATTTCAGCACAGGAATCAGCCAAAACCGTGTCCCTAGCAGAGCTATTTCCATTATTCAGACATTCCCCCAAAATCTGTGTAACTGCCTCCTACATTAATTTTCACCCTTGCCCGATTCTCTAACGAGCCGCAGAGGTGTGCTGTGGATTTTAACTACAAGGAAATATGCAGGTAGAGGAGTACTCCCTGAAGTCACTAGCATCCTCCTTAAATTCAATCCACGGTCTCTCAGTCCCACGCTTGCAGTGGGGGGCACCTGTCATCTTTTTCATCGCGGCAAGCCATGCCCTAGATTCCGCACCCCCTCCCCTCCCAGGTGCTTGTGAGTGCATGTTCTTTTCCCACTGAATTTTTCAGTCGATAAATAAATAAAACTTTCCTGAAGTTGCTAACGTCTCAAAGGTGCAGGAACTTGTAATGTGAAAAATAAAAAAAAAGAAAGAAAAGAAAGAAAGAAAAGGAAAAAAAGGAAAAAAAAAGTTCAAAGGCATCCAGGCAAGGTAGAAAGGAAAAGATCACTTCAGTGGGACATGACAGGCAAATGGAGAAAAGGACCAGTGGAAAGGATGGAAAATATCAACAATGTCCAAATAAATATCGTGTTGACCTTATGAATTGGAGTGAAAGTTGTTTGGGTCACTGCAGAACCTGCAATGAGCACCAGGATCCTTAGGGGGTGCAGCAGAATTGCACTTGGGGCACAACAACCCTGAGCAGATACAGACAAGGAGAAGTTTGGCTGGAAACTTCCTGGAGGAGAAGGACCTGGGGGTGTTGGTTGACAGCGACTAAACATGAGGCAGCAGTGGCCCAGGTGGTCAAGAAAGCCAATGACATCTTTGCTTGGATCAGAAACAGTGTGACCAGCAGGGCCAGGGAGGTTCTTCTCCCTCTGTACTCGGCACTGGTGAGACCTCTCCTCGAATTCTGTGTTCAGTTCTCGGCCCCTCAGCACAGGAAGGATATTGAGGCTCTGGAGCGAGTCCAGAGAAGAACAGCAAAGCTGGTGAAGGGTCTGGAGAAGAGGCCTTATGAGGAATGTCTGAGAGAGCTGGGGGTGTTTATCCTGGAGAAGAGGAGGCTGAGGGGAGACCTCATTGCTCTCTACAACTCCCTGAAAGGAGGTTGTGGAGAGGAGGGAGCTGGACTCTTCTCCCAAGGGACAGGGGACAGGATGAGAGGGAATGGCCTCAAGCTCCACCAGGGGAGATTTAGGCTGGAGATTAGGAGGAAGTTTTTCCCAGAAAGGGTCATTGGGCATTGGAACAGGCTGCCTAGGGAGGTGGTTGATTCACCTTCCCTGGAAGTGTTTAATGGACAGGGTGGATGAGGTGCTGAGGGACATAGTTTAGTGTTTGATAGGAATGGTTGGACTAGATGATCCGATGGGTCTCTTCCAACCTGGTGATTCTATGATTCTAAATAGGAGACAATAAATAAAAGGGGTTTATCCCCACTCAGCCTTTCGTCTCCAACTTTCTGGCAGCAGCAGAGATCTCAATGTTCTTCAAAAATGAAGGGAAATTATTGCACCACAACCTTTGGATTATAGTGAGGGAGCAGCAGAGAACAGAAAAATTCCCCTTCAGGTAATCCACAGGAATGATTTTTTTTTTCAGATATTGGAATGTCCTGTATTTTAAAATTTCCAGTTCTACACACAAACAGTTCTGCTGATGAGTTCCTTTTTTTTCTACCTCTAGACTGGTAAAAAATAAAATCATGTTTGTTGATCTGTGGGACAAAAGGAAGCACGGGAAACGTGTTTGTGAAACATCTCAAACTGGTGTTCGCAGGCACTTGGTGTCAGGGGGGTCCTTGAGGTTTGCTTTGGGGTCCCTAAAGAATTCCAGTAATAGACGATTACCTGATTAAATTAGAAGGGTGTTTGGTTTTATTTTCATTTTAAACGTAAATAGCTTAAATTGGAAATAATTTTCTCTGAACGGGATGATAAATTATTTATCTCTACCTTGCCAGTCTTTAGTCGCACTCACCTTAAGGCTGTACCTGGGTAAGAACCTTCTGGAGGTGTTTCTCAGAGCTTCCTAGGCTGTCAGCCCCAGGCAGCTCATAGAATATGGGTCATAGAATCATAGAATCATAGAATCACCAGGTTGCAAGAGACCCATCGGATCATCGAGTCCAACCATTCCTATCAAACACTAAACCATGTCTCTCAGCACCTCATCTACCCACACCTTAAACACCTCCAGGGAAGGTGAATCAACCACCTCCCTGGGCAGCTTATTCCAATGCCCAATGACCCTTTCCGTGAAAAACTTCCTCCTAATCTCCAGCCTAAATCTCCCCTGGTGGAACTTGAGGCCATTCCCTCTCGTCCTGTCCCCTGTCCCTTGGGAGAAGAGCCCAGCTCCCTCCTCTCCACAACCTCCTTTCAGGTAGTTGTAGACATTAATGGATCAGAGAGTCCCAGATCAGGAGACGCCTTTTCTTTCACTCACCTGTTTGTAAGTTTACGCACTACCTGTTGCCTCATGCCAATTTCTTGATTAAAAAGGCAAAATCCCTGGGATAGGAGCTTTATGGGCAACGCTGAGTGCAGAGGGGCCTGAGTTCTTGTCCTCTAGACATTTTCGCAGAATGAATAATAAGCGACAGAGGGTTAATGATGTGCTTCTGCGGAAGGGGAATTTCACCTGCTCGAAAAGCTGCTCGCTGGAGTCAAAGGAGCCTCAGCAACCTGAAGCTGCTGCCACAATTCCAGCTCGCGCTAATTTATCCTTCCCTCCCTCCGTATGACAATATCCCAGATGAGATTTCAAAGGCCGTTGCCTTTGCCAGATATTTAATTTTTTTTCTGAATGGTTCTTTTCGCATCCATCTTAATTCCACTCAAATCATGGGGGAGCGGAAAAGAGAAAAAAAAATAAAGAGGAGAGGGAGACAGAGAAAAAAGTTAAAAAAAAAAGACAAACAAACCCATCAAAATGATAATTGCCAAGTTATCATTTGCTTGCTCTTTTCCAGTCTAGCTGCTGCCGCAGCTCCTCTCTTGTCTTCCACTCTGCTTTAGCTCCCAAATGGTATCAATTATCCACAAATCTCCCAGGGCCTGCACCATCTGAATAACAATTCATTAACCTTCACTTTCCTCCTGCTGATTAACTCGCCCCCCCACCACCTCCCCAACGTGGGAGACGGCGTGTCGGAAATCCAGCCAAACTTTTTAATTATGCAAATAATACAATACCCGGGGATAATTATTTAGCCCAGGACTCGGGTTGCCTAGTCTGTGCTCTGCTCTGCTCTGCTCTCACAGGCTTTTCGGCTCCGTTCTCTTTACATCATCCTCAATGTGTCAAGGAGAACGAAGGATTTTCAGCCTCGCTTAGAGAGGCTGCGCACAGACGTAGATTTGGGGGAGAATAGGTTGCTGGGAGGCTGGCCAGGGAGCCACAAAAAGCCAATTTAGGTTTTCAATATCTATCTTAGGGACCTAAACAGGCTGGACTCATGGGCTGAGTCTAATGGCATGAGGTTTAACACGGCCAAATGCCGGGTCCTGCACTTGGGGTACAACAACCCTATGCAGAGCTACAGACTGGGAGAAGTCTGTCTAGAAAGCTGCCAGGAGGAGAGGGACCTGGGGATGTTGGTTGACAGGGACTGAACATGAGCCAACAGTGTGCCCAGGTGGCCAAGAAGGCCAATGGCATCCTGGCTTGTATCAGAAATGGTGTGACCAGCAGGGCCAGGGAGGTTCTCCTCCCTCTGGACTCAGCACTGGTGAGACCTCTCCTCGAATCCTATGTTCAGTTGTGGGCCCCTCAGCACAAGAAGGATGTTGAGGCTCTGGAGCAAGTCCAGAGAAGAGCAATGAGGCTGGTGAGGGGTCTGGAGAACAGACCCTATGAGGAACGACTGAGAGAGCTGGGGGTGTTTATCCTAGAGAAGAGGAGGCTGAGAGGAGACCTCATTGCTCTCGACAACTACCTACAAGGAGGTTGTAGAGAGGAGAGAGCTGGGCTCTTTTGCCAAGTGACAGGGAACAGGACGAGAGGGAATGGCCTCAAACTCCACCAGGGGAGATTTAGGCTAGAGATTAGGAGGACGTTTTTCACGGAAAGGGTCATTGGGCATTGGAATAGGCTGCCCAGGGAGGTGGTTGATTCACCTTCCCTGGAAGGGTTTAAGGTGCAGGTCGATGATGTGCTTGAGGAATATGGGTTAGAGATTGGTGGGAATGGTTGGACTCGATGATCCGATGGGTCTCTTCCAACCTGGTGATTCTATGATTCTATGAATTTTGTCACTTACATCTGGTAGGACCCCACATGCAAAGCTCAAGCTTTTTTTTCACGGGACGGCATTGCTGAGCACGGACAGCTTTTTCTCAGTCAACACCCTTTCTTCTTCCAGTCAGATTTAATATATCGTACACGAATAATGGGAAATCAAGCTTAAGCCTTTATACTTATCTTTTTCACAATGAAAACCCAAACAAGTTTCTAACCAGAATTTTGTTTTATACACATAACTTCTGCCCAGAACTAACTCAGGAATGGCAGCATGGATTTGTTTCAGACTCTGGAGAGCACTTGCTGACAGACACATATGGGATTCTTTCCCTTATGCAAAGGAGGTTGTGGAGAGGAGGGAGCTGGGCTCTTCTCCCAAGTGACAGGGGACAGGACAAGAGGGAATGGCCTCAAGCTCCGCCAGGGGAGATTTAGGCTAGAGATTAGGAGGAAGTTTTTCCCAGAAAGAGTCATTGGGCATTGGAACAGGCTGCCCAGGGAGGGGGTTGATTCACCTTCCCTGAAGGGGTTTAAGGGACAGGTGGACGAGGTGCTGAGGGACATGGGTTAGTGATTGATAGGAATGGTTGGACTCAATGATCCTGTGGGTCTCTCTTCTATGATTCTATGAAAGGGTAAGATTCCATGAGATTTTTAAATCTGGGTCTGCAATCAATTCCCCTCAAGTCCCAGAAATGTCTGAGCACCACTACAAGTGGTCTACGTACAGACCTTTGTAGCTCTGACTTGTCTGTTGGGTTTTTCTACCTGTAACATGGAGGTGACATTGATTTATGCAGAAGTTTTAAGTCTCTGAACTGAAACTTTCTTAGAATTACAGATCACATTGACAATAGCAAATCTTACCATCTGTTACATTCCACATCATCCCTATATGCTAGGAAAGGATAATTGATTCTGCTTGATGATCAGCCTCAAGTACAGCAGCATAAGCAAACCTGTGTGAGACTAAATAGTGAAAAATTCAGGAAAGATTTGGTTCCTCTGGCAATATTTCAGATGTCCTGATTGAACAGTGTTTGAATATCATTCCTGGAAGCAGATCCTGGCTGTGTATTCAGCACAACCAATTTCTGGTAGAAATTTTATAAAATTTCAGGATTTCATGGAATCATAGAACAATCTGGTTGGAAGAGACCCACCGGGTCATCGAGTCCAACTTCAAGCACATTCGATCTGATTCCAATGTCTTGGGTATAAAAAGAGCAAATCTACATCATTACGATGTTTTGGTGATAAATACAATAATTATATATTGTATATATAAATACAATAATTATATATTGTATATATAAAAACAATAATTATATATTGCTTTCAAAACAAGCAATAACCACACTACTACACATTATCTCTTAGTTCTCAATTTCTTAGATATTTCAGAGTAGCTGAACAGAATTATCTCAGTTTGGTAAGTGGGAGAGTAAGGATATAGCCAGGATGAGGCCCTGTCCTTAAAAAAGGTTTTAAGCTTAAGCAGAAATTGCTAAATCTTTAAATAACTTACGGAGAATGTCTTCTCAACCGCTTCCTAACAGAAGAAGAGTCCACATTCCCCTGGCACCTTGACTGTTCTCTAGGGACACCTCCTTTTCTTTCAGCCATCATTAAGTTCTCAGATGCTTTATGATGCTGGAATGTTCAGCAGCTAAAATCCTCTCAGAGCAAACATAGTCCCTGACCTCTCTTGTCAGTCAGACTCAATCCACCAGGAAGCTGAAGCAGGTCCGGGTGACACAAAGTGTATAAATATTCATATATGAAGAGATTAAGGGCAGATTAAGGACCGTGAGCACAGATTCATTCTTCCTCTCTTTTACGTATCTTAAAGGCAGGTTCCTTACTCAGGCTGCTGACTTCTACAGGTCTGATCATAGAATCATAGAATCATAGAATCATAGAATCATAGAACAACCAGATTGGAAGAGACCCACTAGATCATCGAGTCCAACCATTCCTATCAAACACTAACCCATGTCCCTCAGCACCTCATCCACCCGTCCCTTAAATACCTCCAGGGAAGGTGACTCAGCCCCCTCCCTCCTTGCATTCCTCACTGTTCCAATTTATAGGAAACCAAGCCGAGAGCATCTACCCAGTAGCAGGAGTAAGATACGTCAATACCAAGACCAAAATCAACCTGTAGACCAAATGCTAGAAGAACCCAGTATCCGAAGAAATAACCTATTTCACAGAGATACTGAGAACCTTTAGCCATTTCTGTCTAGAGTGGAAGAGTCAGGTGGTTTCCTCTAGAAACAGGTCACATATTTAATTGCTTATGCATAGTTCTTCATAACTAATTTTAAGGACCAAATTTTCATAGCTTGTCCTATACATCTGGACAAAAATCGAAGTGAAAAGCAGAGTCAGTACTGAATTGAAGATAAAGGCAGTGTTAGCTCTCTGGCCCACGTTCACTGTCCTGGAATATATTTCTTTTTTATATCAATGCTACAGATGAGTAATACTTGGCCCACCTAGAGGTTGTTTCTGTCATTTTCAGTGGCCAGAAAATGAGAGACGCTTAACAATACACAGAAATCTGGTTAGGAAATTAAATTAAGAATAATAGTTTATCTGAATGAAGCATTTGGGACACAAAATACGGTCGGACTCGATGATCTGGTGGGTCTCTTCCAACCTGGTTGTTCTATGATTCTATGAATATCAGGCCTATGGAAGGATTACTAATGGAATCAATTCACTTTCCCAAAGGGTATATATAAAGAATATTTTCTGTGAAGGCAATAAATGGGAGAAGGTGGAAATATTTAGCTTTAAAATGTATCCAGGTCATCACTCTTGCTAGATCTTCAGCCACTATGAAGAGCCAAGACTTGCTTTTTTTTTTTTCGCTGAGAGACACCCTAATAATGTTGATCACATAATGTCGTCAGGGGATTTGGGTCAGTAGGTATTCACAGATAAAACTTTTCCTAATGGAGCTCCACAATTGTGTTTTACACCATAGAATCATAGAATCATAGAATCACCAGGTTGGAAGAGACCCACCGGATCATCCAGTCCAACCATTCCTATCAAACATTAAACCATATCCCTCAACACCTTGTCCACCCGTCCCTTAAACCCCTCCAGGGAAGGTGAATCAACCCCCTCCCTGGGCAGCCTCTGCCACTGCCCAATCACCCTTTCCGTGAAAAACTTCTTCCTAATCTCTAGCCTAAACCTCCTTTGGTGGAGCTTGAAGCCATTCCCTCTTGTCCTGTCCCCTGTCCCTTGGGAGAAGAGCCCAGCTCCCTCCTCTTCACAATCTCCTCTCCACAACCTCCTTTCAGGGAGTTGTAGAGAGCAATGAGGTCTCCCCTGAGCCTCCTGCTCTCCAGGATAAACACCCCCAGCTCTCTCAGACGTTCCTCATCAGACCTGTTCTCCAGCCCCTTCACCAGCCTCATTGCTCTTCTCTGGACTCGCTCCAGAACCTCAACATCCTTCTTGTGCTGAGGGGCCCACAACTGAACACAGGATTAGAGGAGTGGTCTCACCAGTGCTGAGTCCAGAAGGAGGAGAACCTCCTTGGCCCTGCTGGTCACACCGTTTCTGATCCAAGCCAAGATACCATTGGTCTTTTTGGCCACCTGGGCCACTGCTGCCTCATGGTCAGTCGCTGTCAACCAACACCCCCCGATTCTGAAGGTCTCCACACCTCTGGTTGCACATTTGTCCTTCGAGTTTTCCTACTCAAGCATAAAAACACACAGAAGCCTTCCAAGCTGGTACTTTGCTCT
Source organism: Coccyzus lansbergi (assembly GCA_033558105.1). Classification (NCBI taxonomy): domain Eukaryota; kingdom Metazoa; phylum Chordata; class Aves; order Cuculiformes; family Coccyzidae; genus Coccyzus; species Coccyzus lansbergi. Next base: position 159,628 of record JAUMJK010000539.1, read on the forward strand.
TAGCACCCAATGAGATATTGATAATTGGTTTCGCTCTTCCTGGTTGCAATCATGTTCACTCAAATGAATTCAAATGATCCATGATAGAATCATAGAATCATTAGGTTGGAAAAGACCTCCAGGATCATTGAGTCCAACCACTCCTATCAACCACTAAACCATGAATAGATAGAATCATAGAACAACCAGCTTGGAAGAGACCCACCGGATCATCGAGTCCAACCATGATATTCTGATGCCATTTTTTTTTTTGAAAGAGAAGTGACGTTAATTACGTTTTTCATTGGTACAAACCAACGCTCATTGCAGGATTTTTCAGATTTAGAGCTCAGATAAGGTTTCCAGTTCCAGATCCAGTTTCTCCATCCTGTTGGACTGACCTTCAAAACCAAAGTTGGAGGAGGACTCAGTTAATGTATGTCTACAAACTTGTAACTTGATTTTTTTTTATATAAGTGCTAAGCTAACTCTGTTTAATTGATTTTCCACATTGTACACGGAGAAATAGGATTTTTATGGCTCTTGAATAATTCAGAACTTTGATTCCTAAGGCAAAAAAATTGGGCAAGGAATAAAAGCATAATTATCATTGTAGCAGAGGTCAAAAGGACAAGCTGGCCATAAGTTCATAATGTGCTTATGCTCTCGGACTCGTTGTGGACTGTGGAATGTTACCTTGTGGAAATCTTATTACTTAAGGAGGACAAAAAAAAAAAACGCACACAGGCAGTTAGCTGCAAAAGAAATGGAGAAAGTGTTAATTTTTAAGCAAGTTTGACAAAGATTGAGTTTCATGTGACAAATACTGTCAGCAAGACAGGATTCTGTCAGTGGAAGAAGTTTAAACATTAACAATTTCTGTCAGGCTGTTGACACAACCACGGCAGACATTTCCCAAGATGCTGAGATGACTGCTGGCATTTGTCAACAATCCTGTCACGGTGACAGCAATAAGACCATGTCTGGAAATGTGACAGTTTTGGCTTTGTGTTCCCCTGAGCATTGGCCCAGGTGTTCAGAGAAAGTGTGGGAAAAACCCGTATTTCTGCATTGTCATTCGAATGCAGGGGGAGGAAAAAAAAAAAAAGAAAAAAAAAAAAACCCCAAAAAAAACACAGGAGGAAAATGAGCTGTCACTCAAATTCCCATGATGCCTTGCTGCTTAGCATAACTCCACTCTGTGGCCCAGGGTCCACTGGTCCGTTCTCTGACAGATAATTAAGAAAGCAGCAGCTTTTTCTAGACGGCTCTTCCTGGTGATTTGCATTTTAGCCAGAGGCGACCAGTTATAAAAAAAACATGATGGAAAGATGGTAAGAAGCCAATTAGATGGATGGATGGCTGACTGACAGCTCTCTGGTATCGCTCCTCCAGATTTCATTGTATGGAGCCTGGCAGTTCGCAACAAGAACCAACTTCTGCAGGTTTGTCGAGCTGTTAAACGACGAGCTATATATAGAAGGCAATGGCTTCGCGCAAATCTTTTACCTTTTTTTTCCCCCTGAAATAAACACTTATTATTCCCATTCTAGTTAAAGCACACTGATCTTTCTTAATTAATCGCAATCGCGTCGTCGCGTTTAGAAATTCCTGAAGATTTTGCGTTAAAATAGCTCAGTCAATGCAGCAATGGTTGGAAAATGAGGTGTAGGTTAAACTGTGACACTTTATAGCACAGCAGAGGTGAAGCCGATTAGCCGTGAATGTTTCCAAGGAAGAAATCTGATTTTTAACCTAATTAGATGATACAGGTTCATTTGAAAGAATAAAGTATTTACTTAAAAGACATAAAGTATTTAAAAGAAGAAAGAGAAGCCTGAAATTTCCCATCGTGCTAGGGAGAACCTGCTCTCAGTGGATGTTTCCTTTTCTTCTGGGGATTTTTTCTAAAATTTCTTTCCCTGTTGTTTTCCGCAGAGGGAAAAAGATTGTTTTGCTCAGGACCCAACAGTTTTAAATATGAAATAGCTTGTAAATTGCTGCTTTTCAGCTCATCTGTTCAGCTCCAACAGCTGGTAGCCAATCAGAAATATTCTTCTCTGCTAGTGCCTTGTGGCTGTATCTCACTATAAAATTTAAACATTAGCGAGGCTTTTGTTTCACTTTTGTGTTGTTTGTGGAATTTTTTTTTTAATTTTTTTTTTATGACTATCCAAATTTAACAAAGCATGGCAGCGATTGCTGCTCCAAAGCTGCAACTGCCACCCGATGAGTTATCGTCTTCGCCAACATAAAAAAGTCCCTGTGCTTTCTTTGGACTCTGCGAGTTCATCCGATGCTGGCAATTATCTCTTGATGAATGGGTGGTTGTTTTAGCAAAGTTTCCCATAAATCAGTGCTCCAAGGAATGGGACCCTGTGGATGAGAGTCTTCTGAATTGTTGGGGGCACAGAGAACTGGAAAAGTTATCCTGTCCTTTTCCCTGATGCAATAGAATTGTAGAATCATAGAATCACCAGGTTAGAAGAGACCCACCTGATCATCGAGTCAAACCATTCCCATCAAACACTAAACTATGTCCCTTAGCAGACGAAGAGAGTACCATGAAAATTAAAAATAAAATAAAAACCTCATTATCAGTTTTGGTGCTGAACTTCTCCTAATTTCTTGACCCAATGCAATGACACCCTGGTTATATCTATATCTATCTATATCTATATCTACATCTATATCTATATCTATCATAATATACAGACATAGATATAGATCTATATCTATATATCTAGATATATATCTATATATAGATATACATCTACATAGATAGATAGATAGATAGATAGAGATAGAAATATAGATATAGATATGGATATCTATATATCTATACCTATATATTATGATAGATATAGATATAGATATCATAATATATCAGTGATACCAGAGTCATTTCTACACATGACAAAAGCAAACCAAACCCCTTAGAATCTCCTTGTTTAAAACTGGTTGGGATTTTCTTCTTTTCAGATTTAAAAAAATAGGAAAAAAATATAAAACGAACTCATAACTTATTATCCTAATTGCTATTAAATAGCAGTTTGAGTTTTCCATTGGAACAAAATAGACTATTCATATCAACAGAGTAGGTGAAGCCATTTCACGGTGAGTTGCTCAGAGCGTGTAAAACTTCCAGAAGACTAAGAAAGCTTCTTCCAGTCTTGCCATTTCTTTCACTTCATTCTTCTACATCCCCACAGAATCATAGAATCACCAGGTTGGAAGAGACCCACCGGATCATCCAGTCCAACCATTCCTATCAAACGCTAAACCATGTCCCTCAGCACCTCATCCACCTGCACCTTAAACACTTCCAGGGAAGGTGAATCAACCACTTCCTTGGGCAGCCTCTGACAGTGTCCAATGACTCCTTCTGGGAAAAAACTTCCTCCTGATGTCCAGCCTAAATCTCCCCTGGTGGAACTTGAGGCCATTCCCTCTTGTCCTGTCCCCTGTCCCTTGGGAGAAGAGCCCAGCTCCCTCCTCTCCACAACCTCCTTTCAGGTAGTTGTAGAGAGTAATGAGGTCTCTTCTCAGCCTCCTCTTCTCCAGGATAACCCCCCCGCAGCTCTCTCAGATGCTCCTCTTCTTCTCCAGCCCCTTCCTCAGCTTTGTCACTCTTCTCTGGACTCGCTCCAGAGCCTCAACAATGAGCCTCGGGGGAAAAAAATACCCTTCTAACACCACAGCTTGTAGATCTTCCCAAAAGTAAAGTCTCTCTTGCAAGGTCCTTCATCTCCTTTTTATCATCCAGTTCCATAAAGTCCTCCCCCACATCATCTCCTATCACATCTACAGCAATAGATGTCCCTGAGGGATCTTCATCACCTTTCCACTGTATCTGAAGCTCTGTACTGCAATTAAGATTTCTCTTTTATCCTGAAAACCCTTAGTCTAAAATGTTCATTTTTCATTGGGGCTACTCAGCCACCTCCATCTCTGAGCAATAATACTAGTAAACCATAGATTTAGCCCAAAAGTATAATTTCTGGGAAATACTGAAGGCAAAATGCTACACAAAACACATGAAAACTGTGGTACAGAATAAATTTTTCCAGCTAAACTCCTTGCAGGGAAATGTGCTGATCTGCGATGGGACTTGGAAAGCTAATACAATTCTGGAAAAGAATGAGCACAGGAATCGTGCTGTGGTGCTCAGGAAAAGCTGTGCGGCTGGGAAAACCTCACGTTACTTTTACTGACCTGAATTTAAAACAACCCTCCATGAGAAAAAAAAAAAAATCAGAAAGTGGTTCAAATTTCTCTTCATAATATTTCTCAGGAACTCATCGTGTTTCTTTCCAGCAGCAGAAAATTTCGTGGATGCAGTTCATGACCATTTCTAAACCGAAATGACCATCTGCCATTGGGAGGACATGGAGAACTTAGGGCAGAATATTGCCAAATAAACTGAAAAGTCTGATAATTCTGCATCTTCCAGATCATTTAAATATACTTTGTCCCATTAGGTTTATGCCCACATTCACTTATTTCAAAATATAGTTCAGTGGCTGTTATTTTGTGCATGAATATCCCTATTATTTAAACACACATTTATTCCTCTAGGTCTTCAGAATACTCAGAACAAAATAAATAATGAAATCATCATTTTCAGGGGAAGGAAAAACTTCATGGCCTGGAGATCTGATCAAACCAAACTATGCTTTTTTAGTTTGTTCCACAAATCATGAGATATGTGTAAAAATATACACACATGCATTCAGAGGGAGGATTCTACTGAGTTAAAGATCTGTCCTCACAGAAAACTATACATATTCCAAGAGGAAGATGAGAGGGTGAGAAAGAGGGAAGGAAGGAGGTTAATGTAAGTTTTTGTTCGAATGGTCTTTCACTGTTTATATATTTACAGAATCACAGATTCACCAGGTCAGAAGAGACCCACCTGATCATCGAGTCCAACTATTTATTTAAATTCTAAAATGTACATTCGTTGCAATCGATTCTTTATTTGCAAACTGTGTGAGAAATGCTTGTGGATTTTATTTCAAGGTATCTAAAAGTGAGGTAGCACCGATCCAGAGAATCCACAGAGAAAGCTGAATTGGTTTGACTCACCACGTCTAGAGAAGGAATAAATGAACAGCTGTGGAATGTCGTTTAATGTTTTCATCCAGTAGCACCCTAAAAGTAAACAGTGCACACATTGCTTGCTTCAGCTATTTGTTTCATTGCAGTTAGAATCATAGAATCACCAGGTTGGAAGACACCCACCGGATCATGGAAGTTGTGTTTCAGAGGATCAGAGGACAGGGAATTCACCATTAACACAATGAGAGATGAAAGAAGGGATGATAAAGATGTGCCAGGGCAGGGTTAGGCTGGACATTAGGAGCAGGCTCTTCCCCCAGAGGGTGGTGGAGGCCTGGAACAGCTCCCAGAGGAGCAGTCATGGTGCTGAGCCTGACAATATTCCAGAAGCATTTGGCCAACGCCCTCAGCCCCACGTTGTGAATGTTGGGGTGTCCTGTGCAGGGACAGGAGCTGGGTTTGATGGTCCTTGTTGGGTCCGTTCCAACTCAGGTAATTCTATGATTCTATGATTCTCTGAAAATGTGTTCCATTAAAACCCCAGTGATGATTTTGCTATGACAGTCTATAGTAATCAGATCTGGAATGTGACCATGAAACCTGAAACTACTCCTGTTAGAAAGACTCGGGGACATTTAAGGTGGAAAACACCCAATTGACTTTTACCTACCTAAAAAAATACGCATTTCATCTAAGCTTGATTGTTTTTTTGATGCCAAGCTGAGAAAACTGCTCTGGGATGTTCATAGAATCATCAGGTTGGAAGAGACCCACTGGATCATCGAGTCCAACCATTCCCACCGATCTCTAAACCATGTCTCTCAGCACCTCGTCCACCCGTCCCTTAAATCTCTCCAGGTAAGGTGACTCAACCCCCTCCCTGGGCAGCCTGTTCCTTCTGCAACACCAATATCTTGACAATTCAATTATGTAGCTTTATAAGCTCTAGGAAGAAGTTGAATTATGAGCTGAAAGTGCTCACACACTTTTCTTCGGTGGTTCATGTTGGATAAAATGGATCCCAACCCCCTCTGCGCTCGCTCTGCTCTGGGTTTCTGATCTTACTCAGTTCTTTGGCTTTACCCAAGAAGGGAAGCTGGGATATTGCTCGACTCTGACACAGTGGCTTGTATGATAAATCCCTTTTTTTAAGGAGAATCTAGAAATTTCCTTATCGATCTTTTGTCTGACAGTGAATTCTGTCCGGCTTCCTGCACGAGTAGGATTATAAACCTGGCAGTGTTTTAACAGCAATGTTCTTTGTTCTTTCAATATAAGTTGCTAAACTGCTGCTTTATTATTACATATTGAAAATTATTCTTCTTGGCTGTTTGATGCCCTGTTTGCCCCACAGCAGTGATGAAAAATTGTGTATGAGATAAAGGCTCAGATAATACGGAAGGTAAGAACTACTTTATTATTCACCACTGTTTATTATTTCTGGTGCAATAAAATGCTAAAGTAACAATAACACAGATGCCAAATATAGCCAGAATATTTTAGGAGAAACATTTCGCCTATAGCCTGAAAGGCAGCACAAGCATAATTTAACGTTAGATGATATGACGGATGTACCTAACATGACAAAATGCCAGAGTCTTCAATGCAAACAAACACGAAGGTGTCAGATGAAAACAACTCTTAAAGAGGAGCTTAAAAGCAGAGAAATCTTTGTGGAGGAAAATTGCAGCAGGTCCTGAGGTTTGACTAAAGACCAATAAAAAAAAATTTAAAAAATCCTTGTATTTCCCCTGTGGCCCAGAGAGCAGGTTCAAAAAGCACAGGGCACACCAGCACGAAGTCTGATCACACAGGGGTTTAAAACAGAAAAGGGGAATCACAAGTATTCCCTAATTGGAAGAGGGGCGAGAACAAGGGTGAGAGCCGGTTGCTAAAATTCAGAAGGAGGAGGAATGAGGAAGATGAGGCAGTCACCGAGATGTCAAGACAAAATCGATGCAGCATTTTTCCGGGGAATCAATGCATAGAGTGGAAGACATTCAAGATAACAGGGAAAGCAAATGCTTCCCCTGGAACAGATGAAAACTCCAACAGTGCCGCTGAAAACAGGTGTTGTTTTCATAATTAAAACTCAAGGGAAACCTGCCTAGAGGGAGCTGTAATAATGAAACGGGGAAAAAATACCCACGGAGAACAACATCTCATTAGGAGCGATAAACCTCACATGCAAACAGCGCTGAGCTAAATGATGAATTGTTTTTCTTAATGGCACTCTGGTGTGAGGCAGGTTCAGAGGTTCTGCTTATTTTGCTGCGAGTTGGTGATTAATGACTGCTAAGGTTTTTATTAGAAGGGTGGAAGGCAGGACTGGAATGTGAAGATGCAAGTTGTCTCTCCAAAGGGACACTTCGTAAAGCCAGAGCCGGGACAGGAATAGGAAAACCTTTGAGAGGTTAGAAAGCCCTTATAATAATAACAACCGGCTGTGGAATGACCCAGTTTAGTTATTTTCTGTTTGGTTTCTAGTTAATACTGTTTTCCCCTTGTAACCGATACACGCTAAACCTCAAGAATAAGACCCTGAGGCGATTCTGAAATCATCTACAGTGTATTTTCTCAGAGATAAAAAAAATCAGCGACTCCAGTCCCTCTGACTCAGCTTGGTGTGCAGGTACCACGGAGTCAAACGCGATGCAGGCAAGCAGAGCGCTGCTGGAAACCCTCCAGGAAATCGGAACTGTCTGGGTGATTCCACGCTTGATTTTTCATAGCGGCATCCACACCGTTCCTCAAACAGGGAGGCTTAAAGATGGAGAGAAACTGCTTATGTCAAGGGGCGGCTTGTAGTGCAGAGGAAAACTAGTTTGCTCTCAATAAAACTCTTCTGCTATGAACAGAATTTTGAGAGGAACTACACAGCACAGGGATTTCTGATAAGGGATTTTTTTTTTTTTGGATAAATGCCTGTCGCAGATCCAGTGCTCTCCAATTTCTATGTGCTTAGTAGGCACAGCTGGGATTTAGGAGCTGTTACAGTTGACTAACTACCTGCTGCAAGTCCAGAAGTACAAAATAGGTCAACAAAGTTCTCAGTACTGTAAACAAACTAAAGACGTGAGTCCAGCCGGTTCAAGGGTAGAAAGGAAAGTTATGACATAAAGAAAATTGTAAATGGTTCAGAGGTTGAAAATGTGGCTGTTCTCATACATAACGACTTGGAATATCTATATCTATTTATCTCTATCTATCTCTATCTATCTCTATCTCTATCTCTATCTCTATCTCTATCTCTATCTCTATCTCTATCTCTATCTCTATCTCTATCTCTATATACATGTTTGTTCAATGACAGCATGTTTGAAAGGAGCAATTACAAATTCACACTTCTAAACATAAAGGTTTTATTTGAGGAGTGGGTTCACCATTTGAAGCAAAATAATTTATAAGGGTTAAGAATTAATAATCATAGAATCATAGAATCACCAGGTTGGAAGAGACCCACCGGATCATCGAGTCCAACCATTCCCACCAATCTCTAAACCATATTCCTCAGCACCTCGTCCATCCACATCTTAAAAACCTCCAGGGAAGGCGACTCAACCCCCTCCCTGGGCAAATGCTCTTATATGGTTAGTAATGAATAGAAGTGATTTTCTCTCCAAGCACATCACTGAAAAGATCAATATTTTATCGAGTTCAGATCTCGAGGCATTAAAAAAAGGATGTTGGAAAACTGAAAAACATGCAGAAAGCTGCTTTCAGCACTGAAAATCCTCCCCTGGAAAACTTACGGAGTTCCATCTCTTTTACTACAACGATGGAGCAGACCTGAAGAGAGGGACTTGGTGGGTGTTGGTTGATGAGAAGCTCAACATGAGGCAGCAACATGCACTCACAGCCCAGAAAACCAACGGTGTCCTGGGTGGATGAGAGGTGCTCAGGGATATGGTTTAGTATTGGACAGGAATGGTTGGACTTGATGATTTCAATGATCCAGTGGGTCTCTTCCAACCTGGTGATTCTATGATCCTATGATTCTATGATCTCAAAGGTCTTTTCCAAACAAACAATCCTATTCTTCCTATGCCTAAAAACCGTCGGACCAGCAGGGTGAGGGAGAGGGTTCTGCCTCTCTGCTCCACTCTGGGGAGACCCCACCTGGAATAATGTGTTCAATTTTGGAGTCCTCAGTGCAGGGAAGAAATGGAGCAAGTCCAGAGGAGGCCACAGAGATGATCCAAGGGTGGGAACACGTCTGCTATGAGAACAGGCTGAGAGAGGTGGGGTTGTTCAGCCTGGAGAAGAGAGGGCTCCTGGGATACCTTGGAGCAGATTCCAGTACCTGAGGGGACTCTAGGAAAGCCAGGGAGGTGCTGATTATAAAGGAGTGTAGTGACAAGGGAGAATGGTTTTAAGCTGAAAGAAGGGAGACTGAGATGAGATCTTAGAAAGAAATGTTTTCCTGTCAGGGTCATGAGGCCCTGGCCCAGGTTGCCCAGAGCAGTGGTGGCTGCCCCATCCCTGGAGGGGTTCAAGGGCAGGTTGGATGGGGCTTGGAGCCCCTGATCCAAGGAATGTGTCCCTGCCTAAGGCAGGGGTGGAACTGAGTGGGCTTTGAGGTTCCTTCCACCCCAAACTTTTCTACAATTCTACGATTCTACGATTCTATGATCCCGATGCAGATGTTTAGAATAGATGAGGCTTTTCTGTCATCTCAGATGATCACTATGTCAAAGAACTTTTCTGAAGGTGGCATATGGGGACATAGTGTTTCTTTTGAGTATGGAATTACAGAGGTAAAGAAGCTCAGGGCATGTTCCTTTGCTCCACCAGATTTGACAAAATTCACTTTGTTTTCGGAATCAGTGCTGCAAATATCAAACACAATTGAGTAACAAGCCATGAAGTCAAAGGAGACACATGTAAGTTTTGCAATTAAGATTTCAGGGGCAATATGGATAGGTAGGTGAAATAGTAATTAACAAATTGGAGCCTTGCCAGAAAAGTGGGACAACCTTTTTGTCTTTGTTTGGTATCTTAAACTATTCTGTTTCAAGGGAGAACAGTTACAACATCCTCTGGAGGCCTTATGCACCATCCTCACCGTGGGACTGCCTCTAAATTTATAAATTTAGGGCTGTTACCTTAACCACAGCCAGAAAGAAACTATATTCAGCTATTTCCAGTGGTGCAGTAGCTATTGCCCAGCCAGGACTGAGAGCCTACGTCTCTCATGCAAGACTTAGAGACCATGAGAACAAACCAGGTTACGTACCTTACAAAAGAATTTTTTTAGCTGAATTACTTGACCGAACTAACCGGAAAAGCCAACAAAAAGAGTGTGTCCTACATAATCACTTCTTTGCAGCTATGGGATAAGTATCGCTCTGAGCCTGGGTTTCATTGTCAGAAGGTTTTTCTAAATATCATAGAATCATAGAATCACCAGGTTGGAAGAGACCCATCAGATCATAGAGTCCAACCATTCCTATCAAACACTAAACCATGTCCCTCAGCACCTCATCCACCCGTCTCTTAAACCCCTCCAGGGAAGGCGACTCAACCCCCTCCCTGGGCAGCCTCTGCCAGTGCCCAATGACCCTTTCCCTGAAATTTTTTGTTTTGAAATCCGTTCTGAAATTTTACACGTCCTTCTCTGTTGATACTTTGGACGTATGTTCCTCCATAAAGGAATTTTTCTGTATTTGGGTCCCTTTGGCTGCAGCTGAGCTACTAAAGCACATCCAGGCCCTGGTTCAAGCACTGCCATGCAGTAAACTGAACTGTTAATTACTAGAATGGTTCCTGGAGCCACAGTTCAGTTTTTGGACCAGGTCATCCAGCAACAACCACATCCCCTCTGCTGCTTTGTTCATCTGGGTCATGTCTAGTCAGAAATTCATGAGGAGTCATTGGCTGTGGGGGGATGAGGAAGCTGATCCGTGTAGACGTGAACTCCCTTGTCTTGGATCGAGGAGATAAAACTGACTTGGTTTACAGTCATAAAATCACAGCACAGCAATAAATAGCAATTAAATGAAATTACCAGTGTAATAATAAAAGGTTGAACTTATTTTATTGCCATGAGAGGCAGATCAAATGACTGTATAGTTTGGGAGCCTGTCCCTAGGTAGTGACCAGCTGAAAGATTTGTGAGAAAGACAGCAAGAACAGGGGTGGTACAGGCAGATGTTTCCTCAGTAAATGCTCCAGACGCCCCCAGCTGATGGCCTGAGGCATTCTTGAGCCACTGGCTGTGCTGAGGTGTTGGAAATCCTTCCTTGCTTCTGGGGTCAGACCACAGCAGAGTCACCCAGCTCCTGGAAATTTGCCTGTCTAAGAAATAATATTTAATTGGCTGAATTTTTTTTCACGGAAAGGGTCATTGGGCATTGGAATAGGCTGCCCAGGGAGGTGGTTGATTCACTTTCCCTGGAGGGGTTTAAGGTGCAGGTAGATGAGGTCCTGAGGGATATGGGTTAAAGACTGACGGTAATGGTTGGACTCGATGATCCGATGAGTCTCTTCCAACCTGGTTGTTCTATGATTCTATGATTCTATGAATTAGCAACCAAGCAGTATGTGATAGCCAAGCAGCACTTAAGCAGAAAAAGATTTGCTGCAATCCAGCAGGAATGTGTTGTAATGTGTTGTTAACGTTTATATTGCAGGAGCTGTTGATGTCCACAATAAGCACTGGAGATTGTGTGCTCTATGTACACACAATAAAGAGCATTATTTTTAACTCAGGAAACGTAAAATCAGTAGCAACAAAAAGAATAAAACACAAGCAAAGAAAAAAAATATTCTCTCTCATTGATCCGATGGGTCCCTTCCAACCTGGTTGTTCTATGATTCTATGATTCTGTGATTCAACAGACAGATATCAGAGACACAAAGGGATTAAATAGGATTTTTTTTTGATAGGAATGGTTGGACTCGATGATCCGGCGGGTCTCTTCCAACCTGGTGATTCTATGATTCTATGATTCTAAGTTATTTGCCCCAGACTGAACAGGAGGCTGTGTCCTGTTGAGGAATTTCTCTCCTCTGCTTTTGCACTGAGATTATCTTTAGTCAGATCCCAGCAACCAGACCCCTGACACATAACAATTTCTAAGGAACCCTGCAAGGGAAACCTGTGTCTCCTAATGTCCAAATGGGCAGAGGCACTGGAGGTCTGTAGGAATTTGGAGGATTTGAAAAAATAATAGAATTAAGAAAGCTCCTTGAAGTAGACCCCGAACACACTTTAAAGCTTAGGAGAATGGATTATGCTTGGGTGTTAGTAACAAAATGCAATGACAGCACAACCCCCCCCAGTCAGACATCATACACTCATTTTAACAGACCTGCCAAAGCCCCTAATTAAGGTCTCCCCGAGGACTCTTGTTATCTATCTCATTATTCTGATAAAGTGGACACCAATGAGTCTCTTAATGAGGATTAAACTGTAGGTTTTAGTCGAATTTGCATCTCACGTTTGCTGTTGATGAGACTGAAATGCTCCTGTCAGTTTCTAACTCAGAATTCAAAATGTTGCGTGAAAATTCTGGTAAGAGACTTCTGCTGCCCTGCCTAGTATTTGTCTAAAAATAAGAGATAAAAATTGTCTGGGTTGATAAATACAGCGTTTTCCCATCCACAGTCCAACAGTGTGTGTCGTATTGCTATGGATCTGCCTTAAAAGGGACAGCTGCTCCAGGGACCTGGAAACACTCTCTTTAGTTTTAAACAGAAGGAAAAACTGAAACGGAAGCAGATGTTTGTGACTGTATCATGTGTGAGACGAGGCCTTTAGAGACTCTTTTTTTTTTCCCTGACAGTGAGTGTTTAAAGTCTCATCTTCCTTAAAGGAATTTTGATTTTGTGCCTGACCCCAGAAATATGTTTTGTGTAAATTCGCATGACAGAGTTTCTTGCTGATGGTTTCAGTCAACGTTGGGGCTAAGTCATAGAACCATAGAACAACCAGGTTGGAAAGAGACCAACCGGACCATTGAGTCCAACCATTCCTATCAAACACTAAACCATGTCCCTTTTAGTACCTCGTCCACCCATCCCTTAAACACCTCCAGGGAAGGTGACTCAACCCCCTCCCTGGGCAACCTCTGCCACTGTCCAATGACTCTTTCACTCAGCATTCCCCAAGTCCTGAATCAATGTCTCAGTCAATTTATCCAGAGCGTTGAACAGACCTTAATTAGTACCCTCTAAATGGAATTTCTGTGTCTTGCACAGATCTTTGTTGAACCAAGAATCTCATTTCTTTCTGAGGATCACCTTGCTCTTCAGCATAGACAAGGATCAACACTGACACTTCCAGCAGCTTCTCCATCACATTTGCTTGACTTTTATTTCTCATCTCTACAACTGCCTGAAAGGAGGTTGTGGAGAGGAGGGAGCTGGGCTCTTCTCCCAAGGGACAGGGGACAGGACAAGAGGGAATGGCCTCAAACTCCACCAGGGGAGGGTCAGGCTGGACATTAGGAAAAAATTCTTCACAGAAAGGTCATTAGGCACTGGAACAGGCTGTGGGTATAATGTACATATACCTGTGTACCAAGCCCAAACCATGGTGTGAATGGAGCTTAATCCTCTTGGAGACTCTGCAGAGGGATCTGAACAGGTTGGATCCATGGGCTAAGACCAAAGGGATGAGGCTCAACAAGGCCAAGTGCCGAGTCCTGTGCTTGGGATGCAACAACCCAGTGCAGCTCCAGGCTTAGGGAAGAGCAGCTAGAAACATGCCTGGAGGTGAAGGACTTAGGAGTGTTGGTTGACAGTGACTGAACATGAACCAGCAGTGGCCCAGGTGGCCAAGAAGGCCAGTGGCACTTTGGCCTATATCAGAACCAGTGTGGCCAACAGGAGCAGGGGAGGGATTGTGCTCCTTGATTCAGCACTGGTGAGGCTGCACCTTGAGTCCTGGGTTCAGTTTTGGGCCCCTCACTCCAAGAAGAACGTTGAGGGGCTGGAGTGAGTCCAGAGGAGGGAACAGAGCTGGGGAAGGGGCTGGAGAATAAGGGTTATGAGGAGCAGCTGAGGGATCTGATGCTGATCAGACCAGTATCTCGTCTTCAATAGGAACCAAAATTAACGTCTATGGAAAAGCATAAAACATTACTTCTTCAGAATTCTCTCCCAACCTGCAACACTTTACAGCTCAGGGATTTCCTGAGCCTGAAATCATGCTTTGTGTCTAACTCAATGAACTAACACTCTGAAAACTTGTATAGGCAGTACTTGCACTCATCTAAAGTTTTAACATTTGCTTTAGCAGTTTCTGGTAACAGGGAATGTACGTTCTAGGATGGGAGACTTCATTTAATTTGTTTCAAATCTCTGATTTGTTGTATCATTTGATCCACCTCACTGCTGCACCAAGAGAGTGAAAAATAATTTCCCAATGTATCTATTTTTGCCTAATTTAAAGATATCCTCAAACATTCGCGGTTTGCTGAATGACTGTGACTCTTCTTGTTTCTTGGCATGAAACTAGGAGGAGAAAATGCTTGTGTCAAAGACACTCTTCCCTCCAGCTGCTGTCTGTAACCGCACTCTAAGAGAAGATGCTGCACAGGGCTTTGAAAATGCTTCTAAGAGGTGCCTGGAAGATCATAGAATCATAGAACAACCAGGTTGGAAGAGACCCATCGGATCACCGAGTCCAACCATTCCTATCAAACACTAAACCATGTCCCTCAGGATGACTAAAACTGGGCATCCCCTCTGGTCCCACTGCTCTTGTGAGGATGGGGGAATCTTTGAGGACAGAAAGTCCCACTCTGAGTCTGGTTTGGTATCACAACCGAGAGAGAGCAGAATTCTGGTCATGGCTGCTGCAGTTGGCCAGATGAATCGTAGAATCACCAAGTTGGAAGAGACCCACCGGATCATCGAGTCCAACCATTCCCACCAATCTCTAAACCGGGAATTAATGGAAAAGAGAATGTCACATAGTTTTATTCACTTCTGTGAATCTTATGGACAATGATGCCAAAGCTGGACAATACTCCCCCTGAGACTGTAGTCTCCCTGTGTGTCTCATCTGGCTTTCCCTGACACCTGTGAATTCCTTTCCAATGTTTTACTGTTTTTCTTGTGGTACAATTTGTGTCCAATTTCCTATCTGAACCTAACTAAGAAGAGTGATCCTATCTCCATACGGGAGATAGGTCCTGTGCAAACAGGATCCAATTGTTAAAGGCCAATATCTTCATGCCTGACATCTTTCTGCTGAGCATCTTTGCACCAGCAGGTGTGAAGTGCCTGAAGTCAATGGGCACTCCACCTATAGACATCAAGGAATTTGTAGTTACAACACTGAGGTCAGAAAAAAATGCTTTTGAGTCACAAGTTGACACTGGGAAATAAGGTGGATGAACCCATCCCTACCCTACATAGTTTAGGTTGCACATTAGGAAAAGGTTTTTCACTGAAAGGGTCGTTGAAAGTGGCAGAGGCTGCCCAGGGAGGGGGTTGAGTAAGAAGAGTGATCCTATCTCCATAACAAGAGCATTCATAGATGTGCTTCACAGCTTAGATTTGGAGGATGATGACACACAAAGTGATGGAAATTACTTATTCATAATATTTTATCTCCCAACCATTACAAAAAGCTGCATCAGGCCACGTGCACACACACACCCCTGAGAGTGTCTTAAATAAGGTATCTAAAGGAACTGTAAATATTGACGGATTGTTGCCCTTAGTTTCTAAACCCTGAGATACACTCAAGGTATTTCAAAGTTTTCCTCTGATCGTTTGATTGGAAAAGACCTTGGAGATCATTGACTCCGATCGTACCTGTCCTCTACTAAACCAGATCCCAGAGCTCCTCATCTGCCTGCTTTTTAAACCCCTCTGGCACCTCCACCACCTCCCTGGGCAACATTGCCAGGGCCTGAGAAGCCTTTTAGTGAAGACATAATTCCTGATGTCCAATCTGAACCTGCCCTGGTGGAGCTTGAGACCATTCCTTCTTGTCCTGTCCCCTGTCCCTTGGGAGAAGAGCCCAGCTCCCTCCTCTCCACAACCTCCTTTCAGGCAGTCATAGGTAGTGATGGGGTCTTCTCTCAGCCTCCTTTTCCCCAGGTTCAACAACCCCAGGTCCCTCAGTCTCTTATAACCCTTCTTCTCCAACCCCTTCCCCAACTTTGTTCCCGTCTCCGGACATGCTCCAGCCCCCCAATGTCCTTCTTGGAGTGAGGGGCCCAAAACTGAGCTCAGTATCACTTCGCATCGCAATGTGCAACATTTTTTTCTTCCCAGTCCTAATCTCCCACTTAAGTTGTTTTGTTTTGGTTTTTAATGCAAAATTTAAAGGCAGAAAGGAAAAAAACAACCACAAACCCCTTTTTTCTTCCTGATTCATTTAAGCTGATTTTTCTTTTTTATTTTCTTCCTCAACATTAAATTGAAAAATCTTCCAAAGCTAAGGTTTGCTTTACTTAGTTTAGTTAATAAAATATTTGGACTAAAATGTAAGCAGGTTTGCCAAATGACAGCCTGTCATGCATCTTAATTTGGGAACTGGGGAGTTGGAGGAACCCTATTGTTTACCAGCTTCAGTAATAAAACCACATTTTGTATTCATTTCAGTGAGTTCTGTTTCGCCTTTTCCCCACGGACAAGCACACCTCATGTTAAGCGATTCACTCGCTCTCTCGGCCACCCTCACTGATGGATAACAGGTGACATTAGTTTTCATAGATGCAGCAGGGACACTGATTTTCAGGTAAAAGCAGATTTCCCTGCTCGACTTCAGAAAACGGACAGAATTTAACCTTGGTTAAAAGTTCTCAAAGCTAAATCATCTCTGGTTCAAGATCCCCTCGGACCCCGGAGACCAGGCTTCTGTGCATGAGATGTCACAGCTGACAGCTCTGAGATGTGTTTGTTTGTGGACAGCGATAGAGAAATTATTGTAAGTGAAGGGTCTGACAACCTGGAATTTGCTTCTGCCCTTGGTATAATGGAACATTTTAATAGCCAGGGCGTTCATGCAAAGCTTGTGTCCACATGAAAATGTTCCCTGTGATTCTACTATAAACATATAACATTTTGATAGTCAAGAATTAATGATTAAACACTTAATCACACCAATTAAGAGTTTAATAATTTCTTTCTTAGTTCGGCAAGACCTACTATATTGGTGCTACTCAGCCCTTTCACTGTTGACTTTTCATAGAATCATAGAATCATAGAATATCCAGGTTGGAAGAGACCCATCGGATCACCGACGTAACAGTTGCTGTAATAGTTTAATTCAAGGATGATTTCTCTCCACAGGGAATCTCCAGATCACCTGCCAGATTCTTACACATATCTGGGTGGCTGTAGATGGACGCAGACATCTGGTGGAGTTCACAGGAGAGTTAGGAAGCCCAGTCTCCTGGGATTTATCATAGAATCATAGAATCACCAGGTTGGAAGAGACCCACTGGATCATCGAGTCATAGAATCATAGAATTACCAGGTTGGAAGAGACCCATTGGATCATTGAGTCCAACCGTTCTCACCAATCTCTAAACCATGTCCCTCAGCACCTCAGCACCTTATGCATGTAGGTGCTTTAAAACCCAAGAGAGACCCTACTCCAATCAATCCACTAGGTGAGAGGTAGCATCTTTTTTCGTCATCATGACTGGAGGGCTTTGATGCAAACAGGACCCAATTGTTAAAGGCCAATATCATCACGCCTCACATCTTTCTGCTGAGCATCTTTGCACCAGCAGGTGTGAACTGTCTGAAGGTAATGGACATTCAACCTATAGACATCAAGGAATTTGTAGTTACAACATCGAGGTCAGAAAATAATGCTTTTGAGTCACAAGTTGACACTGGGGAATAAGATGGATGAGCTCGTCCCTACCCTACATAGTTTAGGCTGGACATTAGGAAAAGATTTTTCCTAATGCTCAGGGTCATTGGTCACTGCCAGAGGATGCCCAGGGAGGGGGTTGAGTCACCTTCTCTGGAGGGGTTTAAGGGACGGGTGACGAGGTGCTGAGGGACATGTGTTAGTGATTGGTGGGAATGGTTGGACTTGATGATCCAGTGGGTCTCTTCCAACCTGGTGATTCTATGATTCTATGATTCTAAGAGACCAACATAGCCAAGGTGGATATTCTTTTCTAAAGGAGATCAAAAGGTGTGTGTGCCGCAAGAGCAATCTTGTCCCATTTAAAGAGAGTGAGACTGCCTCAGAAATAGGTCCCTTCAGTTATCAGGGATGAATCCCACTCTTAACATCTTGATTCAGTTGATATTCAGGTCTAAAAGTCAAAGATGGATCAAGAGTAGATCAGGTCCTACTCACTATTTAATGGTAACAATAAATGTAACGTCCTAGTCTACTCAGGTTTTATTTTTAACACAGGTTTTCCAGGGCTCACTTGAAAAATAAAGCTTTGTTCATCTGTTATTTGCACAAATGGAGATTATGATACAATAATAGAGATAACCAATATCAGATGAGCATCGTGCCTATAACAATAAATTCTAGAGCACCAGAGGTTTTTCCAAGAAGTTACAGTTTTAGGGAGATTAGTCTCTGTGCAGTTGCATTTATTGCTTTTAAAAGAGAGAACATTTGGTAAATTGAAAGGAGTAGAGGCTCTTATTTGCTCTTCTTCAGGTATCTAGTAAGTTATGGGGAGAGCAAAGAGCTCCCAGCTACCCACTTACCAGTTTTATAAGAAACATGATGCTTGCTAAATAGGCCAAGTTACCACTGTGTGTGTTTTAGGATGGAAGGAAAATCTGTCTCCGATGGATTTGGACACCATATTACAGCCCATTCTGAAATCTGTCAAGCATCTGATGACAGTTCAGACACAGAGGAATACTCTCCAGTTCAAGAACAAGACGACCCACAAGGAAAATTTGCTGGTGAGCTAAACCCTTTACAATTCCGGATACAGCTGTAGGACACCGAGAATATCACCGTGAACTGTCACAGATATCAGGACTTTTGCCTCTGTGGGATATTGAGCCAGGCAGCTCATATCTGAAGAGCTACCCTGTTAACTTGGACACTGCCAATAGAGTGGTCCTGAAATCTTGTATTGGCAAGTGGAGCTGCATTTGGATTTATTCAAATACAACTTGTCTAGAGATTTCACTGGAACATTTTTACAGCAAATTTCAACCTGAAGCATTAACCCCTTGTATTTGCTGTCGGTGTAATGACACAAATCATCTCAAAAAAAGCAAGTAACTTGTAGTTTTGTCTGTGTTTTTAATAGATGAAATGATTGGGACTCGATGTGTAAATCCCACTGTGGATCCAGCTGCTCATAGCCAAGTAGAAATGCAGAGCTGGAAGGAGTCCTGAGCATCCCACCTGGGCATGGTTTAGAGATTGGTGGGAATGGTTGGACTCAGTGACCCGGTGGGTCTCTTCCAACCTGGTTATTCTATGATTCTACGATTCTATGATAGTTGGTCCTAGAGGAATGTCCATGCTGGTGTTGCAATGCATATAACTGTTCAGTGAGAAGGTGCATTCCAGGGGGAGGTGATCATCTATTGCTTATATTTCACAGTTGAGTTAGTGCACAAAATGTACTCCCTGGATTAGTACCAATGAGACTAAAAGATGTGGTGGCATCAGCTTTGGTACCAGACACCTATTTACTCTCAAAACCTTTGGCAGATTCATACCTCTTTTGCTAAAGCCAGAAGCAAAGAGTCTTTGTTTTCATAGAATCACCAGGTTGGAAGAGACCCATCGGATCATTGAGTCCAACCATTCCCACCAATCTCTAACCCATACCCCTCAGTACCTCATCTACCCGCACCTTAAACCCCTCCAGGGAAGGTGAATCAACCACCTCCCTCTGCAGCCTCTGCCAATGCCCAATGACGCTTTCTGTGAAGAATTTTTTCCTTATGTTGAGCCTGACCCTCCCCTGGTGGAGCTTGAGGCCATTCCCTCTTGTCCTGTCCCCTGTCCCTTGGGAGAAGAGCCCAGCTCCCTCCTCTTTACAACCTCCTTTCAGGTAGTTGTAGAGAGCAATGAGGTCTCCCCTCAGCCTCCTCTTCTCCAGGATAAACACCCCCAGCTCTCTTGCTCACTCCTGATAAAACTTGTTCTCCAGCTCCTTCCCCAGCTTCGTATGGGTGGACAAGAACTACCCTGATGATCCCTGAAATTTGATCACATGTGAAAAGGTACAGGTGACCCAAGTGACTTCCGAAATTAACTTCTTACAAGAAGGATGTTGAGGCTCTGGAGCAAGTCCAGACAAGAGCGACGAGGCTGGTGAAGGGGCTGGAGAGCAGGTCCTATGAGGATCGGCTGAGAGAGCTGGGGTTGTTTAGCCTGGAGAAGAGGAGGCTGAGAGGAGGCCTCATTACTCTTTACAAGTACCTGAAAGGAGGTTGTGGAGAGGAGGGAGCTGGGCTCTTCTCCCAAGTGACAGGGGACAGGACAAGAGGGAATGGCCTCAAGCTCCGCCAGGGTAGATTTAGGCTGGAGATTAGGAGGAGGTTTTTCACAGAAAGGGTCATTGGGCATTGGAATAGGCTGCCCAGGGAGGTGGTTGAGTCACCTTCCCTGGAGGTGTTTAAGACACGGGTGGATAAGGTATTGAGGGACTTGGTTTAGTGTTAGATAGGAATGGTTGGACTAGAAGATCCGATGGGTCCCTTCCAACCTGGTTGTTCTGTGATTCTGTGATTCTGTGAAATCACACTGGGGAGGAACAATGCAAGAACACAGTCTGCGCCCGGACCAATTCGATTTTTTATCTACAGCTTTCCTGCCAGATATCATCTTTCTGGAAACATTCAGGGCTCCAAGGAGAACTTATAGCTGCCTTCTAGTACCTGGAGGGGCTTTGGGAAATCTGAGGAGGGGCTTTGTATGAAGGTATGGAGTGATAGAACAAGAAGGAATGGATTTAAACTGGAGGGGGAAGATTTAGACTGGACATAAGACAGAAATTCTTCATGCTGAGGGTGGGGAGGCCCTGGTCCAGGTTGCCCAGAGAAGCTGTGGCTGCCCCATCCCTGGTGGGGTTCAAGGGCATGTTGGATGGGGCTTGGAGCCCCTGATCCAGTGGGAGGTGTCTCTGCCCATAGCAGGGGGTTGAAATTAGATGATTTTTAAGGTCACTTCCAATTCAATCCATTCTATGATTCTGTGCAGCTATTTCACTTGGCAAAAACTCCAATCAACACGAGTGAGTAAAACTTCTACTCTTCTCTCCAGGACAGTCTAGAATAGATGCTCTTAGAGCTGTTTTCTTTTGGGAATAAATTCCTACCTCTACCCTGCAGGTATCCTTTCTCTCTTTGCAGCAGCAGAGTCACTAGGATCAAATTTAATATGTTCAAACCCCCTAAATTCCTCAAAAGACAGTGTGAAACTACACCTCACACACCATCGCAAAAGCAAGCAAGCTTTGAATTATTTCAGAAGTGGCATGTTCCTTCACTCTTAGTAAAAGTTGGTTGTACAGAAAACATAGTAGTGAAGCTTGACTACAAAATTTTAAAGATCCTGGTTCTTTTCCTAGTTTTGCCATAGAATCATGCCCAGTCTTACCTCACCCCAAATTACCTGTGAGTTAGGTATTCAAACTGAGTCCCTACAGCTCCCTAATCGATAGAAAGTGCTGAGGGACATGGGTTAGTGTTTGAGAGGAACGGTTGGACTCGATGATCCGGTGGGTCTCTTCCAACCTGGTGATTCTGTGATTCTATCATTCTATGATTCTATGATAGGCAGAGAGAATGAAAACACCTGGAGGATTTTAATGACTGGGGTTTTTCTTTTCATTCTGCATATTAACAAACACATTTCTTAATAAATATATCCTCATCTAAATGAGGTATGTTATGACCTGGGAGTGCAGCCTGTCTCTGTTTATGACAGAATGAGTCTAGATGACTGATTTCGGCTTCAGAGTGGACAGATTTCACTGTGATGATTCCCACTTTTCTTTTAAAATGTGTGCAGTGACTCCAGTGCCAATGCCTCATTCAGTGCTTGGGAGAACTTCATGCATATTTTTACCATGCCGATCGCACGTAACATTTCTTGCAGACCATCCACTCCTATAAAATATATTAAAAAAAAAAGGCAAACAAACTTGTTTTGTATTTGCTTTGGCTGCTAAAAGACATTTCCCAGGCCCTGTCTGAACTGTACGACAAGAGCACTAGGTGGCAATGTTGTTACAACGAAAACTCCTACCAGAGCCCTAAACCTTTGGGTACTTTCACAGAATCATAGAACAACCAGGCTGGAAGAGACCCACAGGATCATCGAGTCCAATCATTCCTATCAAACACTCAGCACCTCATCCACCCACACCTTAAACACCTCCAGGGAAGGTGACTCAACCGCCTCCCTGGGCAGCCTCTGACAATGCCCAATGACCCTTTTTGTGAAAATTTTTTTCCTAATTTCCAGACTGACCCTCCCCTGGTGGAGCTTGAGGCCATTCCCTCTCATTCTGTCCCCTGTCACTTGGGAGAAGAGCCCAGCTCCCTCCTCTCCACAACCTCCTTTCAGGGAGTGGTAGAGAACAATGAGGTCTCCCCTCAGACTCCTCTTCTCCAGGTTAAACACCCCCAGCTCTCTCAGCCACTCCTCATAAGGCCTGTTCTCCAGCCCCTTCAGCAGCTTCGTTGCTCTTCTCTGGACTTGCTCCAGAGCCTCAACATCCTTCTTGTGCCACCAGAGAACCTAGCGATGCTCCACAGGCAGAGCAGAAGCTCAGAGAGCTGTCACTGCTTTTTTAGGGGTTCTATGACATCATTGTGGTTGCCTTAGCTTTCTGTGAGTTAGAAGTTGTTGGTTTGCTTGTCTTTTCATCAAAAGAAATAAAATACAAAACCCTGACATTTAACACTAATTTGGTCTTCTCCGTAAAATTCCCAGTGGGTCTGAGGAATATTAGGTGGGACACATAGGAATGATCTGGCAGTCCTACCAGAGAGGGGTTATATCATCTGAGGAGGTGAGGACTTCAGGCTGACCCTAAAAATATGGGTGGGAGCATAAAAAGTCTTCACTTGTACCTTCTATTGTTTTTAAATTGAGATAAGATAATAGAAATAAATGTTTCCCTGTGAGGATGATGAGGCCTTCGCCCAGGTTGCCCTGAGAAGCTGTGGTTGCCCCATCCCTGGAGGGGTTCAAGGCCAGGTTGGATGGGGCTTGGAGCCCCTGATGCAGTGGGAGGTGTCCCTGCCCATGGCAGGGGTGGGACTGGATGGGCTTTGAGGTCCCTTACAACCCAAACCATTCTATGCGTCTATGAATTAATCAGTATCACCAGGATATGATTCTGAGGGGCTACTGCACACTCGAAGTATTTATTTTAATCCACGTTAACATGCATCATTTGCCACTATCGTAAACTGTGTGATTTGCATCTCTGGGTGCCAAGAAGGTAAGCAGCAGTTCTGGTCTGAGTTTAGCCCAACACCCACAATTAAGACTTGGGGGTTTTAATTTATTTTTCAAGAAGACACTGCAACCCACTGACAGAAACTCTTCTGACCAAAAAGCAAAAATATACACAGTGCAAAACGCTTCTCCCCACTTCCCAGGGAAGGGGAATGAGCTATCTGAATGAGCTATTGGACATGGTTTAGTGTTTGATAGGAATGGTTGGACTTGATGATCCGATGGGTCTCTTCCAACCTGGTTGTTCTATGATTCTATCTGAATGAGCTATTGGACATGGTTTAGTGTTTGATAGGAATGGTTGGACTTGATGATCCGATGGGTCTCTTCCAACCTGGTTGTTCTATGATTCTATCTTATTTCTCAGGACTCCTTCCAGCTCTGCATTTCTGCTTGGCTATTAGCAGCTGGATCCACAGTGGGTGTTAAACTAAGCTGCGATGTGGCCTTCATGGACTGTACCAGAGTTACTCAGGGGTCAGCCTAGTCCCTGATACGTCTTCTCAGTGACGATCAGGAGGGTTGGTAGATGCATCATAGAATCATAGAATCATAGAACAACCAGGTTGGAAGGGACCCATTGGATCATCGAGTCCAACCATTCCTATCAAACACTAAACCATGTCCCTCAGGACCTCAGTGGTAGAACCAAGGAGCTACGCAGCCTGCCTACTTCTTTACCCAACCTGGAGCCTTTGCTGCTGATTCTGAGCAGTCAGTTACTCATTCTACCAATGTTAGTTATCAGCTAAGTGGATATTGCTCTACTCCATCTCTTACACGGAGGTCACCTGCCAGGTCATTTCTAGAAGAGATTCTCACAGTCTGCGTCTCCTCAGAGTATTAATTATACCACAAAAGCACAGCAATATTGCGAAGGAGCCAGGTGTAATTTTATCCAACTGGAAGAAGAGAAGAAAATTACAGGTCTTACTATCTGTTCTAAGGGGACTTTTGAATTGCTCTGGTTGTGTTTGGGATGGTGAATAAAAAAGCTTCATCTTCACTTGATAGGAATGGTTGGACTCGATGATCCGGTGCGTCTCTTCCAATCTGATGATTCTATGATTAGTTTGGTCCTAAAATACCTTTGAAGTGTTACGCAGTATATATATATAAGTCTAAGTTAAATAATAACAAAATTAATGGATGAACACCCGTGGATTTTAAAGAGTTTAGTGAGTATGTGTACTGAAATATGTGAGGTTGCTTAATGCTCTTATAGCTGAAATGCCAAATGCAGACTTGCTTAAGCATTTCCAGTGGGGAAAAAAAAATATATTAGTACAGCTGCTGCTCCAACAGGCAAATATATTTTTCTTTGGAAATCTCTCATTTATTTATATAGGCTGTGAAAGAGTGCAAGGATTAGGGAGGGATAGGAAAAAGTGGTCAGAAAAGACAGGGGAAAAAGCAGGAATCATAGAATCATAGAATCACCAGGATGGAAGAGAACCATCGGATCATCGAGTCCAACCGTTCCCACCAATCACTAACCCATGTGCCTCAGCACCTCGTATACCTGTCCCTTAAACCCCTCCAGGGAAGGTGGCTCAACCACCTCCCTGAGCAGCCTCTGCCACTGTCCAATTACCCTTTGTATGAAAAATTTCCTCCTAATGTCCAGCCTGACCCTCCCCTGGTGGAGCTTGAGGTCATTCCCTCTTGTCCTGTCCCCTGTCCCTTGGGAGAAGAGGCCATTTTTTTTTTGTGTGTGTGTGAAAATGCTATTAGATTTTTTCCTACAGGGCTAAAAATTGGCAAATTTGGATGGAATTGATTTTGCTTTTGCAAGAGCTCATGCGTCCTGGTTTCACTTGTCAAGATATGAGCTACTCGAACTTCCCTGCAGTACTATACGACTTGTCTTGCTACCAGTCCTGGAAGGCAACGTGGCTTCTGTTCAGCTTGGAATTGCTCAGCAGTGAGAGTGCAGGAGATTCTACAAATTCCCTTCCCAAGAACAGCAGCAGAAGGCTCGAAGGTTGGACTCAATGAATCATAGAATCATAGAATCACCAGGCTGGAAGAGACCCTTCGGATCATGGAGTCCAACCATTCCTTATCCGGTGGGTCTCTTCCAACCTGGTTATTCTATGATTCTATGATTCCTGCTTTTTCCTCTGTCTTTTCTGACCACTTTTTCGTATCCCTCCCTAATCCTTGCACTCTTTCACAGTGAGTCAGAGCACAGATAAGACCTGTTTGAACACAGACTTCATGTTTGTCAGGATAAATTCATGCCCTAGTGATGTGGAAAGTTAGAGGAAGTAGACAAAGCCGAGCAACCTGTGTTTAGTTTGGTTTGAACAGGCAGTGAAGTCATTTTCCTTCTGCTGGTAAATTCTTTTCAAACTCTGGATCAAATTCTTCATTTTTCAAGTCCCCTTACAAAAAACAAAATGAACAATCAAAAAAACTGTGGAGGAACCGTTACGACTCCTGAGTGATTTTATGGATTTGGAGTTTGTTTGCTTGCTTTTTCCTTAATGCTCTGAGTTGGGGGAAAGATTTTATCCACACCATGAACCCAGCAGATTCTTTTTCTCACCCAGAGCCATCCATTTAGACAGGAATAATAATAATAAAAAAATATGAAATGAGGGATTTTTGCTAGTTTTTAGCCATGTGATCCTACACAGACTTTGACAGCAGAGCCAAGTTGTGCTGATATCTGAGGAAAAAAAAAAATCAGAAGCAGCTGAAAGACAGAAAGTTTAAAGAAGTGAAAAGATGTGCATTTCTGGCCTTATTCATGTCTCATTAGCTTCTGGCACAGTAAATTGCCTAGACCAGCAAAACCAGTTGTTCTTCCTCTTTTTTTAATGCAAATTGGGGGAAAAAAGTGTAATGTCAGTAAGAAAAGTGATGCCCCAAGAAGAGACCGGACTTAACATTTTCAGAAATATCAGATACTGTGATTAAAATTATATGTCTGTCACGCCTCTTCCCCAACAGGTTTATCTTCCTATAAATCCCTTTATGACAACTTATTGATGAGTTTTCAGAAAAATATTCCTGCCGTTAGATTTTCTATGTTTCTATATTCATTCAAAACATGAGAAATAAAAAGAGTCCTCTGGCCCTCAACAGAGATATGAGAAAGTCTACAAAGGAATTCATTCAACACAGGCTGAAATAAGAAATAGGATTTCATAAGAACGGTTGGACTCGATGATCTGATGGGTCTCTTCCAACCTGGTTGTTCTATCATTCAGAAATCAGAGGGGTTTGGATGATCCCTTGTTTCTTGGAACACGCCCTAGTGTGAATTTCCGAAGGTTGTTGGATGCTGAATGATGGGGCTAAAAATTCACGTATTTTTGAAACCTCCTTGCATTTCCAGGCACCACAATGTCTCTGATCTGCACCCAAGGATCACAGCGAAGTGACAAATACTTCTCCCAGAGGCCTCCAAACCTTCCTTATTATTTCTGAAATGCACAACTTCGGAAACTCCTGGATGAAAAACATGAGGAAAGGCAATAGTCTCTCTCCTTACCTGTGGGAGATACCATGACACAAAAGGCCTCCTTTACCTAGATCATTTGGGAATCCTTCCTGAATTATCTTTTACATTCTTAACTGAATTTCCTAGGAATGCCTCAGTGGAGAAATTTAAGCTTGATAACAGGCACCTGAGTCCAGCCAGGAGCAGGTCCAGAGAAGAGCAACGAGGCTGGTGAGGGGTCTGGAGAACAGACCTTATGAGGAGCGGCTGAGAGAGCTGGGGGTGTTTAGCCTAGAGAAGAGGAGGCTGAGAGGAGACCTCATTGCTCTCTACAACTACCTGAAAGGTAGTTCTCCCTGTCCCTTGGGAGAAGAGCCCATCTCCCTCCTCTCCACAACCTCCTTTCAGGGAGTTGTAGACAGCAATGAGGTCTCCCCTCAGCCTCCTTTTCTCCAGGTCCTTTGGAATTTCTGTCTCACCTACCAATTTAGATCATCAACCTTCCCCAGACCCCTTCATGGCATAGAGGACTAAGCCTTTCATTCTTCAGGATTCTCACGATATCCATTGAAGCACTGAATGTCGGATTAATCCCTCTACAGAAAACATATGCCAATACACAGATGGTCACAACAGCAGCATTTTCCCACAGATATCCACTCGATATTTTTAAACAAACCCTCTTCCATGTGTCCTCAGACCTGGTTTTGCTCACCCAAATATTCCAGGCAATTTAACCTGCAGGCAGATTTTTATTTTTTATTTTTTCCCTGTGGAAGGCACATGGATACGACAGCAAAAGGAACCCTAAAAAAAAAAAAGCTAGGAAGATTAGTGAGCCAGATGGACAGATGGACTGATGGTTTGATATGCAGGCAGAGTTTGCTTGGAGCAAATTCAGGAGAGTGTTCAGAGAACACGGATTATAGCTTGTAAAAGGGAAGAGTTCAAAGCAGGGACCTGGTATGCTAAGACAGGCTTGTGCAGGCTGGAAAATAAACATGCAGGACACTTAAAGGGGTTTTTTTTTCCTCAAAAAACTTCCCTTTCCCTCCCCCCGAAAAGTAAGGATTTTAGCTGGGAGGTAAGTATAGATGAGATTGAGACACACTGGATAGCAGGAACATCATTAGGAGGATGAAACACCCTCTGGAGGTACCTATCTGCCTCCATAGTCGATGAAAGAAAACCCAGATGACTGAGATGAAGGATTATCTTTTACAAGACCCTAATAAAACTGAATTCAGTGGTGGGGGACAGCTTTAGTAATCTTGGGATCCTGTGATTCACTGCAGGAAGCAGAGCCTTGCCTTGAAGGAAAAGCTACTGAAGTGTTGGAATCACAGAATCATAGAACAACCAGGTTGGAAGAGACCCATCGGATCATGGCAACCTAGCTTGTATCAGAAACGGTGTGACCAGCAGATCCAGGGAGGTTCTTCTCCCTCTGGACTCAGCACTGGTGAGGCCGCTCCTTGAATCCTGTGTTCAGTTGTGGGACCCTCAGCACAAGAAGGATGTTGAGGCTCTGGAGTGAGTCCAGAGAAGAACCACGAAGCTGGTGAAGGGGTTGGAGAACAGGCCCTATGAAGAACGTCTGAGAGAGCTGGGGGTGTTTATCCTGGAGAAGAGGAGGTTGAGAGGAGACCTCATTGCTCTCTTAAATTATCTGAAAGGAGGTTGTGGAGAGGAGGGAGCTGGGCTCTTCTGCCAAGGGACAGGGGACAGGACAAGAGGGGATGGTCTCAAGCTCCACCAGGGGAGATTTAGGCTAGAGATTAGGAGGAAGTTTTCCACACAGAGGGTCATTGGGCATTGGAATAGGCTGCCCAGGGAGGTTGTTGATTCACATTCCCTGGAGGTGTTTAAGGGACGGGTGGATGAGGTGCTTAGGGACACGGTTTAGTGTTTGATAGGAGTGGTTGTACTCGATGATCCGATGGGCCTCTTCTAACCTGGTTGTTCTATGATTCTATGATTTAGTCACTCTTCATTTTCTGCTTCCTACGTGGTTTAATTTAAACATCATATCACATGGCAGAGCAACATGTTCCTTACATGTTCTTACTATTATATGGTTCTGGGTATAAGGTCCCCATGTGACTCTTCCAGTTCATACACAAATGAGTTGAAAAGCATTAATGAACTGGTATTTCAACAAAAAAAATTGATTCTATGGAGTCCAACCACTTCCTTGTGGCAGTGTGGAGAGAGGAACAAGGTCAGAGGTGCAAGACGATTTTACATGAGGGTGTGACTCCTGTGAATGGTCCCAAGTAGGTCATCTGGCTTTAAGAAATAAATATAAACAGGCATGACTCTGTTGTACAGAAACTGGAGCACTTTATCAAGACTTGGCTTGGACGCGACATTGCCATTGATAAATATTGTTGAAATAATACGCAGAGAACTTAAACAGGTGCAGGACATGAGTCTTCCAACTTTATTGAATGAGACTTTCAACTTTATTTATTTCATAAAGTCTTTCAACTTTATTGAGTTCCAGTGCACAGGCCAGTCCAGTTGCTCTGCTTCATGTGCTGTTAGGTAGATTTATATACACCAGATGTTCTCCAGGTACAACATAGTCAGAGAGTTTCCTTTCATCAGAGGTTTCAGTCTCGGAAGAGTTGTATTCGTTCTCTGTTGCAAAAGGCACTGTTAGACCCCTTTTTGCTACTCGGTTTTATGAGTATAAACCAGAACTGCCAGAAGAGACAAGATATGTAAGACAGGTCATTTAGCCAAATCTTTGGGTAGTTCATTCAGGACAAGAGGGAATGGCCTCAAGCTCCACCAGGGGAGGTTCAGGCTCAACATAAGGAAAATATTTTTCACAGAAAGGGTCATTGGGCAGTGGCAGAGGCGGCCAAGGCAGGGGGTTGAGTTGCCTTCCCTGGAGGTGTTTAAGGTGCAGGTGGATGAGATGCTGAGGGACATGGTTTAGTGTTTGATATGAATGGTTGGACTCGATGATCTGATGGGTCTCTTCCAACCTGGTGATTCTATGATTTCATCCACTGGACTGAAGCTATTGGAAGGTATGAAAATTGGTCTTTCCAAAGAGCAGAAACCCAGGCTGTATGGTTCTCTTAGCATCATGCCATGGTAATGTTGCTCCCATTCACAGTACTGATATCCAGTAATATCCACCTGAATAAACTCACAGCAGTGAAAATAAGTTTAAACTCTCTCCATGGAGGCATTTAACTGAATAGTTGTGCTCGGTACTCACGAGAAGAAATATTTATTTGGGTGAAAATATAGATCTAATTCTTTCCAGTAAATTAGTAACAGACAATACAGAGTCAAATGGTATCTATTTTTTTCTGGTTT
This sequence comes from Coccyzus lansbergi, assembly GCA_033558105.1. Taxonomy (NCBI): domain Eukaryota; kingdom Metazoa; phylum Chordata; class Aves; order Cuculiformes; family Coccyzidae; genus Coccyzus; species Coccyzus lansbergi. The sequence continues at coordinate 189,846 of JAUMJK010000539.1, forward strand.
TTTTTTTTTTTCTTTTTTATTTTATTTGTAGCAAGCCTGTAGCAATTTGTAATTAGATCTTTCATGCTGGGAGAAAAAAGGGAAAAGAGAGGGAGAGAGAGACCCACATTTCTGCAAAATCATTAGTACTTTTGGCAGCAGAAGGCTGGATCCTCGGCTGGTGTAAGCTGGAGGTGGCTGTACTGGAGGCAATAGGCTGATGCTGATTGACACCATGGGGATTGATGCTGATCGACACCATGGGGATCAATGCTGATCGACACCATGGGGATCAATGCTGATTGACGCCATGGGGATCGATGCTGATTGATGCCATGGGGATCGTTCCCACCGCCTGCAGAGGCCAAACCCAAAGCGTGATGAGCCTGTGTTAGATTAGACATTAACACGTTTGGGGAGGAGATGTGGATAAAGGAAGAGATGTAAAAGAGAGAGCAGAGCAGGTTGTAAATGTGTGGGATCCAAGAGGAAGCAGGTCTGAAAAGCAGGGGGAAATGGACAAGACTTGGAGGGGAGGCCTGAGAAGGGTGATGGTCACAAAGGTCTGGGAGAGACCAAACCCACTCCCAAGTGGGTTAAGTTGTGGCCATATCTGAGTGCTCAATCTCAACGACTCTAGCCAACAAGGAGATAAGGGTCAATTATCGTTGTCTTACTTGTTAATCTTGTTTCTAGCACATTAGGGTTGATGGTCCATCCCACCATTTACAAATCACCAGCCTGACCTCAAACCCCAGCTCCAGGACAGGGTGTGTGCTCAAGCCCCTGATGTTGTCTTTGTGTTTTATTGCTCTCCAAAGGTATCAGTTTTCCTTAATTGAATACAAAGGCAGAAAAGACTAATTATCTTTCCTTTGGGCAAACTTACCTTCTGGGCATTTAAAGTTAAGGGACACGAACCCAAATGGAAGAATTTCTAACAAAAGTAACAACAGTAAGAGTGACATAAATGATGAGACTCCATGGGCCTGATCTTGTTAAGGGAAAACTCAGATGCAGAGGATGTTCAGCAAGAATGAGACCCTTGTGGACTCAGGTACTGAGGTAGGGCAAACAGTCATAAATTAAAAAGCTGCTGGCAGAGGCTTCCAAAGATCAGGGGGAGCAGAGAACCCTGTCATTGCGTTTGTCTTAGAAAACCCTGATCTCTTTGGAATGACTATTTTGATAGGAATGTTTGGACTCAATGATCCGGTGAGTCTCTTCCAACCTGGTTGTTCTATGATTCTGTAAACACCTGGAGACAATTCACCTCCTGCTATGAAGAGTTAGTCTACGGTTAATCAAATAACCCAGATTATCCGTAAAGAAACCAATAGATTTCCTTAATCCTTAGCAGTCAGGCTGCTCTTTCCAGCCTCTGAAAACGTTTTGCTTTAGCAGATCATTGCTTATCCTCTTACCGTATACAATGCAGGTCATGAACTTGGAGTATAATTTTCTAGCGCTTATGTTTTTAAAGTGCAACCCATGCAGCATTTGAAGCAGAGTAAATACCCAATTAGAAGCCAGCAGGATACTCCCGGAACAATGGTATGTGACAGGGAGAACAGGACAAGTAATTGTATTTGTTTAATGTAAGAAATCAAGTGGACAAGGGTATCCAAGACCTTTCTCTTACCCTTATTACTTGTTTCAATTTTGTTGCTGGTGTTTTTCCTCCTGTTTAATAGGCAAGGCAGCTGACAACTGAATTAGAACTCTTCCCTTGGTGTGCCACTGCCTCATGACAATAGCCTTAGGGGTAAGATATAGATAACTGAGAAGTTTTCTCACCGTTGTGATATATTTTTTCATATGGTTAATAAGGCAATTGGAATGACACGTCTGTCACAGCAGTGCAAGCTACGGAATTGGGGGTGTCCCTCTTGTTGCCACTAGGAGGAGATGCACTGTGTTCACATCCTCCTCTCATTTTCTTGGAAAACACATTTAAAGGATGTGGCAGCCTGCAGACTAAAGACTCCTTTCGTGTTGCTGAGGATTAGCTGCTGTTTATTATCACTGGTGGGGAATGGTTTAGGCTTGAACAGTTGTTGTTCCACTGTGGGGCTTGTTTCAAAAAAAGAGGGATGTTGAGGCTCTGGAGTGTGTCCAGAGAAGAGCAACAAAGCTGGGGAAGGGGCTGTAGAGGAGGCCTTATGAGGAATGTCTGAGAGGGCTGGGGGTGTTTATCCTGGAGAAGAGGAGGCTGAGGGGAGACCTCATTGCTCTCTATAACTCCCTGAAAGGAGGTTGTGGAGAGGAGGGAGCTGGGCTCTTCTCCCAAGTGACAGGGGACAGGATGAGAGGGAATGGCCTCAAGCTCCGCCAGGGGAGGGTGAGGCTGGACATTAAGAAAAAAATTTTCACAGAAAGGGTCATTGGTCACTGTCAGAGGCTGTCCAGGGAGGTGGTTGATTCACCTTCCCTGGAGGTGTTTAAGGTGTGGGTGGACGAGGTGCTGAGGGACATGGTTTAATGTTTGATAGGAATGGTTGGACTTGATGATCCAGAGGGTTTCTTCCAACCTGGTGATTCTATGATTCTATGAAAAGACTCACGAGTTTGCCCTTATGTTCTAATCACCAAGCTCAGCTAAAGAAGCACAAATAAGAGAATCATCAGCAATAAAGCCAAACAACAATAATGCTGTGTAAGAGGATATTTAGGAAATATAAGAAGTTACATTACTTCTTTTACAATAAAGCCTATGAAAGTGTGCTGGGGCCAGTTAAATTCTGAAATAGGAGGGGGTTGATTCACCTTCCCCAGAGGGGTTTAAGTGGATGAGGTGCTGAGGGACATGGGTTAGAGATTGATGGGAATGGTTGGACTCGATGATCCGGTGGGTCTCTTCCAACCTGGTGATTCTATGATTTTGAGGTCCTGATGCAAAATCATGCTGCTACGGGTGCTGCCAGTGAAGGTATTTGCACACAAAACCAGCTCAGCTGAAGTGTCCACTTGGTCTATTCGCATCAAAATGCCCTGTCCTGAAAGAGGTGAAAGGCAAAGTAAGGGACAAGTGCTGAGGACCTTAGAATCATAGAATCATAGAATCACCAGGTTGGAAAAGACCCACCAGATCATCGAGTCCAACCATTCCTATCAAACACTAAACAAGCAAGGCTTCTGTCAGCAAAGATCTCCATCAGACTACACATTATGCTAGTGTGGCAGTTGATTATTTCCCAAATAATCAATTAATCTCAGTATCAGCAGCTAAGATTCATTTAAAACCATTGCCTTAGCTCAAGCATCCATCAGAGCTATAGTGACTGCAAAGGAAAGAGGTAATTGGAGTGACAGAGGCTGCCCTGCTCTCAGTGGACAGGCAATTGCCCTGTGGCAAGATGGAAGAGGATGGTGCATTTATGCACTGGCACATATTGTTCCGGTGGTGCGTGCCTCTAGATGCACTGTCGGCACTCGAAGGGCTCCAGCTTGCATGTTGCAGGCTATTAATCTGATCAGTGTCTAAGCAGAGAGCTTTCAGCTGGAGCTTTGCTGTCTGCAGGTCACTGGGAAGCACGCTTGGCTACCAGATTGTGAACTGCTGACCAAAAACCTCCAAGGACATAAATAAAAGGTTAGAATTTTCTCATGGCTGAGATTAAGTCACACTATGTCCATGCATGGATATTGTATTTTTCACTTTCATAGAATCCTAGAACAACCAGGCTGAAAGAGACCCATCGGGTCATCGAGTCCAACCATCCCTATCAAATACTAACACATGTCCTTCAGCACCTCATCCACCCGTCCCTTAAACACCTCCAGGGAAGGTGAATCAACCCCCTCCCTGGGCAGCCTATTCCAATGCCCAATGACCCTCTGTGTGAAAAACTTCCTCCTAATCTCTAGCCAAAATCTCCCCTGGTGGAGCTCGAGACCATTCCCTCTCATCCTGTCCCCTGTCCCTTGGTAGAAGAGCCCAGCTCCCTCCTCTCCACAACCTCCTTTCAGGGAGTTGTAGAGAGCAATGAGGTCTCCTCTCAACCTCCTCTTCTCCAGGATAAACACCCACAGCTCTCTCAGCTGTTCCTCTTGGTCTCCAGCCCCTTCCCCAGCTTTGTTGCTCTTCTCTGGACTCGCTTCAGAGCCTCAACATCCTTCTTATGCTGAGGAGCCCACAACTGAATACAGGATTCAAGGAGCAGTCTCACCAGTGCTGAGTACAGAGGGAGAATCACCTCCCTGGTCCTCCTGGTCACACCATTTCTGATCCAAGCCAAGATGCCATTGGCCTTCTTGGCTACCTGGGCACACTGCTGGCTCATGGTCAGTCACTGTCAACAAACACCCCCACTTCGTCCGCCCACTTTGTCTATTTATGCCCTTCTCTTGTGCTTCTTTATGTATCATAAACCTCTGGGCTTCATGAAAATTTGTATCTGAGCAACTTAGAGGCAGCAACTGATCAGCTCCGTATATTCCTGAAAGGAACCAAACTACATGCAAATTCAACCCTATTCTTCTAATAGTTTCATTGAAATAAAGCATCATAAAAGAGGAAGCATTAAACGACTTCGTATAGACTTTTCTTTTTCAAGTTAAACGTTTGAACTTTCCATTTCAGTGGGATGTTTTATTTTAAAATCAACTTACATTTTAAAAGGGAATAATAAAGAAGCAACAAATTAACCCAAGGTACTTTGCTATTCCGGTTCTCACTGATCGTAGCCGTGATCCTACAAGCAGGTATGCACAGTTTGAGACCAAGGACTCGCTTCACCCTTGTCACGCTGCTCCAGAGCTGAGAATTACACATGTACAGATTGTTACAGGACTGGGGACCACTCGAGCAATATCTGACTTTATGTATTTGGAAGCTTTGAGCAAATAAATAATACATCTATAGGCCTGAAGATGTAATGATGTGTAGGAAATGCGACAGAGTGCAAACAGCAAATTTCCAGTAACTTAAAGGAGATTTAGAGTTAAATAACAATAGATGAGGGTCCAGACTGTCAACAGCAATTCTTGCTATTTAAGCAGAAATAAATTTTATGTATATAGAATTCTATACATAAATGAAAAAAAAAACCCAAATGCTTTGCTCATAGAATCATAGAATCACCAGGTTGGAAGAGACCCATCGGATCATCCAGTCCAACCATTCCCATCAAACACTAACCCATGTCCCTCAGCACCTCATCCACCCATCCCTTAAACCCCTCCAGGGAAGGGGACTCAACCCCCTCCCTGCGCAGCCTCTGCCACTGCTCAATGACACTTTCTGTGAAAAACTTCCTCCTGAATTCCAACCTAAATCTCCCCTAGTGGAGCTTGAGGCCATTCCCTCTCATCCTACCTCCTGTCCCTTGGGAGAAGGGCCCAACTCCCTCCTTTCCACAACCTCCTTTAAGGGAGTTATAGAGAACAATGAGGTCTCCTCTCAGCCACCTCTTCTCCAGGATGAACACCCCCAGCTCTCTCAGACACTCCTCTTCTTCTCCAACCCCTTCACCAGCTTCGTTGCTCTTCTCTGGCCTCGCTCCAGAGCCTCAACATCCTTCTTGTGCTGAGGGGCCCAGAACTGGACACAGGATTCGAGGAACAGTCTCACGATATTATGGTTCTTTGATTATTTAACTTGCCTATGTGTCAAGTCACATGGATTTTGCAAGAGCTTATTTTTAATAATTTGCAGGTATAGGCTTGTTCTACGTTGCACAATATTTTTTTTCCACATCATGATTTTGATGAAACAGCTCATGAAAAAAAAAAGCATCACTGAGTAAGGGCAAATAGATTGGGCCCAAACCCTTTGAAGGTTTCTAGGGCTTGTGCTATTGACAGTTTCTTTCCTGAATTTCCTTTGGTTTTTGTGCCTGATGAGTACCTGACTGCTGTTTTACAAACTACTATCATATTCTATGGAGCACTAAATTTTGCAGTAGCCCTAGAATCACCTTAATACTTTTTATTTTGAATGCTGTAGTGCATGTGCCTTTATTTATAATGGATTGTACAGCCTGTGGTGCTCACTGGTGCTGTACTTCTACCATTAGCACTCTAGGAAATAAAAGAACTGCAACTTGCATTGTGACAGAGGCAATTCAAGGCAGTCTTATTTGCCAGAGCAGCTTTCATTTAAATCGGAGCCTGAAGTGGTCTGTAGGATTAGAGTGAGTAAAAAGTTACCAGAACAAAATACTAGGAAAAAAAAAAATCAAATTAGGAATTACAAGTGTAGGAAAGGACATAATTTTGCTGTTCAGTTAATTTTTGAGATGAGTGGAGTGGAGGCAGAATCATAAAATCATAGAATCATAGAATAACCAGGTTGGAAGAGAACCACTGGGTCATCAAGTCCAACCATTCCTATCAAACACTAAACCATGTCTCTCAGAGGCAGTCATTTGCAACTGAAAGATAGAAGACATTTCTCTGCTACCCAACGGCATTAAGAAAGGGGAGAAAAATATAGGAAAGCGTAGAAAGAACAAAATTAGAAGTAGAAAATCTTTTAGAGTGGACAAATTAAACCAATTCATATCACCTGACCTAGGAGCAGGTTTTTTTGTTAATTTCCTCAGATCCTGTATTCAGTTGTGGGTCTCTCAACACAAGAAGGATGTTGAGGCTCTGGAGTGAGTCCAGAGAAGAGCAATGAAGCTGGTGAAGGGTCTGGAGAACAGGCCTTATGAGGAACGTCTGAGAGAGCTGGGGGTGTTTATCCTGGAGAAAAGGAGGCTAAGAAGAGACCTCATTGCTCTCTCCAACTACGTGAGAGGTGGTTGTGGAGGGGAGGGAGCTGGTCTCTTCTCCCAAGGGGCAGTGGACAGGACGAGAGGGAATGGCCTCAAGCTCAACCAGGGGAGGTTCAGGCTGGACATCAGGAAAAAAATATTTCCCAGAAAAAGTCATTGGGCAGTGTCAGAGGCTGCCCAGGGAGGTGGTTGATTCACCTTCCCTGGAGTGGTTTAAGGTGTGGGTGGACGAGGTGCTGAGGGACATGGATTAGTGTTTGATAGGAACGGTTGGACTTGATGATGTGGTGGGTCTCTTCCAACCTGGTTGTTTTATGATTCTATGATTCTATGATTCTATGATTTGTACCTGCACAGAGCTAATACAACCTGATCCATCTGTAAGAAGGTCCTACATCCAACGTACTAACAGGTTCCTTGCGGGGTTTTTTGTGTTACAAACTGCATTTTGGGAGAAGCAGCTTTTATTATCTCCAAAACAGATTATAAGGAGTGCAGAATTCCTGATCCTGCTGACAAAGTGTGTACTGCTGATCAATAACTAACTTGTATTGACTGGAAGACCATCAAACCCTATAGATGAAAGCAAACTGGGATCACAGTGATTTTTTTTTCTATTTGCTGGCAATGAACTATGCTACAGTGCAAAAAAAATAGTGGGCTTGATTCTGCTTTCCCTTCCCAATATGCAAATGAGGAGTAATGCCCCTGGGTTCAGCGGAGTTTGTGTTTGTAAGTGGAAAATCAGGTTTGCGTCCTCTATCGAACCCAACCCCACATCTCGTATGAGGCTGCATTTCCCCTTCTTTCTCACGGGGGCTCTTTATTTGTATTTTTCCCCTCTGTGTCTGTCTTTATTTTCCTTTCCTTTGAAGTCCTAAATCCTATAGGTGACCAATCTTTCATCCATAATCTGCAGCATTCAAATTAAAGGGAGTTTTCTATAGATTCTAGGATTTTCTGCACACTGTGGCTAAATCCTAGCAGAGTCCCCTATGAGCTAAGAAAGAAGAATGTGAAGTTATATTGATCTAATCAATGCGCCACATGCAGTCATGTTGTGTTCATTGCTAGTCAACAAACAAGATAATATATTTCTCCCCTTTAATAAAGTTTTGATTTACCGAGTGATGAGCTAGACAAATATCATAGAATCATAGAATCACCAGGTTGGAAGAGACCCATCGGATCATTGAGTCCAACCATTCCCATCAAACAGTAAACCATCTCCAAATATGTTTAACAATCACATAGTCTTAGTTCCTCTTGTAATCAATCACTGTGTAGCCTTGAAATCTGCAAGATTCCATGGATCTTCCTTCACCTGAGTGCTTCTAAAATCCATTTGGTTAGTTTTTTGTCGTGTTGGGAATAAATGTGATCTTTTTTTTTTTTTTTTTTTTTGTAGTGAAACTGTATATTGCTTTAAAGAAAACAGATAGAATGAAAATAAGTGCGTTTTCCTCCAGTAACATTAAACAAAAAGGTTAAGCTCCCACTGACAGGAAAGATGTATTTGCAAGTGATTAGTTATATTTCTATTATAGCTCTTGTCTGTGTTCTTCTTTTGATGTTGAAACAAAGCTCTGGAACACACTGGGTTGTAATCTCTGATGTTGATTTCTAGGTAGGACTGAATTCCAAAGGCTGAACTGGGAGGCAAGCACTAATAAAAAGGAGAGACTTTCCTCCTGCTGGTTAATATGTGACTAAGCTCTCCTGTTTCAGGCCTCAATCTGTCAAGAACAGGTGTATGATCGGGGAGTCCTTGAGGCGCAAAGGCTGGAGCTATTCACCAAGGGTTTTGTTCAGCGGCACTCAGGACAAATGTTGAAACACCAATTTACAAAATTGTTTTGACACAGGATTATTTCATGGCTATTACGACACGGGCGCAAAATTATTTCGGTTACTCTGGGTCCCGGAGGGTCGGTAGGAACTCCAGGTGGAATTTACTAAACCACCGCAGGTAATCGGGCAACACGATGGCAGATGAAATTCAACACAGACAAGCGGAAGAGAAAATGTATTGCAAGGAAGAGTTTAAGTGCTAAAAATTCCTTAGACTTCGGGGAGGTCAGACCTTCCAGAGCTGGTAGGAGCTGAACAAATACAACTCACTGTCACGGTCCACTTGTAAGCAGATGCGTGAAGGTTTGTTTTATTTATGATTTCGGAGTGCAAATAATTCAAAGAGAGTCAACAGAGTCAAATTTCGATCTAGAGTGGCACTTTATTAATTATGCCCATAAAGCGACTTATGATAGAGACAGAGAACAAGGAAAGAGATGGGGAGAAGAGGGAAGGAAAAGGGGTTCATAGCTGAGGGACATGGGTTAGTGACTGATGGGAATGGTTGTACTCGATGATCCCGTGGGTCTCCTCCAACCTGGTGATTCTATGATTCTATGATTCTATGAAATACGTATAAAGATTTGCTCCAGTGGTATCAGTAGAGATAAAACAGCATTGAAACAATAAGCAAATCAAGGGAAGACACTAGTGCGAATCATAGAGTCATAGAATCATAGAACAATCAGGTTGGAAGGGACCCATCGGATCTTCTAGTCCAACCATTCCTATCAAACACTAAACCAAGTACCTCAAGATCTCATCCACCCGTCCCTTAAACACCTCCAGGGAAGGGGAATCAACCACCTCCCTGGGCAACCTATTCCAATGCCTAATGACCCTCTGTGTGAAGAACTTCCTCCTAATCTCTAGCCTAAATCTCCCCTGGTGGAGCTTGAGGCCATTCCCTCTCATCCTGTCCCCTGTCCCTTGGGAGAAGAGCCCAGCTCCCTCCTCTCCACAACCTCTTTTCAGGTAGTTGTAGAGAGTAATGAGGTCTCCTCTCAGCCTCCTCTTCTCCAGGATAAACAACCCCATGGAATGCAGGAAGTGAAATGAGAATCAGCATTGCCTTCACCAGGGTGTGGAATCCCTCTTTCCCAGCCTGATTATTACCTTTACAAATCATTTGATATGGAAACATAGAATCACAGAACCATAGAATCACCAGGTTGGAAGAGACCCACCAGATCATTGAGTCCAACCATTCCTATCAAACACTAACCCATGTCCCTCAGGACATAATTATTGAAGTCTGATCAAGGATAAGTTTCTACTGACAACAAACTGATACACAACATAAAACTGCTGGACTATCACATATTCCAATATGAAACAGAGAAGAGAGTCATATCAAACCCGCAAACAAAATTGTAAGAGTATTTAGTGTGGTTTTATCCTGCCTTAAGTTTCCCCTTAACTCTGTGTTGGTTTAATATATTAAATCAAAGTCCACATGCATCTCCCTCATGTATGAGGACAGACTGAGAGAGTTGGACTTGTTTAGCCGAAAGCAGAGAAAGCTCCTAACCAAACCATTTTATGATTCTGTGATTCTATGATTCTGTGATTCTGATTCTATGATTCTATGATTCTCTTCATATGATTCCCTCTTCAGTTTGTTCTTATGATTCTCTCTTCAGGTTGTTCTGCTTTCACCCCAGAGAGGAGAGGGATGTTCAGAAGTGTCCAGGGTTGATCTGAGATCAACGCTGACTCCTTACAGGAATTGAGAAAAGGTTTCTGCATGCGACATTGTGTTGTGAAGTGCAACCCGATGCCTCGGGCAGGAGAATGAGCTCATTGAACCAGGGTTTGTCTCTATCTCAGCAGGGTTTGTGCTGGGCTGAGCCAGGTAGGACCCAGTGAAATCTACTTGTGTGCACACAGATGGCCACACGAAGATGTAGCAGTCCAGTTGCCGTGTCTCTCGCTGTTCTGTTGGTCGTACAGGCAAAACATCCACCACAAGAAGGATGTTTGGGCTCTGGAGCGAGTCCAGAGAAGAGCAATGAAGCTGGTGAAGAGGTTGGAGAACAGACCCTTTGAGGAACGTCTGAGAGAACTGGGGGTGTTTAGCCTAGAGAAGAGGAGGCTGAGGGGAGACCTCATTGCTCTCTCCAACTAACTGAAAGGAGGTTGTAGAGAGGAGGGAGCTGAGCTCTTCTCCCAAGGGACAGGGGACAGGACAAGAGGGAATGGCCTCAAGCTCCACCAGGGGAGATTTAGGCTAGAGTTTAGGAGGAGGTTTTTCACGGAAAGGGTCATTGGGCATTGGAACAGGCTGCCCGGGGGGTGATTGATTCACTTTCCCTGGAGGTGTTTAAGGGACGGGTGGATGAGGTGCTGAGGGACATGGTTTAGTGTTTAATAGGAATGGTTGGACTCGATGATCCGTTGGGTCTCTTCCAACCTGGTTGTTCTATGATTCTATGATTTAAGTGTCTTTCACACCCAACAATTTTTAAACCACAATTTTACGTCGATGAAATCATTTTTAATAACAGCATCAATCAGCCTCTGTTTTTATATATAAATTGCCAGGAAATTCAACACACATCTTAATGCAGTCCTCAAGGTCCCTGTGTCTCGTGCCTTCAATCCCCTCTCACTGTTTTTTGGTGGCAAAGGGACTTGGGACTTCTGAAAAGCAGAGAAGAAATAGAGCTTTGCTAGGGAAAAAATAATAATAATGAGAAATCAGGATGCCTTCCTGAACAACCAAAGCTGTTTTATGTGGAGTTTTCCCCTCCAGCAACCAAATGGAACCCAAGCAAGTCTATTTCTCCGAAAACTTGTTCTCCTCACCATTCCCCAACTAAAATGCGCTGTAATAATATCATAAAACAGCCGAGGATGAAGAGCTCATTCAGACGGACTGCTCAGTATCCTAAAAGAGTGGATATTAATATACCTGCGAATCTCACAGTTGAAGCATTTTAATGCAAACTCGCAGTTTGCAGGGGATTGAAATACTTCACCTAAATAATTTATCTATCTATCCGTGTATATAAAAAAAAATGGAAAAACCGAAATTTCGTAATAGCAGTAAGTCTGGGGATGTTGTTATCAGGAGATAATCACATCCCGTGGGGGTTCTCGCACTCAGCTGTGCCTCCTTTCCCTCCTCTTTCCCAGTCCTTGTCTAGCCCCTGAGGTATGATTTTTCTCATGATAATTCGTATCGCGCCTCCGTGGTTAGTAATAATAATTAAAATAAAATACTTTATTCACAACTTCCCTGGGTGCTTGGCATATGATCCACTTTCCCACCCCCTCCTCTCCACCCCCACTTTCCTCCATCTACCTCCACTGTTTGATTAACTGCCTTGGAAAGAGAGAAAGAAAAAAAAGAAAGAAAGAAGAAAAATTCAATGAGCGGAGTTCTGTTTTCTGGCAGAAAATGCAAAAGGCTGTTGTGGCTGTATTGATCGGGCTGGGAGAGCAGCATCGCAAACAAGCAGAGCTCTCCTGAGAAATATGCGCTGAAGATCCATACGTTCATTGACATTTTATAGAATGTCTAGACTTGCTAATCCACTGTGAAAAACACAAGCTTTGTAGTACAGGAGGATGGAGAGGGGGCCGCGTCTCTTGTTTGCGGGAGCAGTCCTCTCATCTACCGAATCACCGACAGATTAATAAGGAGGGAACGTGGGCCCAAATTAAGACTTGGTTTCAACGACTTGGACGCCCTCCGTATTTTCCCAGAATGCAAAGCTGCAATTAGCCTCAAGCCAGAAAAAGGTTTTGAAAGGTTGGTTGAGACGCTGGCTGGATTTTGCCAGTGCATGGGGAGGAGGAGAGAGTTGTAGCTGAAATTTTATAAAGTAAAAGTGTCTCTGTACTAAATGTTCCTTTCCAAAGTCAGACACTTTCCCACTCCATCTATTCCCCTTTCATAGTAACTTTTTCTTCCCCCTGCAGACTGGTAGAGGACAAAGTAGTAAACACGACAAGTTCTCCGTGCCCAGCCGACCCTTTCTTTCCAGCCTCCATGGAGACGTCTGTAGGCAAAGATAAAAAACAGAGGGAGAGTTGGTGGAAACCACATCTAGGAATGACGGCGGAAAACTTCCTACCCCAGAGATGGGGGGAGAAAGGCAACTCTAGGTCACCTTTGAGGCTTCTAATAATTGTTTCATGGCTCCGAGACCAGACAGAGTGTCTTACAGAGCTCTGAGTCTGACTTGATTGCTCTAGCATCTCAGGGACCAGAAATGAACTCCACCTGCCTGGCATCTTGTTACCCTTGGGGAGAAACACCCCTTGCTGCCCTTCCAGTAAAATCTGGTAGAGAATCGAAAGTAAATTGTTATTTTTATCTGATTAGATGCGAGTTTTTTTGTGAAAGATGAGGGCAAGGGCACGACACTACTGTAATGAAACCAGAGGTCTGTGACTTCTATAAAGAAATGGATTATTTCATTTTTAATTGATATTTCTTTGGTTGGACCCAAATATAAACATACAAAAAAGAGTATATTTTACATAGATAGTTAGGGTTGTGGTAACTGTTCCTGTTATAGTAATAAATCATAGAATTACCAGGTTGGAAGAGACCCTCTGGATCATCGAGTCCAACCATTCCTATCAAACACTAAACCATGTCCATGTGTAATTAATGTGTAATATAACCATGTCCATGTGTAATAAATGTGTAATTAAACATTCGAGGGGTGTTGCTGGCTAGAAATAATATGGAAACACAAGGAAAGTCATTCCCCTACTCAGAGTGCAGCTACACGACCAAGAATATTTGCTGTTACAATCACTGTGCCTTAATTCCAAAGCCCCTGTGTTAACTCTGACTTTCCTCTTCTGGACAGATGATCTTAAAAATCTTCTAGGAAGCTATCGGATTCATGCAATAAGTTTTAGTTAACACCTTGATCATGTTGAGGCTCTGGAGCGAGTCCAGAGAAGAGCAACGAAGCTGGTGAAGGGGCTGGAGAACAAGAGGAACGTCTGAGAGAGCTGGGGGTGTTTAGCTTAGAGAAGAGGAGACTGAGGGGAGACCACTACAACTCTCTGAAAGGAGGTTGTGGAGAGGAGGGAGCTGGGCTCTCCTCCCAAGTGACAGGGGACAGGACAGGAGGGAATGACCTCAAGCTCTGCCAGGGGAGGGTCAGGCTGGGCATTAGGAGGAACTTCTTCACCAAAAGGGTTCTCAGGCCCAGGGAGGTGGTTGATTCACCTTCCCTGGAGGGTTTAAGGTGCGGGTGGATGAGGTGCTGAGGGACATGGTTTAGCGTTTGATAGGAATGGTTGGACTCGATGTTCCTGTGGGTCTCTTCCAACCTGGTTGTTCTATGATTCTATGATTTAGGACACAAAATAGAAATAAGCAAAAATACCTCACCCACACACCATTTTTGAATACAAATGAGTCGTCAGCCAGACCTTCACATCCAAGTTCCTCAGACCTCTTGAGAACCTAAGTTTTTTCCAAAGTTAGTGCTGATCTCAAAATGGGGTCTCAAAATGCCCAACACAAAAAAATTGAGGTGTTAATATTTTTTTGAACATCAGCCTCATTTATGCTGTTTTAGGAAGGGAATTAAATATATGTGTATACATAAAAAAAAATAATGTCAGCAAGAAATCAAGCTAATAATAATCTAGCCTGAAAATTCATATCTGAATACTTTAAAAAATCAAGATAAAATACCCTAGACAATTCTTTAGTTATGGAACCACCCGTTAGCTATTTCTCAGTTCCACCTGCCTCAAGGAGCCAGTGAAAATAAGAAATGACTTTTTTTTTTTTTTTTTTCATAATATTTTCTGGAAACCAAGTAAAGTATTCCAGGAAGTTCAGCTCTGTGAGAAATTTGCAACTGCTTTCCTTTTTGAAGTCCCTCCAGTGACAAGAAAGTCATTTGCCTCAGAATGTGTATATAAATAAGAGAGAATAATCACAAAAAAAAGGCTTTTTTTTTCTCCTTTCGTAGCTCCTATGGAAAAGGGTATTATTCAAATAGTGAAGTACTCTGGATCGTGACTTGTATTCATCGCAGCCTCCTCAAAGGGAGCTTGAGTTCAAACCCACTTATTTTTAAATAGATAAGATCAATAAAGGATCAATATTTTTTTGTGGTTTTGAATGCTTATGCTATATGGACACTTTCGAGGACTTGGTTTTATTCCATTCTGGCAAATTTTCTGACTTTGAGTAATATAGAATCATAGAACAACCAGATTGGAAGTGACCCATTGGGTCATCGACTCCAACCGTTCCTACCATATGATTCAGACCACATTATGGTAAAACCCAGAATGTAGTTTTACTTAAAACCTCAGTCAGTGGCAATGAAAAGATCATTTCACTTAAGTACAACAGAAGCTGCAGAACCAACACATGAATGTTGAAATGAAGAAATGTTCAATGGGGAAGGTAATTTGGAGTTACAGGATGAGGTCTTCAAATAAATCTCAGCTATCCAATAAAAAGCTGTGGAAGCTGATCCTTCTATCTTGACTTATAATGAATTAGAGGTGTTTGAATAATTGTTTTCCTTATTTCGTTATTATTGTTTTATCATAATAACGTGATAAGGCTCAGCCAGGGATGTCTGCCTCACTGGAAGATAAAGGCCTTTTAAGGAGGAATGAAGTTAATATGGCTCACACTGAGTCACCAGCTGCAATTACTAATACAGCTGATTCGCATTGGCCTCTGCTGAGCCCTTCACTGTGAAAAGGAGCAGATAGACCAGGTCCTGTGGGACATGGTCTAGTGTTTGATAAGAATGGTTGGACTCAATGATCCGGTGGGTCTCTTCCAACCCGGTGATTCTACGATTCTACGAGTCCAGGTTCCTTTTCATCGTGTGCAAGAGAGTCACAAGCTATTTCCCAGGAATCCTGACGAACACAAGCCTCGGGTGTCTCAGTGCTCTCGTGTGTGTCAGAAACAGTCTGAGGAAGTTGCTCCTTTGAGAAGAGCACAGTGACGAAGGCTTAACGCACACAGCACTGATCAGGCGTGCGACAGGGGATAATAGGCGAACTTTGCTGTCATATGTAGGGCATTTCTCTTGTAACTGAACTATCTTCCGCGGACTGGAGCTCCGGAAGGCTGTGCTTCTGGGTGAAAAAATAATATATACTACATGGCTGTCGGCTGAATTATTAACCTGCAAACCTCAGAGAGAAGCTAACTTATATAAAAAGTCCAAGTGGATAAAGAGATCCTGGATCATTATGACAATGAAAATAGTGTAAGAATACAAGAATGAGAAATACATTACAAGGTGTAACATGTGCTTTATTTTTTGCTTGATTGCTTAAGCGACACAGCAGTGGGAGACCACTATCCTGTGACAATGTTCTGCTCCATCGACTTTATAAACCAAAATAGAATTATCCCCTAACCAATCTGAAGACAAAATTGCCGCACAGCAACTGGATAGATATTGCTCAGTGGAGGACATGAATTCCCGCACTCCGGTTGCCTATAACCAGGAAAACACTTGAACAAAATACTATTTGAGTTTATGAATACAATTACAGGCTTTTCCCATCCTAACGTCCCCTGTACCTATTGTGTAAGCCGCAAAGTTTGTCTTTTTCTCTATTTGTTTGTGCCACTGTTGCACTTTAAGATCCCGTTCCGGATGGGGAGATGTTTATGTAAACCTCCTCATCCATGTGCGTATTCAGACTCACGAATGTCTACGCGTCTTCAAAAACTGCCCCAGAGCTTCCTCGGGAAAGCAGTAGCTGTGATCTTATTTGCACATGGGGTTTGGAACAGTGGTTGGGGGGAGGAGTGGAAGCAAAGCCCCCTCTGGCAGGCAGTCTGAGAAGAGTTCAAAGCAGCTGGAATTTAAAGCAGAGTCTCTGCTAGTTAACTGAAGCTACCGGAGCCTGCTCTCTGGCCAGGTTTATTTACATCTTTCGTATTTCAAACCAGACTGGGCTCATCTGGGAGACCAGGGAGGTGATTCTGCCCTTGTGAAACCCCAGGCAGAGTCCTGTGTCCAGTTCTGGAATTCCCAACATAAAAAGGACATGGAACTGTTGGAACAGGCCCAGAGAGGGGCACAGAGATGATCTGAGATGATCTGAGGGCTGGAGCAGCTTCCATCCAAGGACAGGCTGAGAGAGTTGGGGTTCAGCCTGAAGAAGAGAAAGCTCCAAGGATACCTTAGAGTGACCTTCCAATACCTGAAGGGGCTCCAGGAAAGCTGGAGAGGGACTTTTTACAAAGGTTTGGAGTGACAAGGTGAGGAGGGAGGGCTTTAAATTGGAAGGGGGAGATTTAGATGAGACATTAGGAGGAAATTCTTCATGCTGAAGGTGAGGAGGCCCTGGCCCAGGTCACTCAGAGAAGCTGTGGCTGCCCCATCCCTGGAGGGGTTCAAGGGCAGGTTGGATGGGGCTGAGAGCCCCTGGTCTAGTGGGAGGTGCCCCTGCCCATGGCAGGGGTGGGACTGGATGGGCTTTGAGGTCATTTCCAACTCAAACCATTCTATGGTTCTAGGATTATCTGCCTCTTGGGAATCACGCTGAGACTGACCACAGGACTCAGTATATGGAGGGGGTGAGTGCTAGGTGGTCCATGCCAAAAGGTGTTAGTGATTACTATAATTATTTATTCCTGTAAACAGTTCATTTTGGCACATGAATCCCTTTCTCTACCACTGCTCCATTTATTGGCAAAGGAGCAACCTGCAGCTACAAGCCTCAAAGCTCATATGTGATGAGGTTGCCCAGAACACACACTGCAGAGTGGAAAAACTTTTTGAATAAGAAGTTGGAGATGAACTTGTTTACGGAGTTAAAGTATTTTTTTTTACATTATTAGTGAGAAATTAGATTCATTTTCTTCTTTTGAGGCAAACTGGACCTCATATAGGTCTGTGTTCCTCATCTTCTTTCTCTTGGAAGCTTTCTCTGCCCAATAACTATTTTTTTCCCAAGAGGAATGGGTTATTTCATGGCTGAATGAAAAGGGAATGCAATAATAAGGATTTCTTTTGCACTAAATCACCTTTGATTTTCAAGGCGAGAAGCTTTTTGGAAATGAGAACCGACCTTAGGCACTGATCCTGTAAAAAAGTGAGTTCATAAACTTAAATATTTGCTCATACGTACCCTGTGAATTCAATGGGATCTTTCACATGATGGGAAATACAGAAGAGGATGAAAGTTTTCCTTTTGACTTCAGTGGAAACAGACCATGACAAGTGTATTTAAAATTCATGCAGTAAGTTAAATAGTCATTGTTTGCGATGTAGGAAAATTTTATTTGAGATACCTCATTCCTTAAGCAACTTGACATTTTATTTATGTTTTCAGTATCCGTTGCACCACAGCAGATGTTCAGAGCTCTGTTGAACGTTTAGAAGAGATTCCTTTTGGTTTGCTCCTTGTGTGATTTGAAGAAGAAAAGGAACATTTCTGGTGGTCCCTCTAAAGCAGTTGATGTGTTGGACTTCAGTAGAGTTTGGTCATTACACATATTTGGTCATCTTCCCTGGAGGGGTTTAAGACACAGGTGGATGAGGTGCTGAGGGACGTGGTTTAGTGTTTGATGGGAATGGTTGGACTCGATGATCCGGTTGGTCTCTTCCAACCTGGTTGTTCTATGATTCTATGATTCTATGTCACCAATACAGAAATGCAGAATCACAGAACCTTTTAGTTTGCAAAGGACCTTTAAGATCATCGAGTCCAACCATAAACCTAAACCCAAATTCACCAAGAAGGGATCTCCCTGGGTGAAGTGCAGTTTACCATAAGATGGCAAGCTTGGCTTATAAACAACCTCACAAGGAATTTCTGCTCCTTCTCCTGTCTCCGATGGGTCAACTCAGAGTGAACTGTATTCCTGTCACATCTCCATCACGCGCAGAGCCCTGGTGGTAGCTCCGGGACGGAGCTCACCCTTGAGAGACATCTAATAACATCCACTTCATATAATTCATCATGGGAATTAACGTAGGCGACTGAAGAAAAATCAGTTTCCCTTCATTGATTATTCTTCAAAAAAAAAAGAATAAATACAGTCCTATACATTTATGTCTTCTGCCAGAAAGGAGTGTGAAGATCCATGTTTTCTTTTAAAGTGTTCTGACAAGTTAAAGCAGAAGGAGGAGGATGTGTTTGTATGCACGTCAGTGTGAAGGTATGAACACAGACACAGGGAACCGCTCTTTGGTTGTTTTTTTTTAAAGAATCCGGTGCACCCGAATATGCAAACGCCTTCTTGTCTGCTTTGGTGTTTACACCTGCTTCCAATGTAAACAAACACATAACAGACAGCCCATTACATATTTTTGCATACGTATGTATTTATGCATGTGCACACCGGCACACGAGTGCGTGTTTGACAGATCTAAGGGAAAACGCTGCTTTGGAGCGTTGACTCAACCAGTGTTGTGCTCTCTGCCTGTGACAGATTTTCTTTTGCTGTTTCTAGTCTCAGTAGTAAACACACCACAACACTCATAAACTGGAAAAGCAACAAATTTGGCTTCTCCTTTTTACAGTGCAGCCTCTGCTAGATTATCTTATTTACTGGAGATATAAATCAATGAACAGCAGTGTCCTGCACTTTTGGGAGATCAGATGAACTAAACTAAGTTGAGTGTCAGCCAAAGGTCATCCAATGGGTGTATCCAAGGCAGATTGAGTTCTCCACTTTTTGGGAACAAAGCCTAGAGAACGATGCTAGGATCTTTCCTTATTCTTGGCTGAGCTATAAATTGAGACTCCTGAGTGTTCCAACTCACATGTAAAATTTCCATTTGGGTTGTTATAATGTTGCTGATGATGTTTTCCCATTTAAAATCAGCTGCTGATCCCCGAAAAGATTTTGCTTCCTAGCCAATGGCTACTTGGGGTAAATTTTCATAGAATCATAGAATCACCAGGTTGGAAGAGACCCATTGGATCATCGAGTCCAACCATTCCTATCATACACTAAAACATGTCCCTCAGCACCTCATCTACCTGTGCCTTAAACACCTCCAGGGCAGATGAATCAACCCCCTCCCTGGGCAGCCTCTGACACTGCCCAATGACCCTTTCTGGGAAAAGTTTTTTCTTGATGTCAAGCCTGAACCTCCCCTGATGGAGCTTGAGGTCATTCCCTCTCGTCCTGTCCCCTGTCACTTGGCAGAAGAGCCCAGCTCCCTCCTCTCCACAACCTCCTCTCAGGGAGTTGTAGAGAGCAATGAGGTCTCCCCTCAGCCTCCTCTTCTCCAGGATAAACAACCCCAGCTCTCTCGACCATTCCTCTTGTTCTCCAGACCCCTCACCAGCTTCGTTGCTCTTCTCTGGACTCACTCCAGAGCCTCAACATCCTTCTTGTGCTGAGGGGCCCACAACTGAACACAGGATTCAAGGAGCAGTCTTACCTCTGCCTAGTCCAGAGGGAGAATCACCTCCCTGGCTCTGCTGGTCACACCGTTTCTGATCCAAGCCAAGATGCCACTGGCCTTCTTGGCCACCTGGGCACACTACTGGCTCATGTTCAGTTGCTGTCGACCAACACCCCCAGGTCCCTCTCCTCCAGGCAGCTTTCTAGACAGACTTCTCCCAGTCTGTAGCTCTGCATAGGGTTGTTGTGCCCCAAGTGCAGGACCCGACATGAGGGCCATGTTAAACCTCATCCCATTGGACTCAACCCAGTGGTCCAGCCTGTTTAGGTCCCTTTGCAGAGCCTGCCTACCCTACATGATGAGATCCATGGAGAGAATGTATTAAAAGAATTGTCATAATGAAAACAAAACTGCTCGTTCAATTCCCTTTGCTTTTCCAGGAGGCTCAGCTTCCAAAGCCTTAATATACACACACATATAGATCCGTACGCACAGGCAGTTGCAATGCACACACGTGTGTAAAAGAAAGATGAAACTTTTGCACTTTCCACTAGACAGACATCAAAGGAATGTTCTGACGTTTCTGGTCACAATCCCAAGCTATGCTCTTAAGGAAGAGTTAACTGTGGCTTTCTGGCTTAATTCCAAGTTATATTCAGCTTACCTGAAAAGGGGAAAAGGTTATCCCTCACACCCTCTCCAGGGACTAAAGGCACATGCTGAAGATGGAGTGGCTGCACTACTCTACCTCAGAAGTGACAGCATGTCAAGAAATGAGGGAATAATCCCATTTGTTCAACTCTTGCCAGCAGATGCACGCTCATGGGGGAATAAAACTTAAGAAAAACACAGACTGGAAAATGCTTTGGGACTTTCCAGAGCAAAAAGCAGAGTTAAAAAAAAAAAGGCAAGGAAATAGGGGAAATGAGGAATTAATAGAGGCAAATAAAGATAGAAATGATGAAAGGGGAAAAAAAGAAGTAGGAATTTAGTGGATAAAAATGATTTGAAGTCGGAATTCAGGGGATAAAAATTATTTGAGGTTTTTCCAGCTGAGCTCCAGGGCAAAGTTCAAATGTAGAGAAGCTTATAGTGAAGTCCACAAAGTTGCACCTAGATTTTGGTAGCTCAGACTTGGTCTCATAGAATCATAGAACAACCAGGTTGGAAGAGACCCACAGGATCATCGAGTCCAAACATTCCTATCAAACACTAACACATGTCCCTCAGCACCTCGTCCACCAGTCCCTTAAACCCCTCCAGGGAAGGTGAATCAACCACCTCCCTGGCAGCCTCTGCCAGTGACCAATCACCTTTTCTGGGAAAATTTTTTTGCTAATGTTCAGCCTCAACCTCCCTTGGAGGAGCTTGAGGCCATTCCCTCTCGTCCTGTCCCCTGTCCCTCGGGAGAAGAGCCCAGCTCCCTCTTCTCCACAACCTCCTTTCAGGTAGTGGTAGAGAGCAATGAAGTCTCCTCTCAGCCTCCTCTTCTCCAGGATAAACACCCCCAGCTCTCTCAACCGTTCCTCATAGGGCTTTCTTCCATTAAATCAATGTTACCTGCTCTTTCAAATCCATTTCAGCTTACTAGAGTCATAGAATCATGACCACCAGGGGAGGTTCAGACTGGACATTAGGAAAAATTTTTTCACAGAAAGGGTCATTGGACAGTGGCAGAGGCTGCCCAGGGAGGGGGTTGAGTCACCTTCCCTGGAGGGGCTTAAGGGGCATGTGGACGAGGTGCTGAGGACATGGTTTAGAGATTGATGGGAATGGTTGAACTTGATGATCTGATGGGTCTCTTCCAACCTGGTGATTCTATGATTCTAAAGCCACATTTTTTTCTATCCATACACCCATCAAACATTGAATAGACAATGGATGTACAGTGATCTTGAGCCACAGCAGACTCTATTCTCTTAAGACCCTTACCAGGTCTTCCAAATGTACAATGAGCATCATCTATCTGTTTAGGAGGCTATTGTGCTCTATTAGAGAGTCAGATCAGCTGCATGATGGTTTGAGTAAGGCAAAAATGTTCTTCCCTGTGCACTGAACTGTCAGTATCCTCTAGATCTCTGCAATATAAGTTCATGCATAAAGAAGGTCTCTGGAAATGCTCCAGAAAAGTCCTTGCACCGAGAACTCGTATGCAAAGAAGAGTCACCATCGAGAAAGAGGGATGCTCATAGGACTGAAGGGGGCATCTCCAGGCAGCAAACAGGCTAAAATAATTTGAGCTGCAGCCTAGTGGTTTTGCCTGTTAGAGCCACGATTGCTGAAGGACATGGACTTTCTGCCTGGCTCTACGTGTGTGCACAGACCCTGACACCAGGGTGTCCTGACCCTCAGTGCCTTGGTGTAACCTCCATCAAAACAGAATTAATGTTTTAATTAACAGCCACTGCTCATTCATAGAATCATAGAATCATAGAACAACCAGGTTGGAAGAGACCCATTGGATCATCGAGTCCAACCATTCCTATCAAACACTAAACCAAGTCCCTCAAGACCTCATCCACCCATCCCTTAAAGACGTCCAGGGAAGGTGAATCAACCACCTCCCTGGGCAGCCTATTCCAATGCCCAATGACCCTCTGTGTGAAAAACTTCCTCCTAATCTCTAGCCTAAATCTCCCCTGGTGGAGCTTGAGGCCATTCCCTCTTGTCCTGTCCCCTGTCCCTTGGGAGAAGAGCCCAGCTCCCTCCTCTCTACAACCTCCTTTCAGGTAGTTGTAGAGAGTAATGAGGTCTCCTCTCAGCCTCCTCTTCTCCAGGCAAAACACGTGTGGGGTGGGTTACCCTACGAGTATCTACCATGGATTAATTTCAGGACAGCAGCAGTATGGGAGAGAGTGTTATCACCTTCCCTCATTCCAAACCTCATTCCATTCTTGCCTCTCCAACAGCTCTCAGCTGCCCTGTCCCATTTCCCCTCTCCCCATCCTTGCTCATGGCGAGAGGCATCGACACCCTCCTCGCCGGGTCGGTTGCTGTGTTGAGTGGAGGCGGCCACCTCGGGAGGAGCGCTGGTGCCCCAGTCTCCTCATTGTCATTCTGGCCGTGTCCCCCCATTCCCTCTCCTCTCCAAAGGTCAGCACAAGGTCTGCACTGGAGCATTAATGGGCGAGCAGAGCTCACCAGCCACTCCTGCCACAGCACAGGCACTTAGTCCCTACACATCAAGGCGCACACACGCTCTCCTGCTCCGTCGCCCTCCCTCTCTCTCTCTCTCTCTCTCTCTCTGCCTTGCAAATGACTCTGAGGAGCAGAGGCTGGTGGATGATTTAGATCTGGGGGAGGGAATGAGGAGGGGGGGGTTCTATTTTTTTTTTTTTTTTTTTTTGAACTGGGCTCCCAGAGAGCACTCAGGGCTGCCACACAGTGCACGACGCCTACCTGCTCAACTGCAGGGAAACAAGCTTCTGAAGGCTTTAATGGGATTTTGCCCGAGGCTGTTTTATTAAGATGTCGGCTTTTTCTGCTGCCTCTGCAGCTGACACCATTCACTGTCAGCTGCCCCCCTTCCCTGTTCCCCTCCTCCCGTCCCCCCCTACAATGCGCCAAATTACTCGCTTCATTTAGTGCTCACGGCTCGGCGCAGGCAAATAAGAGGAAAGAGTTCAACTTGACCAGATGAGTCTCAGCGAGGGGAGGTGAAAAGACTCTGCTGCTTAACTTGGGGAGGGGGGAGGTTGAGCAGAAAAGGGAAAAGATCAATACCGCTGGGGCTTACTCCCACTCTATTAGGGAAGAATCATATTTCATATTAACATAGCCAATTTAGAAGCCACATTTACATTTGTAATTTGCATCCCGGCTTTAAAAGCTCATTTGTAATGCACTGTATAATTATTGATGCTTTTATATACGAATATACCACACGGTGACAGGTTGGGACGGGGAAGAAATGCCGCCTGGTTTCAATAAACAAACTAGTTACAAGTTTTAATGAACATTAGCCGGTAATAAATGATTTTTTTTTTTTTTGCTTTTTATCTCAGAAAAAAAATAATAAAGGAGGGAAGCTGGATGAGCTAATTAGAGGTTGTGTATTTCAGTAGCAAGAGTAAATGAGAGACGGCACAGCAGTGGAAACTGTTCTGTGTGATGCCCCTTTCTCCCTTGTTGTGCGTGAGTGGTAGTGGCAGAGCGAAGGGTGGTTTCGTATCTAGAACAGAACAGACTGATGAAATCCTGTCTGGAAGTCCAGGCACGCGTTGCAAGTGTCGCGAAACATTACGTCTGAGAGTTTTTATTAAGTTCTCCAGGTTTTTGTGCAAGCGTAAGGTGAGGTAAGATGAGGAAAGGAGTGGGCCAAAAAAATAATCTCAGCATCCATGTGCTCACTTATCTCTTTGTAGGTTACTTTTCTCATTGAAAAAGGCTGAAATCATCAAAGAGCTACCTGGAGGACAGGGACCTGGGGGTGTTGGTTGACAGTGACTGAATATGAGCCAACAGTGGCCCAGGTGACCAAGAAGGCCAATGGCATCTTGGCTTGGATCAGAAATGGTGTGACCAGCAGGTTCAGGGAGGTTCTTCTCCCTCTGGACTCGGCACTGGTGAGACCTCTCCTTGAATCCTGTGTTCAGTTGTGGGCCTCTCAGCACAAGAAGGATGTTGAGGCTCTGGAGCGAGTCCAGAGAAGAGCAACAAAGCTGGTGAAAGGGCTGGAGAACAGGCCTTCTGAGGAACGTCTGAGAGAGCTGTGGGTGTTTATCCTGGAGAAGAGGAGGCTGAGGGGAGACCTCATTGCTCTCTGCAACTCCCTGAAAGGAGGTTGTGGAGAGGAGGGAGCTGGGCTCTTCTCCCAAGGGACAGGGGACAGGACGAGAGGGAATGGCCTCAAGCTCCACCAGGGTAGGGTCAGGCTGATCATTAGGAAAAAGTTTTTCCCAGAAAGGATCATTGGGCATTGGAATGGGAGGTGTTTGATTCCCCTTCCCGGAAGGTGTTTAAGAAACGGGTGGAAAAGGTCCTGAGGGACATGGGTTAGTGTTTGATAGGAATGTTTGGACTCAATGATCTGGTGGGTCTCTTCCAACCTGGTGATTCTATGATTCTAGAATGTGTTGAAGGCTCACCTGGTGACAACATTTGCAATGTTCTGGATTGCTACCCAGGTTTTGGAATTGGGAATCAGGAACAGAATGATGCAGTTTTACCCCGGTTGAAAGACAAACCACAGTCGCTATAAGGTTTGAATTTTTCAAATGGTGACATCTTTTTACTTCCCCACTTCTCTGGTTTGTCAGAGGAAAGCTTTGGGATTTGGGTTTGTTTGGGTTTTTTTCCTTCTTCTGTCATTCCAGGCCAACTTCCCTGAGAAGTGTGTTGTGGTTTCACAGAGGACTTCAGTGACCAATGAACCAACATCTTGAGGGTTTTCTAGACACTCTCTTTCCTCTGAAATAGAGAAATTGGCTTTTTTTTGCTATTCTTATCCTAAAGTAGACATCCAAAATACATCATATGAATTCTGTCTTGAAAGTACTTACTCATTTTTTTTCCTCTACAAAGGAAAGACTTTACAAAATATAATTTCCTTAGAAACCAAAAATTATCATATCCTTGTATATATAAAACCACATGAATCCTGCCTTTAAGGTTTAGGAATTATCAGGCTGAGTGGAAGAGACTCCAGCTCAAATGGAAATGCTGGAAATGGTGATGGTAGCTGGAAATTATTTGTGTCTTCTCCTTCCTCACTCTCTCTGTGATTAAGTTGAAACTGAAAGCAACTAAGCTTTTCCAGAGATCTTTGGAATGTTTCTTCATGTCACCACTTGAATCGGTGCCATTGCTTTCACTCATCTCCACCTCATGATAAATAGGTAACAAGGGCACAGCATGGAGGGAGTTAACGTCTTGCATGCAAATTCAAACTTTCCCACACAATACTTTTAAGTTAATTAACTTTGAACAGAATCTAATTACGTTGGACTCAAAGTGGACACTGGTTGATGAAAGTGACAACAACAACATCAGGACCCAAAGGAAAGGGAAAAAAAAAATCAGTGAGGGATACATGATGAATGTAGTTTGTATTTAGCACTAATGTCTCTTATAAAATTAATAATGACAGGCAATTGCATCTTTTAGGTTTTGCCAAATCATAGAATCATAGAATCATAGAATTATAGAATCATAGAATCATAGAAGAACCAGGTTGGAAGAGACCCACCGGATCATCGAGTCCAACCACTCCTAAGAGAAGTTCTTCTGGAAATATTAATCTTTTTGTACTAGTGAGATGTAACTTAGGTGAGCACCACAGAGTAGATGTGTAGTCTTTCGATGACAAACTTTCTGAAAGAAATGATGTCAGCAAGAAATCAGGCTTTCCATGAGGTTGTTATTCCATTTCCCTAACTGCCAGGCACACTCTTGGCCTTTCCCAAGGCAGAAGAGGAACGTCCCACTGAAGAAGTGGTCTACACCCTCAGGTCAGGACTGCAAAGGTTGAGGGACAACGGCCACCACCTCTCTTATTTTCCTTTTGCAGAGGTAACAGCCTCACTTTGTTGGCTGTGATGTAGAAAATTTGGACACTAGGAAGATGGGTTATAGCTGTAACATGTACTAGATCAAACATCTTCCACCTAAGAAGCAGAGGCTTGATTGCTGAGGGAATTAGAAAAGTAATAATAATATTATTCCAGCAGTGTGCCCAGGTGGCCAAAGAGGCCAAAGGCATCTTGGCTTGGATCAGAAATGGTGTGACCAGCAGGGCCAGGGAGGTGATTCTCCCTCTGGACTCTGCAACTAGTGAGACCAAACCTCAAATCCTGTGTTCAGTTGTGGGCCCCTCAGCACAAGAAGGATGTTGAGGCTCTGGAGTGAGTCCAGAGAAGAGCAACGAAGCTGATGAAGGGGCTGGAGAACAGGCCTTATGAGGAGCGGCTGAGAGAGCTGGGTGTGTTTATCCTGGAGAAGAGGAGGCTGAGGGGAGACCTCATTACTCTGTACAACTCCCTGAGATGAGGTTGTGGAGAGGAGGGAGCTGGCCTCTTCTTCCAAGGGACAGGGGACAGGACGAGAGGGAATGGCCTCAAGCTCCACCAGGGGAGATTTAGGCTAGAGATTAGGAGGAAGTTTTTCACGGAAAGAGTCATTGGGCATTGGAATAGGCTGCCCAGGGAGGTGGTTGATTCACCTTCCCTGGAGGTGTTTAAGGTGTGGGTGGATGAGGTGCTGAGGTACATGGTTTAGTGTTTGATAGGAATGGTTGGACTCGATGATCCAATGGGTCTCTTCCAACCTGGTGATTCCATGATTCTATGATCCTCTATCCTATCCAAATAAATATGTAGAAGGAACTATGCATACACACACAGAGACACATGAATATGTATATTATCCACATATATAAATATAGTTGCCTCGTATTTTTTACAGTGAGAAAGGAACAGGTTTGCCTTCAGGTGTTTCAAGTTAATGATATGAAGCTCCTCAGCTCCACTATAACCATTAAGCTGAATTTTGTTTTGCATTTTGATTATAAATTAGAAGAACGCTACATTAACTCTGTTTTGAGGATAAGATTAAACCAGGCCCTGTTTATTAAGCTGTTACTGTGGTGATATTTGCAGCATACATTACATTTATAATTGACTTATTAAAACTTACGCACAGCAAATTATAGTGATAGCACCCACAGGCTAAAAAATCATCAAAATATATAATGGCAATTTAGGAAGGTTTGTATCCACAGATGGGAATTTTTATCTAGTGTTTTCTTGTTCTAATGTTTTACTCACAGCTTTTGTAATATTCCAATATGTAGTCGAAAGGCTGCAAAGAGATATTGAAAGAGGTGCTGGAGGGAAGCACAACAGGAAGAGCTGCAGAAGAGCTCATGAGTTGATAATACAGGGAAGGGTAAATGCACAGCAATGTAAGGCAATATTTCAGGTAGCTTCTTCTTCAAACGTATAGCAGATGTAGGTAAGTCAACTGGGTCATCTCTTCCTGTAGGCTGTGGATAATATAGACTAGGCCCTCGCACTCTGTCTTCATGAAAAGAATCATAGAAGCACAGAACAACCAGGTTGGAAGAGACCCACAGGATCATCGAGTCCAACCAGAGGGTCATAGAACAACCAGGAGCAACCCAACTCCCCAAATTGCCCCAAATGATTTAGAATCATAGAACAACCAGGTTGGAAGAGACCCATTGAATCATCGGGTTTATCATCTAGGGGCAACCCTAGTAAGCATAAAGGGGACTTGAAAGGATTTAACATCTCAAACTATTTTGATGGGAATGGTTGGACTCGATGATCCTGTGGGTCTCTTCCAACCTGGTTATTCTATGATTCTATGATTCAATAACTCAGATGTTTTCCTCCTACGTGATGCTGCACAATGGTGGTTAATAGATCAGAGATTGGGTTGAGGAGGAACCAGGCAAACAGAGTGAGAGAAAACATGGTGCAAAGATGTGACAGCCTCAACGTTGGGTTATTGTATAAGTCAATTGTATAACCATAAACTTCATCCATTGTGCCATTAATGGTTCTGCGATGATTCTCTTTCTCTAGTTTGTCCCCAGGACCTTATCCACATGAGTCAGTAGTGAAGGATTTGTTGATTGAATTGTTGGGCTTAGGGGATGTCTAGAAAGCTGCCAGGAGGAGAGGGACCTGGGGGTGTTGGTTGACAGGGACTGAACATGAGCCAGTAGTGGCCCAGGTGGCCAAGAAGGCCAATGGCATCTTGGCTTGGATCAGAAATGGTGTGACCAGCAGGGCCAGGGAGGTTCTTCTCCCTCTGTACTCTGCAACTGGTGAGACCGCTCCTTGAATCCTGTGTTCAGTTGTGGGCCCCTCAGCACAAGAAGGATGTTGAGGCTCTGGAGCGAGTCCAGAGAAGAGCAACAAAGATGGTGAAGGGGTTGGAGAACAGGTCCTATGAGGAGCAGCTGAGAGAACTGGGGGTGTTTATCCTGGAGAAGAGGAGTCTGAGGGGAGACCTCATTGCTTTCTCCAACTACATGAGAGGAGGTTGAGGAGAGGAGGGAGCTGGGTTCTTCTTCCAAGGGACAGGGGACAGGACGAGAGGGAATGGCCTCAAGCTCCACCAGGGGAGATTTAGGCTGGACATTAGGAGGAGGTTTTTCACACAGAGGGTCATTGGGCAGACGTTAGGCTAGACATTAGGAAAAAATGTTTTTCATGGAAAGGGTCATTGGGCACTGTCAGAGGCTGCCCAGGGAGGGAGTTGATTCCCCTTCCCTGGAGGTGTTTAAGGGAAGGGTGGATGAGGTGCTGAGGGACATGGTTTAGTGTTTGATAGGAATGGTTGGACTTGATGATCCAGTGGGTCTCTTCCAACCTGCTGATTCTATGATTCTATAACTGTGTTGATTAGATCTCCAGTGAATATAAAGGGAGCTTAGACACCTTGTTCAAATACAGAGATCCACCCTGCTGCACTGTAGAAGTCAAAATGTAGCTGCCTCAATAAGGAGCTGAATCCCACTTGATTGGGGCAAGCAATTAACACTTAGACTGTAAAAAATGGATAAAACGAGTTGTACGCTACAGACCATTCACAAAACTCAGAATTGAGTCAGAGACTGAACTGATTCTCCTTCCTTAGCACTGCCAGAAACCTGCTCTCCCTTCTCATAACAGCTCAGGCACCGAGATTTGCAATAGACAGTGTCTTAGGCAACAAGTTATAAATGTGTCTGACACAAGTGTATTTACATCTAGGCTTTCAAAGCCCCAGTAGCTTGTCAAGAAACTGCACATTCCTGAGCACTCCCCCTCCCCATTTCGAAACCTTCTCTCTTTTTTCATCCTCAGCCCAGAATATAATCAGACAGAATTACTGGGGAAGTTTCAGTTTCTTCCACCGGAGGGTTTGCTGCGAGGCCTATCAGAAAGGTATCGTCCTCTGAAATTTGACAGAGATGTGACAAGGCTTAGGTTTTCTGGGCCTCCCAGAGCCAGGAACGTGTTCTTAAATTATGTGACATTCGCTTCTCTGAGATGCTTGCCGAGCGTCACAGAATGTGGGAAAGGGAAGGAACAAAATGCTGAGATAGATATGGATCAAATACAGAGATAAGTACATGTTAGTTTGGTTGAGTGATGGTTAACATTTCACTCCACATCTCGCTTCTGAGTGAAAAAAGAAAGAGGAAAACCAGCAGAACTTTTAACCACAAGGAAAATCAATAAAAAGAGCTGGAATAAAATTATCAACTATATACATAAGTCAATAAATAAAAGTGACAATGGACAATTCCATGTAAAGTGGGGTCGGTTACCTAGGAAAAGTAGATAATCCTAATAAGTGACAGTGAAGACTCAGAGTACTTTTTTTCTTAGTGATGTCTCACTGAGTAAGACATGTTTAAGGGACGGGTAGATGAGGTGCTGAGGGACATGGTTTAGTGTTTGATGGGAATGGTTGGACTCGATGATGTGATGGGTCTCTTCCAACCTGGTGATTCTATGATTCTATGATTCTATGATTCTAAGACATCCTGTCCTGGCAACTGGCCCCTGTCCCCGAAAAAAATGGTGGGACAAGCCATGTAGAGGTTTGCAGAGCAGCTCTTTCCACAGACTGATGTATACAACTACATCCAGTAGTCACTGTTGTGGTCCTCACCAACAATGCACTGAAGAAAACAAAGACTTCAGGCTTTATTCCAGTTACACCACTTTGCATGCAGTTTCAGAGTCTTAAAATTTTCTTAAAGTTGTCGACAAGATGTGAGATAATTATGAAGTCTCTCTTCCTTACTTGTTAGGTGACGCCTTCTCCCTAGTGACAGGGGACAGGATGAGAGGGAATGGCCTCAAGCTCCACCAGGGGAGGGTCAGGCTGGACATTAGGAAAAAATTCTTCACTGAAAGGGTCATTAGGCACTGGAACAGGCTGCCCAGGGAGGTAGTTGATTCCCCTTCCCTGGAGGTGTTTAAGGGACGGGTGGACGAGGTGCTGAGGGACATGGATTAGAGATTGGTGGGAACGGTTGGACTCGATGATCCGGTGAGTCTCTTCCAACCTGGTGATTTTATGATTCTATGATTCTCTCTAGGCCAGTATGTTCCATAACCTTCCTACTTTAACTAATTAAAAGGGGAATACATTAATCCACAGGGTCATTTGCGAAGGTAGGTTTGGTCCATCTGAGGTGTTCACTGCACTGTGTTCATGCAGAAGCACTTGGAGGAAGATTTGTGCATATCTCTTATGGAAGGAACAGGTTAGGAATCTCTACCCAATGTAGAAATGTACTTACTGCAGCAGCCAGTGTTACCTCCATGGTGAATTCTCTCCTTTCACAGGATCAGTGTAGCATCCCATAATCCTCACTCCCAAGCTTTCCGTGGGCTTTGAGGGATGTTGGAACACCCAGTGCACAGAAATGAGGAGTGTGGACAACTACAGGGTCAACATGGGAGGTCTGTGGCTGATCACTGGGGTGGTCTGAAGGGTAAGAATTATCCAGTGGTGTTTTTTACAGCTTGAGATTTCCTGGCCGACGGAGGATTCATGCACTGAAATTTCTTAGAATCATAGAATCACCAGGTTGGAAGAGACCCACCGGATCATCGAGTCCAGCCATTCCTATCAAAAGTTAACCCATGTCCCTCAGGACCTCATCCACCAGTCCCTTAAACCCCTCCAGGGAAGGTGACTCAACCACCTCCCTGGGCAGCCTATTCCAATGCCCAATGACCCTTTCTGTGAAAAACTTCCTCCTGATGTCCAACCTAAATCTCCCCTGACGGAGCTTGAACTGGAAACCCAGCCCATCACATCAAGAGCACAAGGAGAAGTACTTTAAGTATTACTGGGAGTCACTTTACATGATGGTTTAATTCCACTCTTGGTTCAATCCTGCCCTGTAGACTGTGGGTTTTTTTGTTTTTTTTTTCAACTGCAGGAAATCTCATGGTTCTGAGTTCATTGCTGTTTATACCGAGGTGACAAACAGGGTGAGATTTCAAACTTACCAAACAATAAATTGCTCAGAGCCTCCATTTGCTTCCATGTTACCCGCAGGGCCTGTTCTTTGACCCTTGGCAGACTGAGAGCGAGGAACATCAGGCATGAAGTCCTCTCCTGGTAGAAGGTAATAAACCCATGGATAGATCATATAACAGAGGTTCTACTCAGAGATATGAAAAATAAAATACTGATTCTGTACTATAGAATCATAGAATCATAGAACAACCAGGTTGGAAGAGACCCATCGAATCACTGAGTCCAACCATTCCTATCAAACACTAACCTATGTCCCTCAACACCTCATCCACCCATCCCTTAAACCCCTCCAGGGAAGGTGACTCAACCCCCTCCCTGGGCAGCCTCTGCCACTGCCCAATCACCCTTTCCGTGAATATTTTTTCCCTAATGTCCAGCCTGACCCTCCCCTGGTGGAGCTTGAGGTCATTCCCTCTCGTCCTGTTCCCTGTCCCATGGGAGAAGAGCCCAACACCCTCCTCTCTATTCAACTAACCACAGTATGAAAACCCTATTACTCTTTGTAAATCTAAAACCGATGGTATTAATGAATTTTCCACTGACAATTTTGTTTATTATCTAACAAAATATATGTGTGTACCAGGGATTATTTATCTTTAAAGTGCTTCTGAATTTGTATTAGACCAAATGAATTCAGCAGAGTTGGTCACAAGTAATTTATCATCATCTTGGAGAGACAAGGGAGGAAAAACATTAAAGCTTACTTTGGATAACTTTCATGCTTTCAAATGCTGCCTGATTCCTACCTTTTTTGTTGCCATTTATATCTGAGATAAACTCCAAAGAAGAAAAAATGTTAACCTCAACTAATTTAAGTGGCTGAAGGTGTATTCTTTCTACCTTTCTACCTCTATTCTTTCTGTTTATTGAAAAAGCAATCGCAGAGGAAAAAAAGCACATTTAAAACAAGCCACGAATAAAAGGGACACAAAAACATTTGCAATTTTCTTAGTTTCTAATGGGATTGTTATTATGGACAGGTCTGAACAGGGTAATGGGAAGGAAAAAAAATATTCAAAAATAGAAATCCAAAAGGTATCAACTGTTTGTTTGGTTTTTTTTTTTTTTTAATTGAGATTGGAAGCATTCCAAGTTTGGCTTTCAAAAAAAGGCTTTGAATACCAGTAGTTCACGTTGGGCTCATGTTGTGCCTGCCAAAAATCCAAAGTAGATCAGAGCTTTTTTTGAAATAAACACAAACCTAATCTGATGTAGGTATTTCAAAACTCCCACGGCTTTAGTTGCAACATCATCTGCTCCTGAATGATTTATAAACCATCCCTCTACAGGCAAATTTCCGTGAGGCTAAGGGTGATATTTTTTAACTTTGGGCCACAAGGACATGTGTCATCATAGTACAGTTGGTGCGGAACCTTCACTGTTTTTAGAAGTATTTGTGAGATGAATTATCTCTGTTTTCCTGTATTCCAGACAAAAAGGGTGTCTGGAGTACAAGGGTATGATGGAGTGTTAGTTCTTTGGGTTTGTAACTAAGTGAAAAGGAAGGAATAGGATATAATTGCTAACAAACATTTCCTTCTGCTTGATTTTCAGCTGTACATGATGTCAGTTCTTTTCTAAAAGAAGCAAAGAAATCACATATTTTTGCAGATTTAGTCAAAAAAACATATTCATAACCCAGATTTGTTTATAACAAAGCAGGTGGAGGGATAACTTTGTGTTCATAGAATCATAGAATCACCAGGTTGGAAGAGACCCATCGGATCATCAAGTCCAACCATTCCCATCAAACACTAAACCATGTCCCTCCACACCTCGTCCACCCATCCCTTAAACAACTCCAGGGAAGGTGACTCAACCACTTCCCTGGGCAGCCTGTTCCACTGCCCAATGACCCTTTCTGTAAATTTTTTTTTCTTAATGTCCAGGAGTAATAGCAGGCATCAGCCTTTCCGCATCCCAGTGCCTCGTGATCACTGTTAGTGAGGAACACTGTCCAAAAATTATGTAGGTAGTTTTCAGAAAATGAAGTTGCTGAGATGCGACTGAGTTGGAGTCAGGAAACTTCCTCTAATTTAGCTCAAACTAAAACATGTACACAAAACCCAAGTCTCTTAATTCATGTGCACTTCATACCTAGCTGAATGCAGCCACCGATCCACCAACTCCACAATTAGATGGTCAGGACATCTTCAGCAATTATCAAAAAACAGTATATAGATCAAATCTGTAGTGCTACAAAACTCTTCTCCGATATGTGCTGTGCTCCAAGGAGGAGATCTCATTGCTCTCTCCAACTAGCTGAAAGGAGGTTGTGGAGAGGAGGGAGCTGGGCTCTTCTCCCAAGGAACAGGGGACAAGACGAGAGGGAATGACCTCAAGCTCCACCAGGGGAGATTTTGGCTAGAGATTAGGAGGAATTTTTTCATGGAAGTGGTCATTGGGCAGTGGCATAGGCTGCCCAGGGAGGTGGTTGATTCACCTTCCCTGGAGGTGTTTAAGGGACGGGTGGACGAGGTGGGGAGGGACATGGTTTAGTGTTTGATAGGAATGGTTGGACTCTATGATCTGGTAGGTCTCTTCCAACCTGGTGATTCTATGATTCTATGTTTCTATGACTCACACTAACGAAACTGGGAGTTTGCGATGTCAGTCCTGGAAGGTGACCGAAGGTGACCCTATGAAACAATGTTGTTGTAGATTAGCAATTAGAAGGTGGAAGAGTGGCTCGATTATGAAGTCTCTAAATAACATGTAATTAAAATAAGAACCTCACTTCACACTTTGTATTCCAGTGCTTTATCTGTTTGTTTTCATTCTTTCTTTCAACATATTTTCTATACTTAGCATTTATCAGACAGACAGACTGAGATATCAGGTGTCTTTACACTGGAAGGAGTTAATCATTCATCCCTAAACAGCAAGATGAATCCAATAACCAAATATTTAGCTCCCTGGCATTGGTTCAGATGAAGTGGCAGGGATACTAGGTTTTATTTTAATATGTTAATCTAATAAAATGATGCAGTTTATTTTATATCTTAAGGGAGAGGTCCTGATATTATCTCTGCTTTCGATGCATCCTCGCAGCCTTCTGCTTTATCAGGGTGATGTTACTGGATGTGGCAATTTATAATTGGAAATGGCAGCCCGGAGATTTTCTAAAAGCTTTAGCTTTTTTCTGAATCCTGTGGAATTTCATTAATTATTATTATCTTGACTATGAAAAGAGGATTTGCCCAAGGGCAGTTTTGAAGCTCCTTAAAAATTATTTTTCCTCCGCGGAAGGTTGCCAAGACTTCAAATTTCTCCATCAAAAGGCTCGGCTTGTTCAGTGGGAGGTGGAATGAGCCTAAACATTTACAGTTCTGGGAAGGAGACCTCTAACATTGCTCACCCTCTTTGAGGCCACGTTGTCTCCATGGAGCTGGGAGCCAGGTGAGTCCTAGCAAGGTGGGATCCCTTCTAACCTGGAATATTTGATAGGAATGGTTGGAGTTGATGATCCGGTGGGTCTCTTCCAACCTGGTGATTCTATGATTCTATGATTCTGTGATTCTATTTTTCTATTCCAGAGAGTGTCTTTCCTTCTCATTGTCTCTGAGAGGTAGTTGGAAAAGGGGAAAACGTCATGAATACTCCACTCTGAAACGGTGAATCCTGGAGTCTCAGAATCCGAGGATGGTCAAGGTTGGCAGGGACCTCTGCCGATCAACTTGTCCACCCTCTTGCTTAAGCAGGAACCACCTAGAACTCTGAAATAACAGTCACTGAAATTCCAGGAAGGACCATTGTTATTTTTCTTTTCTGCTCATGTTGCCTTCAACTGGAAAGAACAATCCTTTTGTTTTCCAAACTTCAGTAATCGAAATTCAAGCACTGGTTCCTAACTTCATCATGACATGGGTTTAATTATTTAATTATTGCAGACACGTTCCCTGGACAAAACGTTTTGGTTTGAATATTTTTGTTAAAAGAATAAAGGCAGGATAACAATGTTGAATGTTTAGACATGAGATCTTATTTTGAGGCTGTAGTAAAAGCAGAACGGGAAAGCAAAGGTTAACAAATTGTAATGGTTTCACAAAAATATTTTAGATTTCTGTTTAGAAATTTCAAATCAGGTGAGTCCTAGCAAGGTGGGATCCCTTCTAACCTGGCGTATTTGGTGGGAATGGTTGGACTCGATGATCCAGTGAGTCTCTTCCAACCTGGTGATTCTATGATTCTATGATTCTATTCCAGAGAGTCTCTTTCCTTCTCATTGTCTCTGAGAGGTAGTTGGAAAAGGAAAAATGCCACGAATTTCACTCTGAAACGGTGAATCCCAGAGTCCCAGAATCCAAGGATGGCCAAGGTCGGCAGAGACCTCTGCAGATTAACTTGTCCACCCCTCCTGCTTAAGCAGGAACCACCCAGAACCGGTCATATTGGGCTATGTCCAACCGGCTTTTGAATATCTCCAATGATGGAGACTCCACCAGGTCCTTAGGGACTTGGTTTAGTGTTTGATAGGAATGGTTGGACTCAATGATCCGATGGGTCTCTTCCAACCTGGTTGTTCTATGATTCTATGAAACCACCCTAGAAAAATGAACATCGCAACAAAGGAAAGTGCTGGAAAACAAAAATATTTCGCTTAATTTGTGGAAGAAAACAGGTGAAGGAAGAGCAGAACCAATCTTCTTCAATGAGAGGAGACAAAATGAGAAGCTACATTACAATGTTTTATTAAAACCTAAAAATTATGATCAACTTTTTTAAAAGGTAGACAGAATTCTCCCCTCTCCTAGTTTTTTTTTTAACCCCACCAAAGAGAACCTTATGGAGCAACTCTTCTTTCATCCTTTTCCCACCACACACACTCAGAGCAAACAGGACCGGAGCCTTTTTATATTGTAAGACCTTCAAACAATTCCCATCTGATGAGAAAAAGAGAAAGAAGCCCATCCCAGGGCTGCAAGTGACTCATCTCTCTAAAGCAGACAAAGTCCTTGTGATGAGTCACTTCCTTTTGATCCAAGTTTAAAAGTAATTAAACAAAAGGTGAGGATACAGCATTTTGAAGCTCCCTCCACTCCAGTACTTAGATAAAAGCAGCATCAGCTTTAACCCCGAAGCCTCAAGGTGCAAGGCTGAGGGGTAGAGCACTGTGTCTTGTCATGATGGGAGGTTCTCACCTTTGCATCGGTGCCTGGAAGAGATGAAACCTCTACTTACGCTGCTGCAATCCATGCTCTGCACCAAATGGCTGCAAATCGCATGAGACACAGACTCCACTCCAACTACCCAGCACCACAGGAAAGGTTTGAGAGTGATAGAAGCAGCTCTGAGTGTTATGGAGGGGAAAACCTGACAGAGAAGGGTTACCAACGTAATCCAAAATTATTCATCTAGGCATAAACCTGCCTGTTTATCTTTCCTCTGTAACTCACCTTACGTCTTGGTTTAAAGCTGGGTGAGAAGATTGCTTTTTCTTTTATTCCGGGAAAGAAAGGGCTAAATCAGGGAGTTGTTACCCAAGGAAAATATATGATTTTCTAAAATATACAAGAAGAACATCAGAATGGACATCTCTTAGTCAGAGCTTCAGATCTGCAGGTTACCATCCCTGCTCAACCAGGACGCAGACTCCACTCCAGCTACCCAGCACCACAGGAAAGGCTTGAGAGTGATAGAAGCAGCTATGAGTGTGGTGGAGGGGAAAACCTGACAAAGAAGGGTTACCAACGTAATCCAAAATTATCCATCTAGGCATAAACCTGCCTGTTCACCTTTCCTCTGTAAGTCACCTTATGTTTTGGTCTAAAGCTGGGTGAGAAGATTGCTTTTTCTTTTATTCCGGGAAAGAAAGGGCTAAATCAGGGAGTTGTTACCCAAGGGAAATAAGTAATTTTCTAAGAAGAACATCAGAATGGATGTCTCTTAGAATCATATAATCATAGAACAATCATAGAGCTTCAGACCTGCAGGTTACCATCCCTGCTTAGCCAGGATTCACAGGCCAAGCTATAGATTTTGGACACTCTATTTGCTTTCATCCACAGCTGTTTTCTGTGGATTCATGAGAAGGTCCAAGGTCAGAAGCACCTACAAGTAGAGGAGTAGCTGATAACCAGTTCCCCATCAGCTAGCAGGGAATACATGGTTTTACACCAAATCTGTGTCTAGAGTGCTTAGAGAAGACGTCAGGGGATAAATGTGGTGTTTAAAAGGAATTACAGTTTTTCAGCATCTGTACTTAATCCCTTCTTCAGCTATAACCAGTGAGAAAGACTGTGCCCTGAAGGGAGAGTCTGCTCCCATCTTATTCTTTATTTTTAATCTTTCCTTATTCTTCTTTCTCCTCTAATTTTCCTCTCTTCTGTCTGTGATTTCTCCAATCTTCCACCTGTGTTTCTCTCCCTGCAGCAACTCCTCACTCACAGACTCACCCTAATCTCTCTGCTGAAATGATCATCAGCAGAAGAGAATTAGTGTTTATGTAGAAAGGGGAACAATTCTTCAGAATACATTTTTATTTTGATTTTGTTTGACTTTGCAGTGAAAAATAAAAAAGGGAAATCTGGCACAGAAGAAAATAACTCAGAGCTGTTCATGTTTTTGTTGCAGAAACAAATGAAATAGAATCATAGAATCACCAAGTTGGAAGAGACCCACCGGATCATCAAGTCCAACCATTCCTATCAAACACTAAACCATGTCCCTCAGGACCTCATCTACCCACACCTTAAACCACTCCAGGGAAGGCAAGTCAACCCCCTCCCTGGGCAGCCTCTGCCACTGCCCAATAACCCTTTCTGTGAAAAACTTTTTTCTAATGTCCAGCCTGAACCTCCCCTGGTGGATCTTGAGGCCATTCCCTCTCGTCCTGTCCCCTGTCACTTGGGAGAATAGCCCAGCTCCTTCCTCTTCACAATCTCCTTTCAAGGCTCTGCATTCTGTACTGTGACATCTCCCACACTGCATGAAGCCAAGTGTCTTGCAATTACACCATCTCTCAAAAGATAGTAACATAAGAGCATGCTGGGGGTGTTCAACCTGGAGAAGAGGAGGCTGAGGGGAGACCTCATTGCTCTCTCCAACTCCCTGAAAGGAGATTGTGGAGAGGAGGGAGCTGGGTTCTTCTCCCAAGGGACAGGGGACAGGACGAGAGGGAATGGCCTCAAGCTCCACCAGGGGAGGGTCAGGCTTGGCATAAGGAAAAAATTCTTCACAGAAAGGGTCATTGGGCACTGGAACAGGCTGCCCAGAGAGGTGGTTGAGTCACCTTCCCTGGAAATGTTTAAGGGACGGGTGGATGAGGTGCTAGGGGACATGGTTTAGTGTTTGATAGGAATGGTTGGACTCGATGATCCGGTGGGTTTCATCCAACCTGGTGATTCTATGATTCTATGATTCTGTGGCACTAGCAGCAAAAGCCTCCTGGGCTGTTATCTGGTCCTAAATTCAACTGCCACAATCCAACTCCAAACCAGGGTGGCCACACGCACACATTGGCAGCTCCTGGACTGAGACTCGCCTAAGTTTCATAGAGTCATAGAATCACCAGGTTGGAAGAGACCCATTGGATCATCGAGTCCAACCATTCAGTAACATCTAGGTGGAGGTGTAAGGGTGTAGTTCCAGATAATTCTGCCGAGCTTCTAACCCAGTTGTACCTTTGATGACCAAGCAGTTTGGTGGATTTGGCATTTGGACTCTCCATGTTTCATTGTCTTCCAATTTTCTCCATTTTTTGAAACATTTTACAGGCAAAGGGGCAAAAATGAGGAGAAGCTCCTGTGGTGGTTGTTCCTCTGAAAAATTATCAAAGTGGCATTTGAGCTATGACTAATTTATTTAGTATTCTGAATTTAGTGAATTCTTTTGTCACAACACCCATCATAAATAAAAGAAAAAAAAAATAGAAACCTGTTTGATGCCTCAGGCATGTTTTAGTTTGGTGTTCAGGTCAGTTCATTTCAATGCTTAATTTTTAATGGTTCATTTAACATAACCGTTTAGACTGGAAAATATTTTCATATAAATTTGATTCTTTAGGGTCAGTTGCTACCACCTCAAAATATTTTAAGTCTCAGGTGGTAGATTAAATATCAATTAGAAAAGGTGGTCTCGTTGATTGAGCACTTGAACGGTACTCAAACCGAATTTCAATCTCTGCTTCTGATTCTTGATGTGACCTTGAGGGAAACATTTAGGCTGCATCTCCAAAGGTTTTTGAGTACAAATAGTTTTACTCACACAGTCGCTCACACAACTTTTGTGTTTGCAACTCAGTCTCCTTCCGGCAAAATAAAAAGAAGTGAGAACTTTCCAGCGTTTACAGAAATGAAACCCAACAATGACTAAGATACCCCAAATCCTGCACTGTTAGAGGGTATTGGAGCTTCTACTGAAAAGACCCACTGGATAATCAAGTCCAACCATTCCTATCAAACACTAACCCATGTCCCTCAGTGCCTCTATTTCAAGCTTCAGTCATGAGAGTTGAGTTCTGCTTCTTTATAATTCCATCACATACATGATAAGAGCCTTCACTGACTGTCCCGTATCTCTTTTTCTTGTCATCTTTGCCCAACTTATCCAAGTAGATTGTGTATTTTTGAGGACAAGGCGCTGTTTTCATGCTGTATTTGTGCAAGACCTAAGAAAAGGAGACTTGTGTCACATACCTGCTGCTATTCCCAGTGTTTGAAAAGGGTTTTAAAACCCTCTGAGGAGACATGATCAATGTGGAACAGAGCATTAGCACTGTACAGAGGTCCGTAATTAGCAATGTACAAATAGGCTGATTCTGCTGCCGTGAAAGCAAATTGGGAGCCTTCTCAAAAATGCTAAGCAGAAAGCCAGTAACTGATGCAGAGAGACAACTCAAGTTAACTCTCAGATGTGAAAATCTAGATTCAAGCATAAAAATGAAAAAGAAAAACACCTTGTTTTGAGGAAGAATTATTAGAATCGTAGAATGGTTTGAGATGGAAGGGATCTTAAAGCCCATCCAGTTCCTGCAATGGGCAGGGACACCTCCCACTGGTTCAGGGGCTCCAAGCCCCGTCCAACTTGGGCTTGAACACCTCCAGGGATGGGACAGCCACAACTTCTGGGTCAGGGCATCCCCTAATTCTTCACAGAAAGGGTCATTAGGCACTGGCAGAGGCTGCCCAGGGAGGGGGTTGAGTCACCTTCCTAGGAGGTGTTAAAGGTGAAGGTGGACAAGGTGCTGAGGTACATGAGTTAGGGATTGGTAGGAATGGTTGGACTCAATGATCCAGTGGGTCTCTTCCAACCTGGTGATTCTATGATTCTATATCTAGTCTAAATCTTCCCCTCTCCAGTTAACACTCGTCGCCTCATATCCTATCAATACAAGTCTTTGACAGATTCATGGAATGATTTGATGTATTACTCTCAGGCTTCGATATAGGCATTTTCCTCCCCGAACAGCTTTCTCTCTGGCTGTAGTAATTTCAGAGGAAGCAGCTGGTGCTTTCAGACCCAGCCCTCTGCCAGGTTATCACCCTGCTTCTTTGCTCCCTTCCAAAAGCAAGTCGGCTGCTCTCTCCCATCCCGAGTGCTCTGCGCTGATTGCACTGGAGTTGGTAGTTGGCAAATCACCTGACAAAGAGCACGACGGCATTTTAGCATCAAGGGCTCCCACAGGAGACATTATACCTTCAAGGGGGAGAAGCAGGAGGGGAAGGGGGGGAGCAGGGGAAGGAGGATGGATGCGTCGTGGCAAGGCACCCAGGATGTCACTTACAGTCGGTTGGCTGCAGTCGTCAGGGTTCACTTCCATTAAGCTTTGTGTCAGTTCAGAAGCTTTACACATGAGGCTGTGTGAAGCGTTCTGCCACTGCTGACTGCCCGGGGCTAGCCCACAGTACCTATCTTGTCACTGGTTTTCCAGAAAACCTCTCTGAGACTTAGTCGCATATGTTGGCCAAGAAGCCATAGGAGGAGAGGTTTTGTCTGTTGTTTGTTAGCCTGGATTATTATTATTATTATTATTATTATTATTATTATTATGAATATGATTATTATTACTGTTATGATGATGATGATTATTATTATCAGTGTTATTTATTTTGTGGTTATCATGTGGTTTGGGTGGGTCTTGGTTTGGGCTGTTATTATTATCATTATTATCATTATTATTATTAGTGTTATTTATTTTGTGGTTATCATGCGGTTTGGGTGAGTCTTGGTTTGGGCTGTCATTATTATTATGATTATTATTATTAGTCTTATTTATTTTGTTGTTATCATGCGGTTTGGGTGGGTCTTGGTTTGGGTTCTTAACAGAACATGCCTTAAATTACCCCAAAATGTAAATAAATATT
Source organism: Coccyzus lansbergi (assembly GCA_033558105.1). NCBI lineage: Eukaryota > Metazoa > Chordata > Aves > Cuculiformes > Coccyzidae > Coccyzus > Coccyzus lansbergi. Next base: position 232,047 of record JAUMJK010000539.1, read on the forward strand.
TAGTGTCATGAGAAGAAAGGAATGACGGTAACGAGGTGAGTTCTCATAGCACGAAGAAAAGCCTCCTCTGTGGGCTTTTAACTAAGGTTGTAAATGAAGCATCAGAAGTGACTGCAAGAATGTGATGGGAGCCTCTCTGAGTCTATTTATTTTGTTGTTATCATGCGGTTTGGGTGGGTCTTGGTTTGGGTTCTTAACAGAACATGCCATAAATTACCCCAAAATGTAAATAAATATTTAGTGTCATGAGAAGAAAGGAATGACGGTAACGAGGTGAGTTCTCATAGCACGAAGAAAAGCCTCCTCTGTGGGCTTTTAACTAAGGTTGTAAATGAAGCATCAGAAGTGACTGCAAGAATGTGATGGGAGCCTCTCTGAGTCTATTTATTTTGTTGTTATCATGCGGTTTGGGTGGATCTTGGTTTGGGTTCTTTACAGAACACGCCGTAAATTACCATAAAGCGTAAATGAATATTTAGTGTCATAAGAAGAAAGGATTGACGGTAATGAGGTAAGTTCTCGTAGCATGAAGAGAAGCCTCCTCTGTGGGCTTTTAACTAAGGTTGTAAACGAAGCATCAAAAGTGACTACAAGAATGTGATGGGAGCCTCTCTGAGTCTATTTATTTTGTTGTTATAATGCGGTTTGGGTGGGTCTTGGTTTGGGTTCTTAACAGAACATGCCATAAATTAACACAAAGTGTAAATGAATATTTAGTGTCATGAGAAGAAAGGAATGATGGTAACGAGGTGAGTTCTCGTAGAATGAAGAAAAGCCTCCTCTGTGGGCTTTTAACGAAAGTTGTAAACGAAGCACCAAAAGTGACTGCAAGAATGGGATGGGAGCCTCTCTGAGTCTGTGTTTCATCTGCCTTAAGAATTGAGAGATTATTCTCAAAACCAGCTCCAGTAAATCCGCTTTGCTTTCAAACTGGCAGAAACTAATTGCCATGCGGTTGCCAGGCATGGAGCTAAAAACCTGCAGCTAGTTTTTTTAAAACCTACCTCTTGCCGTTGCAAGGCTTGATCAGTCAGGAACAATCCCACAATGGCACTTAAGGGACATAAATTTAGAATTTTTCTGCAGAGATATTGAAGGTTGGTAGATTTACATTAGACGTTAGGAAGAATTTTTTTCCTGTGAGGGTAAGGAGACCCTGGCCCAGGTTGCCCAGGGAAGCTGTGGCTGCCCCATCCCTAGAGGGGTTCAAGGGCAGGTTGAATGTGTCTTGGAGCCCCTGATCCAGTGGGAGTTGTCCCTGCCCATTGAAGGAACTGGGTGGGCTTTGAGGTCCCTTCCAACCCAAACCATTCCATGATTCTATGATAGACCTGGGACCGAGATGAGGTTTGAGGTCAAGAGCTGGTCCACACAAGGATGTGTGCACAATAAAAAGTATTTTCTGTCTCAGTGATCACAGGATTTTAAGTATGTGCCGGAGCTGTTTGCAGAGAGGTGTCTGACACTGGCTCACTCCATGCCTTTAAATAAATAAGCCTCTGATCTGCACTTCTTCATTTTCCTTGGCAGGTAGTAACCAGCTAATATTTATGGATCATGCTGAAAACAATTTTCACTCTGATTATAAACCTTAGGGTGCAAACTCTGTCTCCATCTCTGATCTCCGCCTTACATCTCACCAGTCAGACTGCTTGTGTTTAACAAGTGAATAATGAGGCTGGCAAAAAACAAAGTCAAAGCTTTTCTTTTTTTTTTTTCCTTTTATTTTTTTCTTTTTTTTTGCAGTGTTCCGTGCTCCTAGGAACCATTTCTGTTGCCCTTCTCGGAAAAACAAACATTTATTTTTTATATTTTTTTTTTATTTTAAGTTGCTCTTTTAGGTTTCGTATCCCAGGTCTCTTTCTTTTCCCTTCCTCAGGCTTCCTTTTTGAGTTGCAAAGCAGGAAAAAGGGCAGGGAAGGAGAAGAGAGAAAATGAAAGCTGAAAATTTGCCAGCCAAGTGTTTTCAAAGCGTAGCATTTACACACTGAACACAACTTTCCTTCTTCTTCAAGTCCTCACTTAGCTTCTTTAAACTTCTAGGTAGTGTAATTGCTTAAAAGCTTTAATTGGGTTTGTTTAGTCATAGTAAACACCCACCAAGGGACAAAAATGCACATTCCTAGCGGGAAAGTAGTTCTTCTGCTGGTGCTGCTGTTCTCAGGGGTGAGCAGTGAGGAGACCCAGAAGGGTTCAGGTGCAGAGCTGGTTCCGTGCCCTGTCTGCCTCCCTCTCCTTTTCCCACTCACTAAAGCACCGAGAATCATAGAATCCTAGAACAACCAGGTTGGAAGAGACCCATCGGATCATCGAGTCCAACCATTCCTATCAAACACTAACCCATGACCCTCAACACCTCATCCACGCGTCCTTTAAACACCTCCAGGGAAGGTGACTCAACCATCTCCCTGGGCAGCCTATTCCAATGCCCAATCACCCTCTGTGTGAAAAACTTCCTCCTAATCTCCAGCCTGAACCTCCCCTGGTGGAGCTTGAGGCCATTCCCTCTCATCCTGTCCCTTGGGAGAAGAGCCCAGCTCCCTCCTCTCCACAATCGCCTTTCAGGTAGTTGTAGAGAGTAATGAGGTCTCCTCTCAGCCTCCTCTTCTCTAGGCTAAAAAAAAAACTTCCAGGTAGAAAACTTATTAAAATTTATTGTGAGAAACCACAATAAATTTAGGGGCAGAGCCTTTGTACCCTGACTGTGATCCAGGTGTGTGGTGTTTCTTTCTTCGTGCTAAGGGGCAGCTCTTCCTCTAGGTTTGCACCATGAATTATAGAGTTGGTGTCTTCAGGTGGTTCTTCTCTGACCTCATGGTCTTTAAGGTTATGGTTTATACTAGCAAATCAAGTGGGCAACAGACTGCTCTCTTGTCTCTCCCTCGGAAGGTGTGGCTCACATTCCTTCATACAACCAAAAATCTCAGCCCCCAGAATAGATCAGCGGCCTTCAACCTGCCTGTTGGGAATGATCCCAACCCTGCGCTAACCCTGGCTCATGACCTGCCTGCGCCGATAACCTCACCGTGGTGACCATCACACGTGAAACCTGTGCTTTCACCTTGTTTATACAATAAATCATAGCGTAAGAGTCTACTGAAGATTGTCTCCATAGCGAAGGAGGAGAACAAACATCTCCAGCGTTGGGTTCGTTCCTCCTGGTTTTAGATTGGGGTTTTAAGATGGGATTGTCTGAGAAAAAATACTCTGATCCCTGTCTAAAATTTCCTTATTGCCAGGCTTTGTGGCCACTACCAACTTAAAATTCCATGAAAGAACAAACACTGTTGGCTGCTATTTTAATTTAAAACTGTACAATGTTGTGCCTGTGATCATAGGAAATCTAATGGTAAGAAGTAGGAACTTTTTATATGCTCTTAAAGTGTTGTACTGATCCTGGAGAAATCATATTGGTAATTTTCACAGGAAAAAGCTTAGAACTTCATTCATTTAGATCTGAAGGGAATTATGAGGCCTCAAACATCGTGAAGAGGAACAAAAAAACCAAATGTCTTTTATTTTATAATTTGAATAACTCTCAGATAATCTGTGTGGGTTCTGATAATTTCTCAGTGAGCGTATTCTTGAGTGTCTTCTTTTGTTTATTTTTATTTTTTAATCTGCTATTGTACCAAACTGGACTCTAAGAAACTCTAAAATCTGATTGCAAAATGGTGAAAAGCTAAGTAAATATTTACTTTGTGTTAATGAGGAGGGAGAGGTCATATGGATTAGTATGGAGGTATTTAAGGTGTGGATGGATGAGATGCTGAGGGACGTGGTTTAGAGATTGGTGGGAATGGTTGGACTCGATGATCCAGTGGGTCTCTTCCAACCTGGTTCTTCTATGACTTCTGCTTCCCCTCTGTAATCAGCAGAGAAAAATAGGGGTAAAATCTTCCAAGCTTAATTGAATCAAACTTAAGACAAAAATATTGGGTTACATGAATTCTTTTCTGAAAGTTCTTTTCTCCCTTTTGAAGAGGGGGTTCCTAAGCACTCAGGTTCCCAACAAGTGCGTTAGGAAGATGGATCTCATCTGTTAAGAACTGTTCCGATGTCATTGCTAAAAACCCCTCAGACCGATCAGTCATGAACCAGGACCTCTGAAAACACAAAGGAAGAACATCCACCCAGGTACATCTAAGCTCTACAATCAGCAGTAGGAAAGAGGTGCTCCTAGGGGATCTTCATCACCCTGCAGAATATATTTGAAATATGTCCTGTGAGTTATAGAATCATAGAACAACCAGGTTGGAAGAGACCCACCGGATCATTGAGTCCAACCACTCCTATCAAACACTAAACCATGTCCCTCAGCACCTCGTCCACCCATCCCTTAATCCCCTCCAGGGAAGGTGAATCAACCACCTCCCTGGGCAGCCTCTGCCACTGCCCAGTGACCTTTTCTGTGTATTTTTTTTTCCTAATGTCCAGTCTGAACCTCCCCTGGCAGAGCTTGAGGCCATTCCCTCTCATCCTGTCCCTTGGGAGAAGGGTCCAGCTCCCTCTTCTCCACAATCTCTCCTCAGGTAGTTGTAGAGAGCAATGAGGTCTCCCCTCAGCCTCCTCTTCTCCAGGATAAACACCCCCAGCTCTCTCAGCCGTTCCTCATAAAGCCTGTTCTCTCAGCCCCTTCACCCCTTATTCTCTAGAAGTGCCTCTTTATTATCTTTTTTTCAACTAATGGTCAAGAAAGTCCAGGGTCACTGAATCACCTCTACTCGAACATAAGGTTTTACTTTGAAGATTTCTAATTTAGGTTGAAATGAATCTTTCCCAAACAGTCTGTCCTGTGCCAGGAAGTTGACTTCAGCATCCCAAATGTTTGCATTCAGACAGTGCTTGTGTACGAACTCTACAAAATACGTATCTAATCAGGAAGAAAAAAAAAAACCAACAAAACCCAAGACTTCTCCAACTCATTTGATTGAAAAGATCAAACATTTACAAATAATCTCACCCCGTTTTGAACTGTGAGTCCTAGGGAATGGCTGAACTTTACAGAAGACCATGAATCGGTATGCGAATAATTCTGTTATTCTCTACTTTCCTCTGGGATTGAGCCACTGCATGTCGAAATGAAAGATCGTTCCTTCTGAGGAAAGTGTCAGTCTGTGCTGCAATTTTCTGAACATACAAAAATTCCAAGGAAAATCATAAATAAGGGATGAATCCAGGCGAACTTGTGCTTCCTTCTGCCTCAAACATACTGTACTTGAGAAGGAGAAAGAAGGCACAGAAAGTCTAGATGTTAGATAAATGGACATTAGCGATGAAAAAAAAAATCCTGGTATGGAGTCTGTCAGTCTCAGAAAGGCTGAGAGAGGTGTCAAAGGTGTAGATAGATATCTGAGCAATATTATGTTACTATGACATTATAGATGTTGATGAAAGAATTCGGGGAGAATCGTCTTTTATTTCTCTCCTTGTCTCCCAAAAGGGAGTTTAAAATGTTTCGTGTTCTGTAGCCCTTAGTAGAGATCAAATAGACACTTCCAGCAGTTTTCAGTCATCGCTAAAATATACTAACTTCTAGGGACAAAAACCTCCAGGTCCAGCCCCCAAATATTTGGGTCCATGTGACTGAAAGGCTTTTGCTGGTAGGATCTCTAGCTTATAAACCAGCTGGGAGAGGAGGTCTGTGGAGATACTTAGAAGGGTCTTACAAAGATGAATGTTTCAACCTTCACTAAAGTTTCTCTGTATCATCACTTTTTCTTTGCCAGGAAAGTGTGTTCGAATTCTACCATAGAGAAGAGAGGTGACAAAACCCCTTTGGATTTATAGTAGGTCTAGTAAGTATTTGGCTCTTGGGAGAGGTTCACACTTACTTTTATCATAGAACCATAGAATCATAGAATCACCAGGTTAGAAGAGACCCATCGGATCATTGAGTCCAACCATTCCTATCAAACACTAAACCATGTCCCTCAGCAAATTGTCCACCTGTCCGTTAAACACCTCCAGAGAAGGTGAATCAACCCACTCCCTGGGCAGCCTGTTCCAATGCCCAATGACCCTTTCTGTGAAGAATTTTTTCCTTATGTTGAGCCTGAACCTCCCCTGATGGAGCTTGTGGCCATTCCCTTTCATCTTGTCCCTTGGGAGAAGAGCTCATCTCCCTCCTCTCCACAACCTCCTTTCAGGTAGTTGGAGAGAGCAATGAGGTCTCCCCTCAGCCTCCTCTTCTCCAGGATAAACACCCCCAGCTCTCTACAGATACCGACAGCGATATCTAAATCCCGTGTGGTGAGACGCAGATTTCCACAGACGTTTCTGTTATCAAGCACATGCTAACCAACTGATCCATGTTTCAAATCCCACCTTTTGTGTCTCCACCACATTACCTGCACAGGTATATCAAGTACTTCCTCTGTGGTGCCATTTCTAAGGTAGCCGTACACCATTTTTCAAGGATTCCTTCACAGGCTGGGCTGAAGGAGAGCCTGTTGCAGGAGATAATTAGAGGAGGAAAATCAGGAGCAAGGCTACAGTATCTGGGAGATGATGAGCAGTGCAACAGCCTTTGCGGCCATGCCTTATATGTGTTAGTTAAAAACACAGAGTGTTTTTTACAAAGCGTTAGTTAAAAAAAGGCTGCAGGAGAAGAGAACAGCAACGTGTTTCAGAAGTCACTTGGAAGGTAAACCATGGTGACTCTCTAGGGGATGGCAGAGAGATCATATATGGTTTAGTGTTTGATAGGAATGGTTGGACTCGATGATCTGGTGGGTCTCTTCCAACCTGGCTGTTCTATGATTCTATGATCACAATACAGCTGAAGTTAGCAATAAATACCAGGAGTTATGACCTTACTATCCAAGAGATTTTTTTTTTGTCATATTGATGTCCCTCCTTGCACCAAAATATTTAGAATAAGAAACATCCCTGGAGCACTGAGAGACAATGATTTCTAAAGTCCCTGATACAGCACAAACATCACCATCTAGGATATCTGGGGTTGTTTAGCCTAGAGAAGTGGAGGCTGAAAGGAGACCTCATTACTCTCTACAACTGCCTGAAAGGAGGATGTAGAGAGGAGGGAGCTGGGTTCTTCTCCCAAGTGACAGGGGACAGGACAAGAGGGAATGGCCTCAAGCTCTAGCAGGGGAGATTTAGGCTAGAGATTAGGAGAAAGTTTTTCATGGAAAGGGTCATTGGGCATTAGAATAGGCTGCCCAGGGAGGTGGTTGATTCACCTTCCCTGGAGGTGTTTAAGGGATGAGTAGATGAGGTGCTGAGGGACATGGGTTAGTGTTTGATAAGAATGGTTGGACTCGATGATCCGATGGGTCTCTTCCAACCTGGTGATTCTATGATCTAGGCTGCGACTCTGGATAATATCAAGTTGGCGGTAAGAAAGGGTTCTGGCTGCCCAGGTTTGATGACAGGCAGCTCAGCACATTGTTTAAATAGCTAGGAGCAAAGCCAATTAAAGCGAAATTCTCCTGCTCTAGCACTACCTCACAAGCCTTGTAAACAGACTGGCAAATCAAGAAACAGGCTTGACTGAAATATTACGCTTGTGCAGGTTTCAGAGGAACTTTGGAGGAAATTCTTTAAACTTTCATTAAAAAACACGCCTGATATCAAAAAGCATGAAAAATATTTTTTTCAGGCAGATGGTTATAAAAGGAGGGCAGCCAGGGGAAGTCTTATACGTTGATATTAAAGTCCAGAGCAGAAGGTTCAGGTTGCTGGTTCCATTACAGAAATATCTCTGCCTCTATCAAAAAAAAGTCTGTTTCTAAAGGGAGCTTTTTATTCGCTGTGTTGAGATGGAAACATGAATTTGATATCTATGAAAGGCCAACAGGGTTAGCAAGAAAACAGAGAGAGAGAAAAAGGACAAACGTAACCTTTACAAAGCACTTCTCCATCTGATACTGTTGAGTAGACTTGGCTGAATAATCCTCCTCAGATATTATTCATCTATGTGAATGCCGGTGCTTTTCTCACCAATTTCTTCCAATTAATGACTTGTAAATAATTCTTATTTGCGGCTAGTCTGCCAGTAACATTGCACACGTTGCCCATCAACATTTAAGTGTTTGCAAACTGATTCTTTTCTTCCTTTTTTTTTTTTTTTTTTGTTATTTTCTCTCCCTAGTCCCTATTTCCTGCCAGATGCAACTATAAAATGTTTTCATTTATGTGGTGACTGTTCTAAGTAGTTTTATCATAGAAACCTTGTTCGAAAAGCACTGAATAGTGAGCTCTTGCAGGGGTGTTAGGATGAATTTATTTGATAAATTTAGGGTAAATTGCTTGATAGGAACTTTTGGACTCAATGATTCAGTGGGTCTCTTCCAACCAGGTGATTCTATGATTCTATTGAAGAAAGAGAAAGTTGTTCTGTGTTTCTATGATTCCATGAAAAGAAACTCAGAGAGATGAAGCTAAAATGATATTTGAAGGTGTATTTTCGGGGAGACATTAGGAGGAGGCTGTGTTGATGCAGTGGGATAGTCTGAGGCTTAAGAAGCACATTAAATGGCTGAGAGCAGCAGAAGTGAAAGCTCTGGACAGTCCGTCCACAGGCTCTGATGTCTCCCAGGAAGGCTGAGATCATTAGTCCTGGTTCACTGACTTAGAGTTGGAGGTTCCTGATGAAAAGGACATAACACCAGGCTCAGGCTGAGACTAATGGGAAACAATACGCATCTGCACACTCTGATGTTACTAATCCAGCTCCTGCTGAGGATGAACAATTGGAGCAAGGGAATAGTCCTGAAGCACTGACAAACTGCAACCGAGGATTAGGGGAAAAAAAAAAAAACAAAACACCCTGAATGTCTGAATTTGTAATACGTCTTGAAGTTGGCATTATAAACAGTTGCCCTGGAAAGCAAAGAATCTTTTTTTTTTGCTCAGGAATATGTTACAACAACAACAACAACAAATTAGCAATGTTAGGCTTTCAGAGATGGGTTTTTCTTTCACCATTTATTTTATATTACGTAGTTTGGTAGAGAATTTAAGGTGACTATTTGTATTAGCCACATCTAATTACACAGGAAGAGCCCTGGCACCTCAATATAGTCATTTTCAAGTCCAGTGCTTATAATTTAGTGATATTTTATGTCACCACACACTGCCGTATGCTATATTCTCTTGAAAAGTCAGTGTAAATAAGCAGCAAGCGCACATCGAAATCCAATCATCAAAAAACTTGAACACGTGAACACTTCTTGTTGGGTAACTTAAGTCTTGCCAGATAACATCAGCACCAACATTTGATTTTCTGCACCCTTTCACTGCCACAACACCTTGGGTGTGTTCCGGGCTCAGTTTACTACTGCTCCAGCCTGTTTATAGGATTTAGCTTGAGCAGTGATCATTTCCAATCAGCATTTCATAGAATCATAGAATGACCAGGTTGGAGGAGACTCACCGGATCATTGAGTCCAACCATTTAAAACATGTTCACCTGTTTTGAAGAGTATGAGAGTTCAATAGTGTGAATGTAACCAGAGTATCGCAACTCAACTCGGGAAAGAAGCCACAAGATCACTCACAATGCCAGTGTAAGTTGTTCTACGTAACGTCCAGTGCAGAGCTGGGGGTGTTTATTCTGGAGAAGAGGAGGCTGAGGGGAGACTTCATTGCTCTCTGCAACTACCTAAGAGGAGGTTGTGGAGAGGAGGGAGCTGGGCTCTTTTCCCAAGGGACAGGGGACAGGACAAGAGGGAATGGCCTCAAGCTCCACCAGGGGAGGTTCACGCTGGACAGAAATATTTCACAGAAAGGGTCATTGGGCACTGGAATGGGCTGCCCAGGGAGGGGGTTGAGTCGCCTTCTCTGGAGGGATTTAAGGGACGGGTGGACGAGGTGCTGAGGGACATGGGTTAGTGTTTGATAGGAATGGTTGGACTCGATGATCCGGTGGGTCTCTTCCAACCTGGTGGTTCTATGATTAAATGATTCTGTGATTCCTTATTGCCTCTGCAATAAGCAGAATCTGTTGAAGTACAAGTCTGTAACAAATCCTACAATCTAATTTGGTTACTTCGTTCTTTCTCAGTTATAGAATCGAAATTACAGGTTGTTGTATAAGACACTTATTTTCCACTACTTTTTCATATGGTTGGAGGAATTCATAGAATCATAGAGTCACCAGGTTGGAAAAGACCCACCACATCATTGAGTCCAACCATTCCTATGAAACACTAACCCATGGACCTTGTCTACCCAACCCTTAAACACCTCCAGGGAGGTTGAAAATTCGATTTTGAACAACGAATGTCGTAGCACTGTGATAACAAATTATCTCTACTCATCTTGACAGGCAAAGAATATTCTTTGCAATTTTTATTGAAGAAAGAGAAAGTGGACTAGAAAGTTCAAATAGCCACTAGGTCCATGTTTGAATCATAGAATCATAGAACAACCAGGTTGGAAGAGGCCCAACAGATCATCGAGTCCAACCATTCCCATCAAACACTAAACCATGTCCGAGTTATTTATTTATATTTATTTTTTTGATAAAAGCCCAAGGTTACAAATCCTACTTTGTGTTCTTTTAAAGGGAATTAATTCTTCCAAATACACATATTTGATATATATATTTGATGATATATACAGATAGAACTTCTCTTTAGAAGCTGGCGCTGATTCATCTTCTAAAGCAGGCATCTCATATAAATCAATAAATAGCTCAACGAAAAATATTTGTTGTAGGCATCTAATTTCTCATAAAAGGATAAAAGTGAAAAAAAAAGCTGAATTCTACCCTTTTCAACTAAATTTCTGTGTGCTGACCTAGATTCTTAGTTCTACAAACCAGCCTGCAACTGCTTTTAGGAGCTACACCCATTTGTACATATTGAATATTTTCCCTTTTCTTTTTTTTTTAACTCCCTCTACTTACACCACTGACATCAAAAGGTAAAAAGTGTAGATCAAAGCTCCTGCCAAAGATCAAAGATAAAAGCAAAAGGAAACTCAAGAGCCACTGTCACTTTTCTAAAATCACGGGTGGAAAAGGATCATCCCCCTTTTCCCTTCCAATATCAGGGGAAAGCCGATAACCAGACGCAATCAAAATTCCAATCCCTGCTCTGAATCGACTCCAATAAACTGATGGAGTCTTTGCATTCTTGTCCTTCGGATTTATGTTTCCGAATACAACCTGCATAGGTAGTTTGGAACCCACACAGACTCTCAGCCCCTGTGGCAAGGAGCTGCTCAGCCTAACTAGTCATTGTGTCAACAAACACCTTTCTTCTTTGTTTGGTCCAGGCTACCTGACAATTACATTTGATGCCCTCTTGTGTTGGGAGAGACAAGGCACAATCAGTGCTTCGTTTCCTCCTTGCCACTCAAGATTTTCAGAAATGTCATATTTTTCTTCAAGTGTTTTCTGCTTTTTGCCCCCAGGCAAAAAATAAAACCTTGTCTAGATAATAGTCTGATATTCTTGTTCCCACACATTCTTCCTCTTCTTGGCTTGTCCCAGAAAGACAGCAGCAGCAGCAAATCCTTTACGTGGGGTGAAGCAGGAAAGCAGCACAAGAAAAAGAGTCAATAAACATATTTTGTTGATATATAAAGTCGAAGTGTTTTCAGATTAAATATATACTCAAGTAGCACAATAGCAAAGTAAGAAATGGAGCATGTTTTTCACCTTTCTCCCTTGGAAAATGCGTTAAATTTTAAAGAAATATTTATTGTTTTGCTTCTCCCTTTTTTTACTTTCTTATTGCTTCATATTAGCTGGGACGCAAGGCAAAGACGCTGAAAAACAGAGAATACGAGAAGCAGGAAGTGTGATATATGAGATCCTAAGATGAGGAAAAATGTGTCATAAATTCAATCAGATGCACTAAGACTTATTTTATACCCTCCCCATCCCAAAGCACAATTTTAAATCAAATCAGAATAATTTTTTCAACCGAAGGTGAGGAGTTTCCTGAGTGGTTGCTGAAAGCAGGAAAAAATGTTTTAGAGTCGGTTACACGATATTTATAAAATATTAGGTAAATTGAGTTTGCTTCCCTCGACTTTTAGAGAGTTCTTGGACACAAACCTCCTCTTTCAAAGGAGCAAATTCACGCATTGGTGAGGCTTTTCTCCTAAAGCCTGGCTGCTGGCAGCAAAGGCAACTTTCAAACCTCAGCTATTGTTTTTTTCAGGTAGTAACAAAGCTTAATTGTTCTATTACAAAGGAAAGAACAGTGATAACAGACTTTGTGATGTTTTCTGGGTGAATCCTAATTAACGTTATTAATGTCAAAGAGTATTACTGGGGAAAGTAGATTTAATGACTTCTCCATCTTAATAAAATCTTTAAAAGAAGACTTGAAACTGCATGATTGTATTTTTCTGTTATCAAAATCCGTATCTCAAAACAACTCCATTTGAAAGCACCAACGCCTGAGTTGTCAATGACAACTTATTTTTCTTTTTAATTTCAAATTCCTTAAATAAAATTTCAAATGACCCAAATTTATTTTTAATTAAAAGTTTTAGTAGATGAACATTTATGAGATTTGGACTTTCCATCCCACAGCAACTCAAGCAAAAATACCCAACACAAAACACGAAGGCAATTTCTGCCACTCCCTCAGATGGACTTATTAAGAGGGCATGAGGGGCAATATATGGAATAGAATCATAGAACGACCAGGTTGGAAGAGACCCACTGGATCATCGAGTCCAACCATTCCTATCAAACACTAACCCATGTCCCTCTGCACCTCATCCACCCGTCCCTTAAAACCCTCCAGGGAAGGTGACTCAACCACCTCCTGGGCAGCCTCTGACAGTGACCAATGACCCTTTCCATGAAAAATCTTTTCCTGATATTGAGCCTAAATGTCCCCTGGCGGAGCTTGAGGCCATTCCCTCTCGTCCTGTCCCTTGTCCCTTGGGAGAAGAGCCCAACTCCCTCCTCTCCACAACCTCCTTTCAGGGAGTTGTAGAGAGCAATGAGGTCTCCCCTCAGCCTCCTCTTCTCCAGGATAAACACCCCCAACTGGAAGAGACCCACCGGATCATCAAGTCCAACCATTTCTATCGATTGGTTGACTGGATACATTTAATACAACTAACATGAATTTGGAAAGCAGCATTTGGCTTTTTCATAAACCTTTTTTTGAAATCTCCTGAGTTTCTTTTTCAAGACTCGAGTCACCAAAGGACAGTTCTCTTTGTTGTTGTATGTGTGCCGGTTTTGTTTTAATAAATAGTCAGACTGAAATCAATGATTACATAAAAATAGAGAATAAGGAGGTCAAAGAGCTTCAAAAATATAACCGGCAATTAGGAAGATGAAAACTTTTGGGAAAATTCTGAAGAAACAGTCATTGCAAACTGAACCTGCTTTGCTCATTAGGATCAAATTCTCCTCTCCTGGGATAAAATTTTCAATAAAATTTTTCATTCTAGAAGACCTAAACAAAGGGGACTTTATTTGCATTTTCTTGACTTAAAAAAAAAAAAAAAAATCCAATTTGTTTCTCCAAACCCAACTCTTTTCTGTTTTAAAACTTCTCTCAGGAAATTTTGACGAAATGACAATTTTCAGATGCTTTATTTCTGTCAAAAAAAAAAAGAAGTTATTTAACACTTGACAGAGGAGGAAATAATCAAACCCCTTTATTTTAGCCCCAAGTGTCACTTTCAAGTCTTCTTGGATCATCTCAAATTCAAAAATTATTATCTGATGTTCGGAGCTTGAGGCAAATGACTCCTCTTGGAAATCGAGGTCACCTCAACCATCACGTTTTCCTTCATGTACATCAGGATTTACACATTAGTCACTATTTGGCCACAGGCAGGTGAGAGAAGACCAAAAGCCAACACTGGGAGCAGCATCCGAAACTTTCCTGAAAGTTGAACTCGGCGAAGCTGCTTTGCCGCCGCTGCAGCTCCCACGGTGTGGTCCGTGGTCCTCCCTCTCCTGTCCTGGAGATTAAACAGCGACTAGAAATCTCTGCTGAGAAGTGAAGGCGTATGAAAGCCCTTGGTACCAGTTAAAGCATTTACTCTCCTTGCTGCTTCCTTGAGGGAGGATGTTCCCTGTGGTTGTCCTACTCCCGGGTGCCTTAGGCTCCAGGATGAGCAAACCAGAAAAACAGATGACAGCACAAATCTCTTGTTGTCCTGCCCAGGATTCATTTACGACCTTTGTCCCTCTCCAGACTTTTTGAGTTTGTGGTTTTGTCTTTTTGTATGTGTAGAAAGCCCCTGAAAAAAATATCATTTTCATTTGTGTTTTCTGTTTTCATGGCACCAGGTTTTGCTTCTTTTTATTTACTCATTTTTAGAGTCCTCCATCGGGCTCCGAACGCATTTACATAATTTAAATACAAAATGCAAACATGCTGACTAATGTCTGCTTTAAATAGACTCTCTCAGGATAAGCTAGACATGTTCCCTCTCACCAGCCCCTCAGGCAAAAACCTGAGAGCACAGATGAGCTTCTCGCGGCGCCCGGCGAGTTGGTAGATGAAAAGCTGGTTTGGGCCAAGTTGAGAGAGAAAACTCCAAAGTTCAGGTCCCTCTATTGATGGTACCTAGAATGAAACGGTAGTCTGGGGTGTTCTGGGAGAAGCCCCAGAGTTGTTAAAGCTGCTTGTGGTATCTGAAGTAGTCTCTCAGGCTGAGGTTTGTCCCCATATCCTGAAGGATCACACAATCATGTCATAGAATCATAGAATCATAGAATCACCAGGTTGGAAGAGACCCACCGGATCATCGAGTCCAACCATTCCTATCAAACACTAACCCATGTCCCTCAGCACCTTGTTCACCTGTGCCTTAAACCCTTCCAGGGAAGGTGAATCAACCCCCTCCCTGGGCAGCCTCTGACAGTGCCCAGTTATCCTTTCTGTGAAAAACTTCCTCCTAATCTCTAGCCTAAGTCTCCCCTGGTGGAGCTTGAGGCCATTCCCTCTCGTCCTGTCCCCTGTCCCTTGAGAGAAGAGCCCAGCTCCCTCCTCTCCACAACCTCCTTTCAGGTAGTTGTAGAGATCAATGAGGTCTCCTCTCAGCCTCCTCTTCTCTAGGCTAAGCAACCCCAGACAATCTGTGTTATGTTACCAGCATTAAAGCAAGCAGCTGAAGAGGAATCATTTATTTCGATTGAAGGCAGAGAGTTTTCCTATCTTACCAGCCATATGGTGTGAACCCAGAACTCTCAGAGCTCACCAGAACTTACCCAGGTGACTCCATGATTTTTTTTCTTCAGCCTCATTCATCAAGGGATTAACATCACTTATCTTCTGACTTATAGGTGGTTAAAATTTGCTCTGAAAGAGTTGTTAGGTTCCCTCTGTTATCCAAGAGGTAAACAACTCCAGAAGGCCACTCATAACACTTCTCCAAAAGAGCTTTTCCAGGTGAGATGAGTTTATGGGCTCTTCTCCCAAGGGACAGGGTACAGGATGCGAGGAAATGGCCTCAAGCTCTGCCAGGGGAGGGTCAGGCTGGACATTAGGGAAAATTTTTTCCCAAAAAGAGTGATTGGTCACTGGAAGAGACTGCCCATGGAGGGGGTTGATTCACCTTCCCTGGAGGTGTTTCAGGCACGGGTGGACGAGGTGCTAAGGGACATGGTTTAGTGTTCGATAGGAATGGTTGGACTCACTGATCTGGTGGGTCTCTTCCAACCTTGTGATTCTATGAATCCTTTTTCCATTGTCCAGAGGGTAAGACTTGATAGCAGATTTAGATCAAAGGTGAACTCCTAGGTGGTTACACCTCATAGGACGAATCCCGCAGTGTTTCGTGTAAGTAGCAAAGAGATTTATTCTGGAAAGTCACAAAGAGCTTTGCACAATAAAGATCTGTTAGCATCATAACTTTAAAGAGAGGTCTTACGTACTTTGCAAGCAAGTGATATATCTAAAATGCTTAGAAAAAGGCAGAAATGGGACATGGATTATACACAAGAATTCATGATACAGATGGTGAAATCTAGACAGACTAAGTCCTGGCAGAAAAGGACATTCCATGTCAAAGAGAACACCTGGAAAGCTTTCTCTTCAGTACAATTTCCTTCTGGGTACAAAGAAAAATTCGAGCAGAACTTTTGGCTAAATTTAATAAGCAGATTTACACATCTTGTGAGATGAAGTTTATCTTAAATAGCTTGTCTGCTGATTTTTTTAAGGAACCTTTTAGAGAGTAAATAAGTGAAAATACAATCAGATGATTTAGCCGATATTAAGAGTATAAGAATAAAAATTCTAGTGGCCACTGATAATAATAAAGTGTTTATGGTTTGTTTCGTTTTTTTATTTTGTTTTCTTTTCCAATGGATCCTGACTTTTAATCACTACCTTGCATCTGCAGTGCTACAGCTTGTTTTCTCTCCTACATTTTTCTTGGGTTGTTCATCCTTCAGGTTTCTGCTGCTGCTGGAAATCATAGAATCATAGAATCATCGAATAACCGGGTTGGAAGAGACACACCGGATCATTGAGTCCAACCATTCCTATCGAATACTAAGTCATGAATAAATCGTTATTATATTCATAGCTATATTTTTCCTAATTATGCTGTAAGTAAAAGTGTTCCTTGGCAGATTATTGAGATCCTGTCAGTACTACTTGAAACGTTATAAGAATGTTTATTCCAGCTTGGGGTTCTTCTGAATGCTGTGTTCAGAAAGCCATATTAGCACAAGAAAAAATAAAAATACACCTCAGAATCCTCATTGTTTGGGCTTTGACAGGTCTGAACCAAATTCCCCTGGAGTGAGCCTGCAGGGTTCCACACAAACAGAATCTCACGCAGAGTCTTAAAATAAGGGAACAACTTCGTGGAGGTTGGCAACTTTCGGCCTGTCTGGTTAGAGTAATCAGAACACCTTCCTTGCTGATGATTTTATAATTCCACATGAGGGATTCTTGTTGTCGTATTAAAAAATGATAAATTCTTCCCCACTGCCCCTTTGAATTAAAGCTGACTGGGTGGCAAATTAGGTAAAGCAGACAAGATCTTGTTGTCTTCATGGCTCTGACACAACTCCTTGGAATAACTGCGAAAAGCTTCCTTTGTCCCTGTGCATCTCACTTTAGCCACTGCAAGAAGATTTCTGCCTATTTCTATGATTCTATGATTCCATCATTTCCCGAAAGTCCTAATTCCTTCATTGTTTTGTAATACTTCAAACCAACTTTGAATAAAATATATTCTTGGTGCAATATAAAAACCTTTCAACAAAATATATTCTTGGTGCAATATCTTAATTCAGCTTTCCGAGGGCACCTTCTTCCCCCTCCTAAATAACTTGGGGGATGGTTTATCTGCCTTAAATCCCTGCTCTCTTTCCCATCCTTTTATTTTTAATTGTTTTTATTTAGAAGGAAAAATTAATCTGCTCAGCAGGATATAATGAGTGCTTCCAAGTTAACTGATGTGTACGGACACTCCCAGATATCGCGGACAAGTGAAAGAATTGGAGCTTCTCTAACATCTTTCAGTCACTATTCTGTTGCTCCCAGAGTCCTGTATCCCAGCAGGAGCTGTCATAGAATCATAGAATCACCAGGTTGGAAGAGACCCACCGGTCCAACCATTCCTATCAAACACTAAACCATGTCCCTCAGCACCTCGTCCATCCGTCCCTTAAACCCCTTCAGGGAAGGTGACTCAATCCCCAAACCGGGCAGCCTCTGCCACTGCCTGATCACCCTTTCTGTGAAAAATTTTTTCCTGATGTTCAACCTGACCCTCTCCTGGAGGAGCTTGAGGCCATTCCCTCTCATCCTCTCTCCTGTCCCTTGGGAGAAGAGCCCAGCTCCCTCCTCTCCACAACCTCCTTTCAGGTAGTTGTAGAGAGCAATGAAGTCTCCCCTCAGCCTCCTCTTCTCCAGGATAAACATCCCCAGCTCTCCCAGCTGCTTCTCTTATTCTCCAGCCCCTTCCCCAGCTTCATTCTCTTCTCTGGACTTGCTCCAGAGCCTCAACATAGTGATAAACCATAAAGAGGTCTATATAGCTGCTGCCCTGTTCCCTCTGACACGTAGATATTCACCTTGAAACTAGTTTATTTCTGTTTCCATGTATCCTCCATCCTCTCAGCTCCTGTGAGGACAATCACTATGACAGGAACGTTAGATGAAATGGATCTGTCTGGGGGCCGTCTAGGTTAATCTCCCACCTGGAACAAGACTGTTCCCAGCACTGGAGCAGGTCAGCTACAGCTTTTGCTTGCAAAGACCAAAGAAGCACAATTTCACAGCTCTCTGAGTCCCCTTTTTGGTGTCATGTTGTTCTAGAATCATAGAATCATAGAACAACTAGTTTGGAAGGGACCTATCGGATCTTCTAGTCCAACCATTCCTATCAAACACCAAACCAAGTCCCTCAAGACCTCATCCACCCGTCCCTTAAACACCTCCAGGGAAGGTGAATCAACCACCTCCCTGGGCAGCCTATTCCAATGCCCAGGGCATTCCAATGACCCTCTGTGTGAAAAACTTCCTCCTAATCTCCAGCCTAAATCTCCCCTGGTGGAGCTTGAGGCCATTCCCTCTTGTCCTGGTGAAGATACAGTCGACTTAATGACCACATTGCAGCTCTACCTGCTTGTCAATGTCCACATTTTTCAGATCTGTGAGTTCAATAGACTCATCATGAAAACTCAACCTGAAGACATAAACCTCTAGATGTTAAGCTTCATTAGTTCACTAATTGTGTAACCCTTTGTTACTCCACTGTAAGGTAGAAGAAGCTCCTCGGGACCAGACAAGCAGTGAAAAACATATATATTCGAGAAGAAGGGTAAGGAATTCTTTAATTTATCTTCTACTAAAACACATTTAAAAGAGTGAGTAAACAGAATAACCTGTGTTTACATATCTAATTCATTTACATGGGGGTTTATTTCTTTTAATTAGAAGGATGACAGGTCAAGTCGAAGAACGAATGCGGCTATAGAGTGGTAGAAAGATGCTGCGTGAGAGTATTCCCCGTGCGGGAATAAACCATATTGGATAAACAGTTCTATTACTGTGCTCTGGCTGGGGAGGTTGCCCTGATGCAATTACACTGGTATAATTGGTGCTGCTTTGGTGCAAAGGCAAAGCTTCATTGTGGATAATTTGTTGACAAAATGATTAATCATTTATTATTTGACAGTTAATCAGGAAGTCTATTAATTCACTTCTTACTCCTCCCCAGCCTCCCTTCGCGTGCACACACTCCTCTCTCTGCCAATAACCCGAGCTCGTCGGCCACTTTCAGAGCCACCGAAGGGAGCTGAGAGCTATCTCACTTTTAAACTCACTTTCCTGGCGCTGGAGAGACTAAATCTGTCCTTTTTTTTTTTTTTTTTCCTTTTGGCCTGATTTTCCATTTTAATCTAAAGCTTTCAAGTCTGATAGAGTCGGCACAAAAACTGCCCTCCTGACCTCGTCTTTCAAGTCGATGCATGAGGCACTATCTGACCAATTAGCTTTAAGTTACGAGCTCTATGTAAATGTAATATTTCTCAATAAACGGATAAAAGTTCGTAGCATTTCCCTTTATATTTAAATGGCTCTTCAACCACTTAGAGATTAAGTGGTGAATATAAAGGGGAAGGCCATAAAAAAAAAGAAAAACCAAAAAAAAAACTTTAAAAGGTGTTAAATTTATCATGTGCCATAAAAGAAAATCTATCTGATAAGCCACCAGTACTTCTTGGGTGGTTTTTTCAGTTTCGTTTTACACTTTTGAGATTAAAAGCTAACATGCAAAAATATGTACAAAGTACCTTTTTAGAAACTTTGGAAGAGGTCAAGGAGAAAATAGCAGGATTTCAAAAGCTGAACTTTTCAAGGATTTTCTCTGATTCCTCTAAAACAAGATAGCCTCCTCCTCCTCTTAATAGCTCTTCAATGCCTTTTTGGTAGCCAAAATCTTTGTTCTTTTTTATTTTTTTTTTTAAATGCGGCTTTGTAAAAGAAGAACTAAAATTAATTATGGCTCTGGAACTTTTGCACAGAAGAGTTTAAAAAGCACAGACGTAAAGAAGGGAAAAAGATGAGGGCCCATTTATCTTATATTGACAGGACTAGCTTCAAAAGATGACCTTGAATCGTAATCATCCTAATGAGCTGAAAAATATTTCACTTTAACAAGTGAAACTATAATCAAATCAGTTTCTGAAAGCTCTACTAATGAGCATTTCCTTTGATGAAAACATGGTTCACTGTCTTAGTCTGCAGGAGGTGCACTACAGTAAGAGGCCAGCTCATGACAACTCATTAGCTGACCTGGGGAGAGACTAATTTGAATGCTTTTGATAAAAATTTCAAGGCTTTTTTTTTACTTAAATTACAATTTATGCACTTTTATAAATAGTCTAATTTTTTGTAAGTGGGGGGAAACGGGTTTAGGAAGACTTCAAAGTCGCGGAACAAAGTTTGTTTACATCGGTTATTCTGGAGAATCTACAGAAATTTCAGGGGAGAATATTTTTATCTGGTGCGTTTGTTTTTTCTTCATAAAAAAACCCCAAATATTCTGAATTCAATCAATTCTTATGTGTGTTTATGGATAGAAGAAGAGGTCTGCCCTCCCCAGCTCCCTTTTTATTTTTTTTCCTGACTGATGAAACCACTTTAAGCTTTATAGCATTTAGCACTGGCAATATTTAAAGTCACTATTATTTACTCTGAACTGCTCTATCAATTATCTCAAGAAAAAAAACAGGCTCGTTTCATTAGGAGTCTCCGTAATTCACTGCGTTTCTTTAAACCAGCAGCAGAACTTAAATGAGAAGCGATTACACAAATCTGGTTTACAACACCCCCCCCGCCCCCACCCCTCCAGGGGTTACTTATTAGGATTATTCATCATTTTAACTCCTGCTCCGCTAGATGCAGAGAGAGATTCTTCTCTATTTCTTTTCCCTGCGCCGCAGATTTGCTGTCAAAGCTGCACTTCGCGCTGAAGTGACGTTCTTCATCTGTTTTAAGTTTCCCACCCAGTCTGATCTTGCTTTTCAGAGCGTTTTCCTTCCCCTCCCTAGCACAGCCTTAGCGATTCGCCTTTCCCGCTGTGTCACTGTGCTCATCTTGCCTCTATGAGCTGAAAAAGTACTCTGAGGTTGACTCCGTCTGTGACTGGTCAACATTTAATGTGTTATCCTTACTCTAACTGACGAAGAGAACACAATAGGGGAGATTTAGGCTAGAGATTAGGGGAGATTTAGGCCAGAGATTAGGAGAAGGTTTTTCACAGAAAGGGTCGTTGGGCATTGGAATAGACTGCCCAGGGAGGTGGTTGATTCCCCTTCCCTGGAGGTGTTTAAGGGATGGGTAGATGAGGTCCTGAGGGACATGGTTTAGTGTTTGATAGGAATGGTTGGACTAGAAGACCCGATGGGTCTCTTCCAACCAGGTGATTATTTGATTCTATGATAATTCCAGTTTATTTTCGACTCAGTGGGTGACTTCTATTTGTTGAAGCAGAGTTTGATACATTGAGTATGGAGATCACTATAAGCCCATGCTGCCTGCCCGGGATAAAAATCGCAGAGCACAAAGTGTTGAAGATCAACTCATTAGACGTAGATGTGGAAGCAGCTGCAAAAAAAAAAAAAGCAATAAGAATGAACTTTATTAGAGTATCGCAGATGGAATCATAGAATCACCAGGTTGGAAGAGACCCACCAGATCATCGAGTCCAACCATTCCTATCAAACACTAAACCATGTCCCTCAGCACCTCATCCACCTGCGCCTTAAACCCCTCCAGGGAAGGTGAATCAACCCCCTGTGTCTCCCAATTTCGCTACTGTGTGGACACAGCTTTTTAACGTGGTGGCAATTTGGTGGCTCCTAGTTTTGGCATTTGCAAGTGACACCCACAAAGCCAATCTTTAAAAAAATATCAGCATAATTAATAGAAACAAAACCAATGAATAATCCTTTGGACTTCAAAATTCCTATATACAGGAATATATTCCTATCAAGGGGGTTGATTTACCTTCCCTGGAGGTGTTTAATGGACGGGTGGACGAGGTGCTGAGGGACATGTGTTAGTGTTTGATAGGAATGGTTGGACTTGATGATCCGGTGGGCTTCTTCCAGCCTGGTGATTCTGTGACTCTCTGATTGTAAATGCAGAGCCCCTCGTCTCTCTTGGAGACTTCTCCCTCCCCAGGTGTTGCTGCTTTGCCCTCTCCAAGGGATCCCTTTATCTTCCCGGCAAAGCCCAAGAGCCTCTAGCTGTGCCCAGCTGGGCTGCGGCAAGGGAGGTATCTCCTGGTATCACTGCTCCCCTGGCATCACCTCACTGGTGAGTCCCCGTGGCACACCCTGCATCCCACAGGAGCATGGCAGGGGGTGTGGGGAGAAAGGCTGGGGGGCCTGGTGGCCCCCCAGCCAGGTAGGCAAGATTGGGAGGGTTGGTGGCTGGTCCAGTCTCACCTCTCAGTAGGGCTGACCCCTCTGTGTGCCCTTGGGCTGAGAGGAGTCTCACTCTGGTGTGGGTGATGGTCAGTGTTGGGACAGAAGCCCTTTGGATTGGGGCTCCTTGCTTGGTGAACTGGGGGTCCCTTTTGTGTGCCTGCTGAGGGGTCTGTGTTAGTGTTTGATAGGAATGATTGGACTCAATGATCCAGTGGGTCTTTTCCAACCTGCTGATTCTATGATTCTATGAATTCCCTTCAACTCTGTATTTTTAGAGCTGCTTTTGAAAAAGATAAACCAAGAAAAAACAAATCTGAGACTAACCTTATGGCTTCGGTAGCAAAAGCAGGAGAGGAGACACAAAGCCCAGGGAGAGGAGAGACAAAGATTATAGCACATGCTCTGACCTGTCACAGTGAGACGGGGTTCAGCTCAATCACTTCACTCAATATCACTGGACGTGTGTTCAAAAACCACTGGAGGTGGTTGATTCACCTTCCTTGGAGGGGTTTAAGGCACAGGTGGACGAGGTGCTGAGGGACATGGTTTAGTGTTTGATAGAAATGGTTGGACTTGATGATCCGGTGGGTCTCTTCCAATCTGGTGATTCTATGATTCTATGATAAATACAGACATTTTCTTACTCTCAGTCACAACATGTGCTTTGTCTCTGAAGGAGTTTTTAGCTGATAACAACATCGCTGAGCTTGAGCACCCACCCTCTTTGCCAGAGCAGGTTCCCTCTTCCCAAAGATCCGGTTAGGGCTCAAAGAAACCCATTTTTTTTTCTTTCCCATAGAAGATGTGAAAGTAAAATATGACAGAGCTCCTCAACAGCCTTTCAGAAAATGATCTGCAGAATTGCTTTGAACCTTGGCGGCATCACATGCAGTCGTGTGTCAACTCAGGAGGGCACCGTTTTGAAGGTGATGGCAGCCGATTTTCTTAATTCATTAAATAAAAAGAGTTACAGGCACAATCTTGGATTGGGTTTTTTTTTTTTTTTTTTTTTTTTGTGTCAGATCTCCTATATTCATGGGAGATCCACAGGTTTCTTCTGTCACAAATCAGAGGTGAATATGCAGCTTTATATGGGTTTTACTTAAGTTTTCTGTGCAAATCAACAGGGCAGTATTAGTGAGAGTCAGGAGAGTTTATCACTTAAAAATTAAGTTAGAGGTTGGAAGCTTTAAACATTTTTTTAATCTCTTGGGCTCTGCTAATCTTTGTGACAATGCTTCCATCAAGGGGAAAAGACAAAAAGGTAAGAACTTTTCTTGTTCCCCTGTAGAACTATCTACTTTTTTAAGCCCTTGCAAATGTAAAATAGAAGCAGTGGTGGCTTCACAGAAGTGGGGAAGTAAAGGAAAGAGGAAAAAAAAAATTGCTTAGAAATCTCCAGTAGTTGAGGTGGTGAAGGTGATGTGATAGACGTTTAAACTGCAGCAAAAAAGGGGATGGGATGAATTCCTCTCTGGAGAAGGGGGAAAGTGGACTCGCTAAAGACTCTGACTGATGATCCCTGTCAAATTTAGTTGCTGTGACTGAGGAATTTGCCAGCTTAGCTGTCAGCCGCAGTCATGGGCTGCAGCTTGCTGTTCTTTTACCAGAGGCAGCGGAATGGACTTATGCTTCCGGAATATTAATTTCAAGTCCTCTGGTTTCAGTTTAGGTCCTGCTAACTCTGACAGAGTTTGTTCTACTCAACTTTAAATTTAGATGTGCTAATTTTTATTACTCCAGCATCATATTACAATTTTTTTCTGAGCCTTCATACCTCTTTTATCATTCTACCTCATGGTGTGATGATTATGATAGAGAATTATAGAATAATCAGGTTGGAAGAGACCCACCAGATCATCAAGTCCAACCATTCCTATCAAACACTAACCCATGTCCCTCAGCACTTCATCCACCTGTCCCTTAAACACCTCCAGGGAAGGCAACTCAACCTCCTCCCTGGGCAGCCTCTGCCACTGCCCAATGACCTTTTCCGGGAAAATATTTTTCCTGATGTCCTGCCTGAATCTCCCCTGGTGGAGCTTGAAGGCCATTCCCTCTTGTTCTGGAAATATGTTCCCGGAAGAGGGTTATTATGAGGTCGGATATTTCTAGCCCCAAACAGGAATCACTCACTTCACTGGTTGACAACATCTCCTCTTACCTTCCTCTTTTCCCCTTTCATGAAATAGTAATAAAAGAGCACATCCCTGTCTCCTGCAGATTGCACCTTCAGCTTCAGCAAAGTCCTTGCAACTCTCCCCAGGAAAGTGCCACCAAAGTAACATTGTGACTTATCAGGTGGGAGAATCATAGAATCATAGAACAACCAGATTGGAAGGGACCCATCGGATATTCTAGTCCAACCATTCCTATCTAACACTAAACCAAGTCCCTAAGAGTCTCTGAAGTTCAATGGTAAACTTTTACCTCCTTTACATACTATTCCTTATAGTTAATATATATAGTTAATATATATAGTTAATCCTGCTTGTATCAAAAAGTGCTTTTCCTTTTGAGAGCTATGAGAGCCTGAAATTAAAATAAAACAATGTAAAGGAGGAGGTTGAGAGGAGACCTCATTGCTTTCTACAACTACCTGAGAGGAGGTTGTGGAGAGGAGGGAGCTGGGCTCTTCTCCCAAGGGACAGGGGACAGGACGAGAGGGAATGGCCTCAAGCTCCACCAGGGGAGATTGAGGCTAGAGATTAGGAGGAAGTTTTTCAAGGAAAGGGTCATTGGGCATTGGAACAACCTGCTCAGGGAGGGGGTTGATTCACCTTCCCTGGAGGGATTTAAGGCTCAGGTGGACAAGGTGCTGAGGAACATGGTTTAATGTTTGATAGGAAGGGTTGGACTCAACGATCCGGTGGGTCTCTTCCAACCTGGTCATTCCCTGATTCTATGAAAGAATAAAAAGAAACTGGGTTGAAATGCATTTCTAATATTTTCTTTTTTTCCCCTTTGCAGAAGGCTTAGCGGGAGAAAAATCAAAGGAGAGTAAATAGTGCAGGAAAATACAGCTAATTAGGAAAGCTTTGTGGCTGGCCCAGCATCCAGCTGCTCCAATTAAGAGAAGAGATTGTTCATAAAACTAAGCGAGCAAATTCATCACCAAAAAAAAAAAAAAGTAGTGTGGTAGAAATATTAAAACCTCCAATTTGTGATGTTTTCATAAGGAGAGAAGAATGGGTTTATGACTGATTAAAAAAAAAAAAAAAACTTGACTGTACTTTTTTTCCTTATTCTTTTTTTACAATTTGGCAGTGGTAGAGCCTAGAATAGACCATCATGGGGTATCAAGAGATAAAAAGAATGTACTAGAAGCTGCAGAAACACTGAAGAGGGAGTCACAGTTTGCAAGTGCTCAGATGGATGCAGGGTGAGCAGTCGTGTAATCTTTCATGAGTCCTGATGTTCTCAAAAGTGTTCGTACAACAGAATTTTCTCCCAAACATTTGTAAGAGACATCATTATTCGCCATCTCCTTTAAACAAAATAATCTTCGAAGGCAAAAAATCAGAAAGAATTATGCATGACTTGTGCGTCTAATCATGCATCTTGAATAACAAACATCAAATGGTTGCAGCAAACAGCTCGTGAGCAACCAAACGCCTGAAAATTATTCATCAAAATAATTCTACTAACACTTAATAATCATGCTGGGGAAAAAAATCACAGGCAGCAAATAAAAATGGAAAGAGAATGTGAGTATTTTACAAAAAAATAAAATTTACATCACTGAAGAAGAACTGGACTAGACATTTGGCTTCAGGGATAGAGGGTGGGATCTGACACTGGTTCATCCTTTGGACTAAGGTAGCCTTGTTAAAGCCAAGGAACCATTCTGAGGATAAAATTCACTTTGAGGCTTTGATTTTGATTCTTGTACAATCTCTCTTTTAAACACTGAACCAGTCAGGGAACTGCCTGCCCCTTCCACCTGCTGCATTTTCCTGGGGACATTTAGATGAAAAAGCAAAGATGATGATTTTATATCATGTGGTTTTTGGAAAGGGATGGTCTGGATCCTGATCCTCTCTCCCATTTCCTTTTGGCTTCAAGGTCTCTATGTCCTCGTCCTTCCACTGGTCTCCATCCTCACTGAAAGCGACTGGAGAACAAGTTTTATGAGGAATGGCTGAAGTAAATCATAGAATCATAGAAACACTGCTTTGGAAGAGGCCCATTGGATCACTGAGTCCAACCATTCCTATCAAACACTAAACCATGTCCCTCAGCACCTCGTCTACCCGTCCTTTAAACACCTCCAGGGAAGGTGAATCAACCCCCTTCCTGGGCAGCCTATTCCACTGCCCAATGACCCTTTCCGTGAAAAACTTCCTCCTAATCTCTAGCCTAAATCTCCCCTGGTGGAGCTTGAGGCCATTCCTTCTTGTCCTGTCCCTTGGGTGAAGAGCCCAGCTCCCTCCTCTCTACAACCTCCTTTCAGGGAGTTGTAGAGAGCAATGAGGTCTCCCCTCAGCCTCCTCTTCTTCAGGATAAACACCCCCAGCTCTCTCAGAAGTTCCTCATCAGGCCTCTTCTCCAGCCCCTTCACCAGCTTATTTGCTCTTCTCTGGTCTCTCTCCAGAACCTCCACATTAAAGCAAAATCTATACATGTAGACATGCAGATACAATGTTAGCATGTCAGCATCAAAATATATCTGCTTATCTTTCAGGATGCAGAAGAACACAACATTAGAAAGTGTCTGTGTATGTATTTATATGTTTAAGTTCAGAATTAATGGATAAATAGATAATTTAATGCATAATTTCCACCTAATCAAATTCATAGACTCATAGAGCAACTAGGTTGGAAGAGACCCACCAGATCATCGAGTCCAATCATTCCTGTCAAAATAGAGAAAGTAGAAATTGTTTTTAAAGACTGTTTTCTATTAAAAGGTGTAGAAAAATGGATTTGATACCATAGAGCCAACCACATAGGATCATAGAATCACCAGATTGGAAGAGACCCACCAGATCATCAAGTCCAACCACTCCTATCAAACACTAAACCATGTCCCTCAGCACCTCATCCACCCGTCCCTTAAACCCCTCCAGGGAAGGTGAATCAACCACCTCCCTGAGCATCCTCTGCCAGTGACCAATGACCCTTTCTCTGAAAATTTTTTTCCTAATGTCCAGCCTGACCCTCCCCTGGTGGAGCTTGAGGCCATTCCCTCTCGTCCTGTCCCTTGGGAGAAGAGCCCAGCTCCCTCCTCTCCACAACCTCCTTTCATTGTGTTTTCATTTGTCAAGATCCTTTGTGACAGAGGGAAATGTGGTTCAGTTGAAATCATCACTACAATTTTGATATGAATATCTATTCTGGCCTTACACAAAGGTCCTATCTCTCTCGTACACAGTTTCCTGATGAGTGTTTTCTCTCCTGCTTATTTCCATCGCAGCACTAACATGTCTCTTCTGCTCCACGTTAGGTGGCAGCTCCTCACCTTGGCTGGTGATCTGAGAAGAAGGGTCTGTTGCGCAGGATCTGTTTTACAGGGTCAGGGGCTGGAGGCAGAGGCCACCACCACGTGTCACAAGCTGAGAGTAGCTGCAACTTGACGGGACCTTGTCCTCCAGGTATCTCCTTTCATGCTTCCCTCCCCATTTGCAGCTCAGCTCTGTGGTCTCTCCCCTGTCAGATGGTCTCCTGCTTCCCTCTCCTCGCTCTTTACCTGGTTCAGGTGCCTCAAACCCTGCGAGGGAAGAAACTTCAGACGTTTGCCTGAGGATGTAAGGCAGGAAGCCACGTCAGTCAGAGCGTGTTGCCTGACCCAGCTCTAATGCTGTGGATTGCTGCCTGCAGGATGCCTGTAGCGTGTCTACAGGTGCCCACATGGTCCTGCCAGCTCTCTGAGCTTGAAATGCAGTTTACACCTAGTTAGTGGGAGCAGCACGAAAAGGAGGCTCTGATTCAGAGCTGCTCTGGGGAGGAGAACATCACTTCAAAACTTTGCTTGGTTCCCTGCTTGTCCTTCCGTCCTCGTCACACCGATAGGTGACACACCTGTTCCCCAAAATTTACTCCATAGTTAAGAGAGAAATAAAACAACTTCTCTATTGAGCAATTTTCCCTGATACTTCTGTTCTTCTCAAAGGAAAAACTTGTTTTCTAAAGGAAAATTCAACATCAGTTTTGAAATTGTCATCTATCCTTATTCCAAAAAGCAGTTCATTGGTTTTTCCCTGGCACCAGATCACAGAATCACAGAATCACCAGATTGAAAGAGACCCACCGGATCATCGAGTCTAACCATTCCTATCAAAATACGTATCTGAATAATCTGCTAACAACTGGGGGATAACAAGGCAGAATCTCAATTGATAATAGCGAAATTTATCTTAATATTTACATGGATTTTTTTTTCTGCAACATGCATCCCTTGCATCCCCTTCAGCAGAGAGGAAGGACAGCCTCTTGCCGAAGAAATTTTCAGTCTTTTCCTCATAATTTAAATGTATTCCCACAGCGTGGCTTGAGCAAAATGAGTTGTTTCCATCGATCTTTCTTTCTATTGCAACACGTGATGCGCTCGAGACATTTCTGTTTCTTTACATTGTGTTCTGTTGATTTCTATAATGTTCTGTGTATCATTCACTGCGGCGGAAATATTGAAAAGCTTAAGTCAGAAAGATGTGTGCTTATTTTTTCCTTTAATGTGGTGGTTAAATATTAATACACTCCTGTGATACACTTCTTTTATATTTAATCCATTTTTTGGCATCAAATTATTCGCATTTTCATCTCTCTCTCCCTGCTTATACATGGAAATGACTGTGATCCTAGAGGAGGAAAACTAAACCCTCATAAAGGATTCAGGCTCTCACATTCAGAACCTAGATTTGTGTTCACTTTATGTTTAACAAAAAGCAATATTAAACCCTGTCACATATAGGCTGCAACCGATAGGTCAGTAGTCCTAGCTGGAGTTTCTCTTAATTACAGATGGAATCATAGAATCATAGAATCATCAGGTTGGAAGAGACCCACCAGATCATTGAGTCCAACCATTCCTATCAAACACTAAACCATGTTCCTCAGCACCTTGTCCACCCGTCCCTTAAACACCTTCAGGGAAGGTGAATCAACCACCTCCCTGGGCAGCCTCTTCCAGTGACCAATGACCCTTTCTGTGAAATTATTTTTCCTAATGTCCAACCTGAGCCTCCCCTGGTGGAGGTTGAGGCCGTTCCCTCTTGTCCCGTCCCCTGTCCCTTGGGAGAAGAGCCCAGCTCCCTCCTCTCCACAACCTCATTTCAGGTAGTTATAGAGAGCAATGAGGTCTCCCCTCAACCTCCTCATCTCCAGGATAAACACCCTCAACTCTCTAAGACATTCCTCTTCTTCTCCAGGCCCTTCACCAGCTTCGTTGCCCTTCTCTGGACTCTCTCCAGAACCTCAACATCCTTCTTGTGCTGAGGGGCCCACAACTGACCCCAGGATTCGAGGAGCGGTCTCACCAGTACCGAGTAGCTCCATCAGGGGAGATTTAGGCTAGAGATTAGGAGGAAGTTTTTCACACAAAGGGTCATTGGGCAGTGGCAGAGGCTTCCCAGGGAGGTGCTTGATTCACCTTCCCTGGAGGTGTTTAAGGCACTGGTAGATGAGGTCCCGAGGGACATGGTTTAGTGTTTGATGGGAATGGTTGGACTCGATGATCCGATGGGTCTCTTCCAACCTGGTGATTATATGATTCTATAATATATATATGAAACCGAGTTTTTCCGTCTTTATTCAAACTCAAATAATATGTGTTCAAGACTGTTAGATCAACGTCAGATGCATCAGTCCTGACTCCGTGAGCAGCTAAACACTGCTGGCATTGGAGAATGAACGCTTTACACTTGATCATTGGTACAAGACCTGTTAGCTCAGACCCTGAAACAGTTTCAGCCTGGACTAGGTCACAGTGGCCTGGAAAAATCCCCAAAATTCTGAGGATTATAATGTATGGAGAACCGTTCCAAATAAACGGTTCACAGCCACCCACTTCTACTTTATTTATTTCAGCATCAGGGACATGAGCAGACCATATCAGCCACTTTTAAGGCCACAGAAAGTTCTTTTTATTAGAATGGATGAAAATCTATTGATAAAGGTGTAGTTACATTGAGCAAAATTAACAGTGACAATTATTTGAGAAGATATTGCACACCCAGAAGATGGAAACAAACTTTTTAATGCACAAGTTCGAGTGCAGAACTGAGACGGGTTTGGATGTTAATCTCCCTTTTCTTCTTTTTTATCTCCTTTCTCTCATTCCCTTTTTCATAAATAATTAGTTAACCTATGGCAAGGGGAATAACCTAAAGTTCATGTTCTGTGCTTAAATAAAACATTAGCTGGTTTGGCACTTTCAGATTTCAAAAGCTTCTTTCAAGAGGTAAAAGAGAGTTCTTAGATATTAAAGACTAAAGCCGGTGATAATTGCCACCGGGTTAATTTAGAATGAGAGAGAGAGAGAGAGAGAGCAAAGTTGGAACCCACTCAAATTAGCTGCAGATTAATGAAGCCAAGGAAAATAGTAATTTAACGTCGTAATTGATAAAGCTATTTCAAAGGCTGTTTGTTTTGCTTGGTTTTTTTTTCACCAGTGAAGTATACCCAGAATTCTCTGCTCCTGCTTTCTCAGTTTACCATCCAGCAATTAACAGTTGAAATCCTCACACTCTGCGAATCCAGAACAACTTCACCTTCTCTCTTCCACAAGGGCAGGATCTCATCAAACACAGTCAGAACTGCTCAAAGAGGAGCACATAACACATCCTTAGTCCTCTCAGAAAGATCTGAGTTTCATCAACCAGGATAGACGCAGTGCAATATTGGTGGGAATGGTTGGACTTGATGATCTGGTGGGTCTCTTCCAACCTGGTGATTCCATGATTCTATGATTCTCATCTCTCTCTTAGAATGATTCTTTCAGAAAACACATGATTTCTAGGGTTTCTTAGGAGGAAAGAGCAAAGGAATAGTGATTCCTTCTTCCTCAGTGTAGGCATTTCAGTGGGAGAATAACTCTACCTATTAATATTATAATATAAATCGATCTACTTTAGTTTATCACAGGTATTTCCTGTCTAAATGTTAAGTTTCTTGGCGGAGAAGAAGGATGAGCATAATCATAGAATCATAGAACAACCAGGTTGGGAGAGACCCACAGGATCATCAAGTCCAACCATCCCTATCAAACACTAAACCATGTCCAGAAAGGAATTTGTCACCCCATGATGTTAGTAAGTGCCCTTCTCATGCATTTGACTGGCCTTGGAGTGACACTAAATGTTTAGAATGGGTGTTAGGTTAAATGTTGAATTTCTAAATGGGAAGAAATCCACACTACAGCACCTCCATATAAATTAGGACTTAGATATTGAAAGGTTAGTAGTCACTGGATTTTGATGAATGGCTTAATTACTCAGCCTGACAGGGTTGTTTCTACCCAGGGCTCCTTTAAGTGTCCAACAAACTGCTAGAACTGAAAAACCTGGATGACTGAAAGACACAGACTGCAAAATCTCAGGTGATATCTGGGAAAGATCTACACTGGAGGAGAAGGACCTGGGGGTGTTGGTCGACAGCCGACTGAGCATGAGGTAGCAGTGGCCCAGGTGGCCAAGAAGACCAGTGGCATCTTGGCTTGGATCAGAAACGGTGTGACCAGCAGGGCCAGGGAGGTTCTTCTCCCTCTGGACTTGGCACTGGTGAGACTGCTCCTCGAATCCTGTGTTCAGTTGTGGGCCCCTCAGCACAAGAATGATGTTGGATGGGGCTTGTAGCAGCCTGATCCAGTGGGAGGTGTCCCTGCTTATGGCAGAAGGGTTAGAACGAGATGATCTTTAAGGTCCCTTCAAACCCAAGCTATTTCATGATTCTGTGATTCTATGACTCTATGAATTACAAACTTACCCAAACTGAAAAATCCACCAAAATGATCTATAATTCTCCAGTGTCTGTTTGCAGTGAGATCAGGTTATAGCACCTGGGCTTGCTCTGAATGACACTTTTCTATCTGTAAGTAGGTTATTTGCAGAGCAGCCACTAATCACCAGCATGAGTCCTGATGGCAGAACCTGACCCTGGAACCCCACAATGCAGTTGAACAGTTGACAGCATTTAAGGTCTATTGAAATCCCATTAACGGGGCTGCTGTTTAATTTGCACTTTCAAAGCAGACTGTAGTCTTGGAAAAATTATTACCCATAAGAGACAAATTTATTGAGACATCACAATGAATATTAGTCTGGGGTAATATGTAAATCTGGACGTCATTTGCATGACAATGCTCTCTAACCCACCCCATGCCTCCAACCGACAGCCCAGTAGCAACACGTAAACTGTAAACAATAAAATGGGACAGAATGGCTCAGCGGGAGGCCTGCAACACGCAAAGTTGAGCGGAACAAAACCGTCTCCCTGCAGACACAAAACCACATCCGTTAGTTTAATAGGAGTGAGACCCATTCAGGAGCTTGCTTGTCAAGGATCTGACACAATTTCCAAGCTTGGTCCTGGTCGTGGTTGTCATGATCTACTGTAACTTGTGTTTTGGTAAGAAGCAAAGAAGTTTAATCAAGCAAAATTGCTCATATAGAAAACTTCGCTGCACCACTAAGAGCTCTTTTTTAAGGACTGGCCTTCTTTTTACTGGGAACTAACATTGCGTGCTTCAAGAAGTACTCTCTTCAAACCAGTTTTGATAGAGGGATTAGGAGCAGGACAGTAGAAACGCATAAGCCTTTAATCGATAGGTCACCCGTTAAAATTTGGCTTACAATGGGAGCGTTTGCAAGCGGCTGACATCTGCGAGCAGCTTGTGTAAACTGTCAAGGCTTCCCCGGTGTCAGAGGGACTAAGATAATTTACCCCAGTTTAATATCAGACCCCCCGAAGCCTGTTCTCTTAGTCATTAGGGGAGAAAATTCCCTGTATGATTCGTAATTCGTAAGTGGATCCAAAAGCTGTGACTGTATTTTGACTCTGCTGAATACTGATGTCACATGCCCTTCAACTCCAAAGAATGAAAGGGCTGATCTACTCTCTTGTCCATTCTCTCATCTTCCAAATCCTTTCTCTAGCCTCAATTCTTCAAAGAGGCTTTAAACTCCTACAATACAATGTAAATGAGGAGAGGAGCTCTACTGAAGTTTCCAGTACCAGGGAATCTGAGCGACATGACTAGAGAAACAGCTCCACTGCTCTAAAGGTACCCACTGTGAGAAGCAGTGCACTCTGAACTAGTGCTGAGGTTAAACTGCGTTTGAATCATGCAGCTCATCCAATGGAATTCCTGTGTTTCTAGAGGTACTGCGAGAAGAGGCAGCAGCTGACAGCGCCCAGAGAATGACTAGATTCATGATAGGATGGACACCGGCTGTGAAACACTCTCCATAATCATGTCCAGTGCGCTGAAGTTCCCTATGGATTGACCAGGGAAGATTGTGCACCTCAGATGTGAAAAATTAAACCTAAGGATTATCTCTTGGTGTGGAGCTGGTAGGCTCTGCAGGGTTTGAAGGATGCTGAGGCTCTGGAGAGAGTCCAGAGAAAAGCCATGAAGCTGGGAAGGGGCCAGAGAACAAGAGGAGCAGCTGAGAGAGCTGGGGGTGTTTATCCTGGAGAAGAGGAGGCTGAGGGGAGACCTCATTACTCTCTCCAACTACCTGAAAGGAGGTTGTGGAGAGGAGGGAGCTGGGCTCTTCTCCCAAGGGACAGGGGACAGGACAAGAGGGAATGGCCTCAAGCTCCACCAGGGGAGGATCAGGCTCAACATTAGGAAAGAATTTTTCCCAGAAAGGGTCATTGGGCAGTGGCAGACGCTGCCCAGGTAGGGGGTTGATTCCCCTTCCCTGAAGGTGTTTAAGGGACGGGTGGCTGAGGTGCTGAGGGACATGGGTTAGTGTTTGATAGGAATGGTTGGACTCAATGATCTGATGGGTCTTTTCCAACCTCATTATTCTATGATTCTATGATCTCTGAGCTTCTGCTGACCTCCAGGACTTGGCAAGTAGATGGAGCTGGAGTGAAGCATGTTGTTTTACAGTGTGCAGAGAGTTTCCTTTTTACAGTGTTTGGAAAGATAGTGGTTTCTCTGCTTTAAGCATGTGTAGAGATGCTCCTATACACCTTTTATAGCATAACCTGCTGGATGTAGTCTTTCTTCCAGATTAAGAAGTGGGTTTTGTTTCTTCCTTGGCTTGAGGTCAAGCACTCGGGTTACCAGTCTCCAATGCTAACTCACTAAAAGATATTGGTGTTTGTCTCCATAGAATCATAGAAGAACTTGGTGAATACTTATGTCAAACATCATCGCAAATGTCACCATCTGAAAGAAAAAAAAAAAATGAGCTCAGGCAGCAGCAGCTTGAAGCCACCAGATGCTATTGCTTCTCTCCCGACCAAAAAGCAAATGAGTTTTTGTCCTTGAGAAGGAAGGAGACCCTCATTCCCACATATGTGTTCCAACTATCAGGTTATAATGTGAACGATGGGCATTGTTGCTCTTCTCAACAGAAATGTCTGGATGTCTCCTTAATGAAGTGTGCGTCTGGTTAGGGAAACTGATAAGCTGAGAACATCTGCCAGTTCCACTGCCTCAGGGGATGTTGCTGTGAGGGTGGTACCAAAGCAATCAGGCAGGGACACCTCTGAGCAGGCACAGAAGTGGAATTCGAGGAGTTTCAAAAATGTTTAAAGAATCTGAGAAATACCTTAACAGCAGAGTAGCTTCAGCTGTTCACCCAAACAGACCATTGGGTCTGAAGTCAGAGAATCATAGAATTATTGTATGTGTCTGGAATCTAGATGTAGAGAACTTTAGCAAGTTTTAGATGGATTTATCTAGCTTAATACTGAGGAAAATGAAGATGACTTTCACAGCCACACATTTTCTCTGCGGAATTCCAGTCTTCCACAGACAGTTTCAGCTCTTTTTTTAGATAGGAATGGTTGGACTCGATGATCCAGTGGGTCTCTTCCAACCTGGTTGTTCTATGATTCTTTCTATACAGCTTATTTATTTTTGTAATTATATGAGAACTTCTAAGACTCTGAAATTTGCTTTCTTTTAAAATGAAATATATTTTTAAAGATTTTTTTTTAGAGAAGTTCTGAGCTTTTAATTCTGATCCTGTTCTTTTGGCATTTATATTACACTTTTTCTGTCCGTGCCTGCACGGTATTATCTGTAGTGCTCGACACAGTAGAAGTGAGGAACCTCGACCTTTTTTTTCCTGAAATCAAAGATTTGAATTCTTGCCCCTGAAAATTTCAACAGAATTGTTCTGGAATAAAGTTTCATTTTGTCCAGTCAGCATCCTCCCATGTTCTTTCGGAACACTTTTTTTTTACCAGTTTTAGCTAAATTCACATGAGGAAGGTAAAGGCAGCAATATGGCAAACGACGCCTATGATATTTCAGAGAACAACTGCTTGACATTTATATTAGATTTCTGGCCGACTATTACAATATCTTTGATGAGTGATATCTTGATTTAAATCCACATGGAGGTACGAATGCACCTCCCAGAGCCTGTGAAGACGCAGCGCCAAGGAGAAAGAGCAGATGGTGTTTGCCTTGTCCCTGCCCCCTGTGTATTACCCAAAGGGATGACAGCTTTCCTCTGCACCTTGGCTCCACGGAAACCTGATGAGGGAAGATCCCATGTGATTAAACTGCATGAACCCAATCTTCTGCTGCTCCTTTCGTAAAGATATAGAAAACAAGCCTGGGAGAGATCTCCAGAGGCCACGTCATCCATTCCCTGCCCCCAGCCAGCGTCAGCAGGTCCATGGTTGACGCAACACGGTTGTGGGAGCTATGTCAGCTGAGTGTCGTCTCCTGCGCAGTGAGGTGGGCATTAAGGATTGAGAATCTTCGTAAGAAGGTGAGACGTTTACAGCTTCCTTTCCTGAACTAGAGACAAAAATGTTCTGGTGGACAACATCAGAGTTTGGGAGCTGCTGAACCTTACAAAAGTCAAGAAATCGCTGAGCAACCAAGAAGTAGCATGACCACTGTAGGAGAGGAGCTCTTCATAACTTTTAAACTAGAGAAGAGAGAGGTTCCATTGCTTCATGAAGGTGCTTCAGCTCCTGGCTCTTAAAAATAGACCCGGAAGCATGATTCATAGAATCATAGAATCACCAGGTTGGAAGAGACCAATCGGATCATCGAGTCCAACCATTCCTATCAAACACTAAAGATTGTAAGAGAGTTTCTACTTGTGTGTCCTCTTCGTTGTGTAGAAGAGCATTTATTCAGGGAGGTTCTTCTCCCTCTGGACGCAGCACTGGTGAGACCACATCTCGAATCCTGTGTTGAGTTTTGGGCCCCTCAGCACAAGAAGGATCTTGAGGCTCTGAAGCAAGTCCAGAGAAGAGCAACAAAGCTGGTGAAGGGGCTGGAGAACAAGAGGAGTGTCTGAGAGAGCTGGAGAAGACACCCACTGGATCACAGAGTCCAAGTATTCCCATCAAACAATAAACCATGTCCCTCAGTACCTCAGCCACCCACACCTCAAACCCCTCCAGGGAAGGTGAATCAACCACCTCCCTGGGTAGCCTCTGACAGTGACCAATGACCCCTTCCGTGAAAAACTTTTTTCCTAATGTCAAGCCTGAACCTCTCCTGGTAGAGCTTGAGGCCATTCCCTCTTGTCCTGTCCCCTGTCACTTGGGAGAACAGCCCAGCTCCCTCCTCTCCACAACCTCCTTTCAGGGAGTTGGACAGAGCAATGAGGTCTCCCCTCAGCCTCCTTTTCTCCAGGATAAACACACCCAGCTCTCTCAACTGTTCCTCATCAGGCCTATTTTCCAGACCCTTCACCAGCTTCGTTGCTCTTCTCTGGTCTTGCTCCAGAGAAATACATAAAGAAATGATAATACACAAAAAAATGCCGTCAACAAAACGATGAGATTTTTCTCTCATTTAAAAAAAAAAAATGTTGTGTGCTTAATATTTAATGGTTCTCTAATGACGTCTCCACCTTTGTCTTTTCTCTGCCTACTTACCACGTGTTTTGATTCAGGTTTTGAGGAGCTGAGGCTTCAGGTTGCCCACGTCAACCTCGCCATAGTGCAGAGTTTATGTCTCTCTATAGGCAGGTTCCACGGTCCTGGCTGAGGTGACCGTCACCTTCACTGTCTTGTGGATTGAGGAGTGCCTGATGCTGCCTGCAGTATCTATTTCCCTGTGTTTCTTAAAATAAAAATAGTCACTCTCCTGTCTGACATGGATGCACATGTATAAGTGAACCAATTTTCTGGACATGGGGATAAGCTTAAAATTGTTCTAACCATCAGTATGGGCTATATTGTGCCTTAAGGCACAGCCCTAAGCAAGGGCTGATGCATAAAACTAAAAAGAACAGGTTGGATTTTATTTCCTTCCCTTCATTTCTTCCTCTTCTCCTCCTCCCCCCTAAGGAAACACAGAAAAATATAAAAAGGCTAATTGCAAAATCGTCCTGCAGCCCTTTCTGAGAGTCATCATGTCTCTGAACAGAAGTGATGAGAGATTTTGGCAACGCTGGACTCTCTTTCTCCCTAAGCACTCATCCTTTCTAGTCCCCAAGGGCTTTCAACATCCTCAACTCTCTCCAGCTCCCTCAGGTCCCTTCCTTCTGCCGTTACTTCAGATTCCTGTAGACATCTGGATTCTCTGTCTGGGCAAGTGCAATCTGACAGGTCCTTGGCATCTTTGCCTTTACGCGTCACATCTTCATTACCTCAGCTCTCTTTGGGCCTCTCCACCTCATTTCTTTTCCCCTCCCTTGTTTGGAAAGTAGTTGTACCTCTCTATATTATCATGAAAGGGGGAGTAGGTTGCAGGGTGAACTCTGAGGTCTCAGACAGTTTGTGTGAGGGGCTCCTGTGAGCTGAGGAAGGGGATTAAAGCTCCCATCCCTTCTCACCAGTCTCTGCAAATCATAGAATCATAGAATCATCAGGTGGGAAGAGACACACCGGATCATTAAGTCCAACCATTCCTATCAAACACTAAACCATGTTCCTCAGCCCCTCGTCCACCCACACCTTAAACGCCTCCAGGGAAGGTGACTCAACCCCCTCCCTGGGCAGACTCTGACACTGCACAATCACCCCTTCTGTGAAGAACTTTTTCCTAATGTCCAGCCTGAACCTCCCCTGGCGGAGCTTGAGGCCATTCCCTCTCGTCCTGTCCCCTGTCACTTGGGAGAAGAGCCCAGCTCCCTCCTCTCCACAACCTCCTCTCAGGGAGTTGGAGAGAGCAATGAGGTCTCCTCTCAGCCTCCTCTTCTCCAACCTCAACACCCCCATCTCTCTCAGCCGCTCCTCATAAGGTCTCTTCTCCAGCCACTTCACCAGCTTCATTGCTCTTCTCTGGACTCGCTCCAGAGCCTCAACATCATTCTTGTGCTGAGGGGCCCAGAACTCAACACAGGATTCGAGGAGCAGTCTCACCAGTGCCGAGTACAGAGGGAGAAGAACCTCCCTGGACCTGCTGGTCACACCGTTTCTGATCCAAACCAATATGCCATTGGCCTTCTTGGCCCCCTGGGCACACTGCTGGCTCATGTTCAGTCACTGTCGACCAACACCCCCAGGTTCTTCTCCTCCTGGCAGTTTCCAGCCAGACTTCTCCTAGTCTGTAGCTCTGCATAGGGTTGTTGTGCCCCAAATGCAGGACCCGGCATTTGGCTGTGTTAAACCTCATCCCATTAGACTCAGCCCAGCTGTGCAACCTGCTCAGATCCATTTGGAGCCTCCCGACACTCCAGCAGATCCACACTTGCACCCAGCTTACTGTCATCTGCAGAATGAAGAGCTTACGATTAGTTTTGGCTGCCCAGGTGCTTAGTGTTTAGTATTTTTAGGTGCTTGACTGAGGCAACTACATTACAATACTGTTGGCTCGGAGTTCCCCAAATAGTCGATGAAGCAAAAGATGAGCACACTGGAGGGAAATATGCATCTTAGGGGTGACGACTTCCCCTCTGGAGTTGCCTCTGTTTCCCTGTAGGGAGATGCAGGGAGAATAGACTCTTTTTGCCTGCAGTTAGATGTTGCAGACGTGGGTACTCGCTTCAGACAACAAACTGACAGGCATGTCGCATTGATTTGTTTACTCTTTTTTATGATAAAAATGATAGCGCACCATGAATCATTCAAAGTTACACGGATCGCTTTGCTCTTCTCGCTGTCTGACCTCTCCATTTGATCACTGTTGATTCTTCCATTTACAAGAAGGAATCAAAAAGAGAGTCGTGCGAAGGTCAAACACAGTTTATTTTAAAATTTAAGATCCCCTACTAAAGGCAGAGAAAAGTTCAACTATTCATCCGCCTTTGAGTGCACTCGGTGGGTCACAGTGTTCCTACATCAAACTGAGGGTGTTTTTTTTTTAATAACTAAGTCTCCAGGCTTAATCTTTTTTTTTTCTCCTTTTTTTTTAAAAAAAAAAAAGGAGAAAAAAAAAAGATTAAACCTGGAGACTTAGTTATTGCAGATTCCCTTGTCGCATCAGGCAGCAACATGGGATTTGAGGTGTCAGAATGACAAAGAACAGTTCAATTTGTTCTAACTCTTCACCTATACTAGTGTAGGTATTAGGCTGCTCTAAACATCTTGAAGAGGTACCGTTTGAAACGACCTGTGTTAAAAGGGGGCAATTAGCAGGCGAGATGAAATGAAGGTGCAGCTGTAATTATTTCGCATCTCAGAACCGAAAGGAACGGCTGAGATGTAATTTCACTGCGAAGGAAACGCGCGGCTTCTAGGAAAAAAAAAAAAAAAGAAACTTTTTAGAACTAATTGCTTGGCTCTAATTAGAGAATGTAACCTTTGGAGGAATAGTGGCTGTTGAAACTCCAATTTTATTTGCATATATTAATATGTACATGACAATTACACCCCCAGAGAAAGTACAGCCCGTGCCCCAAAAGCCTAGTTTTAAATTTAGAAGCAAGAAAGTAATTCTAAACAACTTACTTAAGAACATTTTACTGCTCCTGCAGACCTAGGATCCATTTTATGAAAACTTAGGAGTCCTGAAATGATAGATTTGTCATTGTAGATGATGCGGACACACATATCTTTGTGTTCAAATGTTTCCACACAAGTCTCCACATCATCTATATTTACATATGTATAAGTGTGAAAGAAATTATATCCACACACGTAAATATACAGCTATACATTACATTTCTCAATATTTAGTCAGTATTTGCAAGGTAAGGGGGTTTTTTTCCTACCAAGACTTGATAAATATGGATAAATGTGAGAGGATTTAGGGAATTTGGTGTTGAGGCTGGGCACCCCCAGCATCGAAATGTCGCTGCAGCTTTGCTGAACTATAAGAGGTTTAGGATGTAACCTGGGAGCTCTCAACTATTTATAAAACCATAGAATCACCAGGTTGGAAGAGACCCATCAGATCATCGAGTCCAACCATTCCCATCAATCACTAAACCATGTCCCTCAGCACCTCATCCACCCATCCCTTAAACTCCTCCAGGGAAGGTGACTCAACCACCTCCCTGGGCAGCCTCTGACACTGCCCAATGACCCTTTCCGTGAAAAACTTCCTCCTGATGTCCATCCTGAACCTCCCCTGGTGGAGCTTGAGGCCATTCCCTCTCGTCCTGTCCCTTGGGAGAAGAGTCCAGTTATCTCCTCTGCACAAACTCCTTGTGGGAGGGTCAGGCTAGACATAAGTTAAAAATTTTTCACAGAAAGGGTCATTGGGCATTGGAACAGGCTACCCAGGGAGGTGGTTGATTCACCTTCCCTGGAGGGGTTTAAGGGACAGGTGGACGAGGTGCTGAGAGACATGGTTTAGTGTTTGATGGGAATGATTGGACTCGATGATATGGTGGGTCTCTTCCAACCTGGTTGTTCTACGATTCCATGAAAGCGAATGCTTATTCCTTTAGTAGCATAAATGACAGTGTGATGTCAGAGTCAGTGTATGGCAGGGGGATCCCTCACATCTTGTTATTATGCTCTACAGCATTATTGAGGCCTATTCTCTGTAACAAATGATATCCTTTATTTTTCTTTTGTGATTATCAACAGATCACTGAACCATAAAGTGCTGCTGCTCCCAGCTAACAGAAAGAAATACCAGGGTGATGTGTCTGTCATGGAACAAGTACTGTTCTGTCTATAATTATTATTTTTCTATCTGCTCCTCACAATGCGCAGGTTTGACTCCAGTTACCTCTGATAATTTTGAGACTCTGACAGAAATGGTAGGAGATGGAATTCTTGGACTTGATGATCCGGTGGGTGTCTTCCAATCTGGTGATTCTATGATTCTATGATTCTATATTATTACATATATATTGCATATAATAGTATTCCATATATGCATATATTAGATATATACATATATATTACTTATGTATATATATTACATATATAGAGAATCATAGATTCAGCAGGTTGGAAGAGACCCATTGGATCATTGAGTCCAACCATTCCCATCAAACTCTAACCCATTATATTACATATAATAATACTACATATAATAATTACATAATAGATGTAATGACTACTCGTTGTTCTTTTCCACTGTGAAAGATTGCCTTAAAATTCCATTAAAAAATGTTCACCTACCATCTCCGTGATAGCACCTGTTTAGTATAAAAACTGACTTTCAGAAATATGAATAGCATCACCCTCATAATATCAATAATTTTTTAATCACTTACTGGAAACAGTAAGATCAATGATCTTTATACTCGGCGAGCATCTTGAGAAAGAAGTTACCTGGATTTTGAACTACAAAACTATTACCAGATGCTGACATATGCAGAAAATTACTAAAATTACACATGATGCATTTGTTTACGCTCGTATTTCTTCCAGCTTGCAAAATTTACATGTTCTAATCTGAAATGAGTCCAGGTTGGAAGAGACCCACCCGATCATCGAGTCCAACCGTTCCTATCAAACACTAACCCATGTCCCTCAGCACCTTGTCCACTCATCCGTTAAGTCCCTCCAGGGAAGGTGACTCAACCCCCTCCCTGGGCAGCCTCTGCCACTGCCCAGTGACCCTTTCAGTGAAGAATTCTTTCCTAATGTCAAACCTGAACCTCCCCTGTTTGAGCTTCAGGCCATTCCCTCTCATCCTGTCCACTGTCACTTGGGAGAAGAGGTCATTACCCTCGAGTCCACAAAAGTTCACAATGTACGGAAGAAGTGTAAAGTCTATCAGAACTATAACATTTACATGTTTATTTTGTTGTGAAAGAAGATAAATATTTCCAATCTTTAAAAAATATTGGGTAGTCATCAAGAGGCTTAGTTAACTACAAATAGGAGAGAAAATTTGAATGCTCATATCATATAATTCACAGCTAATTTAGCTAAGTGACACTAGTTTTAACGCTCAGTTGAAATTACCATCTTTGGCTGATAATGTAGCAAGCTGTGTGGTTAATAACGTCAACTACATTTAACTCGGGTATGTTTATGAAGGAAATAAAAGATCATTCTGTAAATCATATAGAATCGTAGAATCATAGAACTACCAGGTTGGAAGAGACCCTCCGGATCATCGAGTCCAACCATTCCTGTCAAACACTAAACCATGTGCCTCAGCACCTCATCCACCCACACCTTAAACACCACCAAGGAAGGTGACTCAACCCCCTCCCTGTTCATCCTGTTCCAGTGCCCAATGACCCTTTCTGTGAAAACTTTTTCCTAATGTCCAGCCTGAACCTCCCGTGGCAGAGCTTGAGACCATTCCCTATTGTCCTGTCCCCTGTCCCTTGGGAGAAGAGGCCATTACCCTGTTTACCTGAAAGTGATTATAACTTATGACAACACAGAACTTCCGATGCAGTGAGGCTCTATATCTAGTGGTGACAATATGTCCTGCAAATCAGACTTTCGCAAAAATGCCGTGAAGTAGGAACAAAGCCATGATATGACGTTGAGGTTAAAAGTGAGAATGGAGTCCCAGACTGGCACAGTGATAACTACCTTGTTGTTCTGCCCCCTGATACTTACTCATAAAAACTCAACCCTATCACCACCATCAAGCTCTAGAGAGTAGAATCATAGAATCATAGAATCACCAGGATGGAAAAGACCCACTGGATCGTCGAGTCCAACCATTCCTATCAAAACCGCTCCCTGAAACTGGAAGGGCAGAGGAGAATGTTACTTGTGCTCCGATCCCTTAACCAGTATAGGAGGCTGAAACTTTACGTTTTATCCTACATTTTTAATTTGGTTCTGAAAATGGAAAAGATAAAAGACCGAGGGGTTTTTTTATGCTGATTTACATCGCGTGACGCTGCAGGGTTCGTGAATCAGAAAAAAAGAAAAAAAGGTTTAAACCCTTCAGGGTCAAATCAGGAGGATTTTCTTTACTGTGCAAGCCAATACTCAAAAGAATAGTGTCTTTCAGCTCTACTCTAACAGGCAATACATAAGTTCTTTTCACGTTTAGCTGTGAAAATGTATTTAAATTAATCTCTGGTGTGAGATTCATTCCATTCATTCCCCTGGAGCTATATCAGGTGCACAATTGCCTCAAGGGACTGTATTCTCAGCTTCCACAGAATGACTTCTATGGCTTTAGTGAATCTATACAGCTGGACACAACTTCTTTTAGCCACTGCAGAGCTGCGGAGTTTGAGTGAATAACAGAACTCTGCTGAAGGTCTCCACAGTCGGATGTTTCTATTTCTATTAAACATCTCCTGCATAGTTGAAATAAGGGCAATTCCAAATTTAACATCACAACTGATGAGGTAGGCAAAGAATTATGCAATCTACTACAAAAAAAAAATAAAATAGAGACTGAAGAATCAGAATTGACTGAAAAATCAGAATTGACTGAAAATTCACATATTACTCATACTGAAAATGAGAAAGTCGTGTTTGAAATTTAAAGTATTGAAAAGAAATCCAGCATTAGAGAATCATAGAATCATAGAACAACCAGGTTGGAAGAGACCCATCAGATCATTGAGTCCAACCATTCCTATCAAACACTAAACCATGTCCCTCAGTACCTCATCCACCCGTCCCTTAAACACCTCCAGGGAAGGTGAATCAACC
Organism: Coccyzus lansbergi; assembly: GCA_033558105.1. Taxonomy (NCBI): domain Eukaryota; kingdom Metazoa; phylum Chordata; class Aves; order Cuculiformes; family Coccyzidae; genus Coccyzus; species Coccyzus lansbergi. The sequence continues at coordinate 276,475 of JAUMJK010000539.1, forward strand.
ACCTCTCTGGGCAGCCTCTGACAGTGACCAATGACCCTTTCCATGAAAATTTTTTTCCTAATGTTGAGCCTGACCCTCCCCTGGTGGTGTTTGAGGCCATCCCCTCTTGTCCTGTCCCCTGTCCCTTGGGAGAAGAGCCCAACTCCCTCCTCTCCGCAACCTCCTCTCAGGTAGTTGCAGAGAGCAATTAAGTCTCCCCTCAGCCTCCTCTTCTCCAGGCTAAACTCCCCCAGCTCTCTCAACTGAGAGAGCTGAAAAACAAGTCAGATTTCTTCACCTGCCTTCTAATCTGATTTAAAGCTGTCTGCTAATGGGCAGTGAAGAAATTTATTGGAAGAGCCAAAATAAATAGCAATTGACCTTCCTTAGCATCAGATGTAGACACTGAAAATAAAGTAGATACTGAAAATAAATACAGCTGAGTATGTCTGTGCCCTGCGCTGACTTAAATGCAGTTTCTGAGACTTCCAGAAACTCTCCTAGGTGATCTAGCTCTTACCTAGTCTTACCTAGTCTGGTGAACTGTGAGGAAAGGATGCAAATGTGATGGAACTGCACCATGAAAGGGTCTCATTTCACAGCTGGGGCCACGGAGGGGCTGTGTGAGGCTGGTGAAAGTGTTTTACTCCCCAGCACATCCTCCTTCCTGCAGGAATTTGTCCTTAATTAATATGGGGAACGGGCTGGGGCTCCTTCCCCATTGTGTCTGGCTCTATGGTGGCCTTGGGCAACACTGGAGCTCATGGCTGTTCTTCCCTCAGTCCCACCTTGGTTGGGGAGATTTAGGCTGCACATTAGGAAAAAAATTTTCACAGAAAGGGACATTGGGCAGTGCCAGAGGCTGCCCAGGGAGGGGGTTGATTCACCTTTCCTGGAGGGGTTTAAGGGATGGGTGGACGAGGTGCTGAGGGACATGGTTTAGTGTTTGATAAGAATGTTTGATCTGGTAGGTCTCTTCCAACTTGTTTTTTCTATGATTCTATGATTCTACCTAGAACATGACCTGAACCACAGCTGCTCCTCAGGCTGCTGCTATCTTCATTGTGATTTTCTGTCTGTGGTGAGGCGACAGCAATTAAACCCAAGCCAGGGCACATCAGGGTTTGATGCCACTGCTCGCCAGATAAAACAAACCCAAATCAAGGCATCCATGCATTAAAAAAATATATTTTTTTAATTTCATAATCATGTCATATCATAATCATAATCATGACAGGAATGATTGGACTCGATGATCCGGTGGGTCTCTTCCAATCTGGTGATTCTATGATTCTATGTCCAGCCACATAGTCTTTGTTTGCTCCCTTTCTGAGCATCCAGTTCCTCCACTGGATATAAAGAAGGAATATTATTATCTATTTCTTTTTGTGAAATCATTTTTATGCATAAATTACAGTAATACATGGACCAAACTGCAGCGTTTACTAAAAAAAAAGCATATACCAGACAATCCCACTATTATCAGCACTTTCCCCTAATACTTTAAGTCTTGTCATTAAAACTGAAGCTACAGCAGTATTTTAGCCGTCTCTGCACCCAGAAGATTTCTCTATTACTTTGTCCGTGAATGTTTTCCTTGGATGATTGGTTGACAATATCTAAAGGATAATTTTAGGTCTTGAAGAATTAAACACAGGTCTGTTTTTATGAGGTGGGACAGATTGGAAACAGTTTTTTTCTCCTTGTTCCGATGAAATTGGAAATGAAAAGAATGTGTGTCATATGAGGGACAAGTGTCATGAAGCCCATCTGAATTATACTTCATACCCCACTTTATAGCCTAACGTTCAACTATATCCATTTTTTCTGGCAGCGTTTCGCTCATCAAAAACAAGTTATTGACACTTATGTCTCAGATATAAATCAGATCCGGCAGTAAAAGCAAAGAAGGTGGTTTCAGAGAGAGTCGATGATGGGGTAGAATAATGTATTTGGTTTTTTCCTCTAGGATATCACTGTAATATCACCCAGAAACAATGGCAGAAAATCATTCTAATTAAATGGTGTTAAAAATAAGATATAAAGCGAATTCAGGTGATCTCACTCTGTCGCGTGTGTCAGAGTAGACAGCGCAAAACTGAGCAGCGATAGTTTAAATTTAGCTGTCTTAGCATATGTGCACGAGGACAGCGAATGTGGAAATTGGATTTGCTTCACTGGAGTCAATTAAGAAGGACTCTCAACAAGGTGAGGTTGAAGTGCATTGACAGGGCACTGGGAATACTGCCGGTATTGATTGGCACTGGCTTGGGTACAAATAAAGCAAAGCATTCTGGTTTCTGACACTCATTTTCTATAAGGGAGAAATTACACTAATGGATAAAATGATAATGAAAAAGGGAATGCAGAGAATAGGAGTTCTCCATGGAGATATATTCCCTTCAGATGTTAAGCTGTAGCTATGCCCTCATTATAAAAGATTTTGCTGCCTCACATACAGCTCCTTTTTTTTATTTTTTCCTTCCTCTTACGCTGACCTGTGCTTATTGCTCCATCTCCTTCACCTCTCAGAAGACCTTTCATTATGAGGGCAGAGCTTAATGAGGTCAGCAGCTCCTGTCACTCCAAGAAGAGCAGTGCCTCAAAGCCCTACCTTCTCCTGGTAGTCAATATCTTTGATCATAAAATCATAGAATCATCGAATCACCAGGTTGGAAGAGACCCACCAGATCATCGAGTCCAACTATTCCCTTCAAACACTAACTCATGTCCCTCAGCACCTTGTCCACCCGTCCCTTAAACCCCTCCAGGGAAGGTGAATCAACCCCCTCCCTCGGCAGCCTCTGCCACTGCCCAATGACCCTTTCTGGGAAACATTTTTTCCTAATGTACAACCTAAATCTCTCCTGGTGGAGCTTGAGGCCATTCCCTCTCGTCCTGTCCCCTGTCCCTTGGGATGTCACATGATGCTACATAACAGGGAAAAAAAAATTATGTCTATTTTCCAGTTGGAGAGGATGACACTGTTCCTCTTCATATCAGTTCACCTCTTTTTCTCTGGAGTGTGTGAGGAGGTGGGAAGGACTAAGAAATACTCCATCCCCGCCCTCGAGAGAATTACGTTTTTAAAACACATAAATACCTTCTTTTTTTTTTTTTTTTCTAATCTCTTCAACATTTATGAGAAGTTGTTTGATGGTACCAATATCATCCACGCACACCTTAAATTTTGCTTTGACCAGCAAATTCTCCCATTTTCATTAACAGTGCAGTCAAAGACCCCAAGTGTTCAACTGCTGGTCTCTGCTTACAGACAAATGTTGAGGCTCTGGAGCGAGTCCAGAGAAGAGCCACGAAGCTGGGGAAGGGGCTGGAGAACAGACCTTATGAGGAATGGCTGAGAGAGCTGGGGGTGTTTATCCTGGAGAAGAGGAGACTGAGGGGAGACCTCATTGCTCTCTGCAACTCCCTGAAAGGAGGTTGTAGAGAGGAGGGAGTTGGGCTCTTCTCCCAAGGGACAGGGGACAGGATGAGAGGGAATGGCCTCAAGTTCCACCAGGGGAGATTCAAGCTCTATATAAGGAAAAAATTCTTCACAGAAAGGGTCATTGGGCAGTGGCAGAGGCTGCCCAGGGAGGGGATTGAGTCACCTTCCCTGGAGGTGTTTAAGGGACAGGTGGATGAGGTCCTGGGGGACATGGTTTAGTGTTTGATAGGAATGGTTGGACTCTTTGATCTGATGGGTCTCTTCCAACCTGGCGATTCTCTGATTCTATGAAATATAAAGACGAATAATGATAAAATTGGGAAGAATGTTAAATTGTACAAGTCATCTTTTAAATATTAATTTGGATCGTTTTAAGAATACAGGTATTAACTTTTTACTTTGAACGAACACTTTTCTTTGATCAAACACAGTCGGGTCAACTCTCTTTGATCAAGGAGTAATGACTTGGAGAAAAACAAAGCCCAGCCTGTTTGTCCAGGTAATTAATAGTAGGTCAGATGTGCTCTGAGCTTGAAGATTGGAAAATTCTTAGTGTTTTAATGAGACAAGTTAGCTTTTCAAAAGAAACCAGTGTGAAAACCTGAGGCCTTCTCTCCTCTGGAGCCTGAAACAAACTGCTTCTGGTGGGAGTAGAGAGAGATTGACTTGATGGAGGTAGAGAAAATGAAGATGGGGTAGAGAAAGTAAGGACAAGAGGGAGTGGCCTCAAGCTCCTCCAGGGGAGATTTAGGCTGGACATCAGGAGGAAGTTTTTCATGGAAAGGGTCATTGGGCGTTGGAACAGATTGCCCAGGGAGGGGATTGAGTCACCTACCCTGAAGGTGTTTAGGGCATAGGTGAATGAGGTGCTGAGGGACATGGTTTAGTGTTTGATGGGAATGGTTGGACTCGATGATCCAGGGGGTCTCTTCCAACCTGGTTGTTCTATGGTTCTATGATTCTAAGATACAGTAAAGGTCCCACTGTTCTCAGCATGAGCTACATTGTGTGCTTTTCCCATTTGTCTAGAAATACAACAGGATATGTAGACCAGAGAAAGAGAACATCTGTTCACATCAAAGAGCGGTTCTGACCCAAGAACAATCAGGTGTCAAATGCCCATGAGTATATTTATTTTGGAAATTTGAAGTAGGCTAATAAAACATCAGAGGAGGATGGGGGTTGGAACAGCCTGGGAGCCGAAAAACACCCCCAAAGCCTAATTATTTCTCAGATGGAACTTGGTGTATTTATTATGGGGATGATAACATCCTTCTGCAATAACTGGGGAAGAAGTATGGAAATGGAGGACGTGACTCCTGGCTTGATCGTTTTAGATTCAGCCCTATCTGTCTTCGGAGAGAAAGGGAACAGCTCTCTGGTTGCAAAGGGACGTGATGGAGCTTCAGTCAGGAGCCCAATTGCACCAATTGTGTGAATGTTATTTGCAATAATTTTTAGCTCTCCCCTTTTCCCTATGGATATAGCTGCATTTTCAGATCCCAGGGAAAAAGAAAAAAAGAGGAAAAAAAAAAAGAAGAAAAATCCCTATCTCTACCCAACGGGGACCTCCTTCCTTCTCTCTTCTGATGTTGGGTTGCTAATTTGCACTTTTCATACACCCAGAAGCAAACGCCTGTCTGACACTAAATAAAACAAGATGCTTCAAGTGCTGTTTGGCTCTTTAGAAAGAAAATAATTCTTGAAAATAAAACGTATTCACCAAACAAGCCACCAATACCCATGGACGTTCTCCACTGTGTGCCTGACAGAGGCAAAATATAGAGTCATGCAGAACAAAGAAGCATTTTATATGCCTGGCAGAAAATCTTAAAAATTGTTTTTTCATTTCTTTTTTTTTTTTCCTGTGAAATTATTGTACCTCTAATTTTTTTTTTCAAGCCACGCAGAGACTGAGGAACTATTAAATCTAAAGGTGGGGAAAGGAGGAACTGGAAAAAAAATAGCTTTTCCCCCTTGTATTTCTTGAAATAAACAAAAATGCTTTTTCCTTTTGAATTCGTTTGCTTCCGTACCCTTCATCCTTTCTTCTCACTCACAGAATTATTCTTAATTTGACAGATTGTAGCCACGAGATAATTCGGGATTTTGTTTAGCCTTTTTTTTTTTTTTTTAATAGCAGTTCGGAATCTTTGTTTTCAGAGAAGAGGCCCACGAGGCACAATTTGGGACTTGTTATTAAAGACAAACTAACATCCCCCGAAGATTTTCAAAGACTTCGTGCCAGAATGTGATATTTTAAAGCATTTCCCATTCCACATAATTGGATGCACGTGGCTTAGCCAGAGAAAGACAGTTTCAGCAAATACAAGAATTAATGCAATTTATTCGAGAGAGTCTCACAGGAGAGATATGGATTTCATGCATATTTCTGAGGAAGATAAAAACTGTTGAAATCAGTTAGGACTTCTGCCTATTGCTTCGAGACCACTGACCTAAGATAAGGTGGTTATTGTAGACAAGGATGGAATTTAGAAAAAGTCGTCAAATTAGTATTCGTCTTGGATCCCAAAAAGAGCACAATTATCATCACTGGGAATATCAGTTCCATCCTTATAATTTCTTGGGATGCTTAGTCAAATAATTAGTAAAACTATTCCTAATGTTTGCATAATGATGAAAAAATATCCATATTCAGGGGGGGAAAGAAACAACAAAAAAAACTTGCAATCAAAATGTCAAAATTCAGTGCTTGAAAATGATTATAAATTACATCCATTTCAGACGTGTTATTGTGATATTTGTTAAATTGATTTCATATTTATCATCATAGAATCATAGAATCACCAGGTTGGAAGAGACCCACCGGATCATCGAGTCCAACCATTCCTATCAAACACTAAATCAGTCTGTCATGAATTTGGGATCCTGAGGTGAAGCCACTATTTGACAGTCACTGGGGACTCTGGAAGAAGAAAAAGAGGTTGTTAGGATGCACGCTAATAATTGTCAGTACTTATGTGCCACGGTCACCATGGCAAATGAGCATCTCCTGCATATTTTCTGTTTTCTCCCTTGGAAAACTCTGTAGGAAAGAGAAGTAGTATTAGAGAATCATAGAAACACCAGGTTGGAAGAGACCCACTGGATCATGAAGTCCAACCATTCCAACCAAACATTAAACCATATCCCTCAGCACCTTGTCCACTCAGCCCTTAAGCCCTTCCAGGGAAGGTGAATCAACCCCCTCCCTGTTCCAGTGCCCAATGACCCTTTGTAGGAAGAATTTTTTTCCTAATGTTCAGCCTGAACCTCCCCTGGTGGAGTTTGAGGCCATTCCCTCTTGTCCTGTCCCCTGTCCCTTGGGAGAAGAGCCCAGCTCCCTCCTCTCCACAACCTCCTTTCAGGGAGTTGGAGAGAGCAATGAGGTCTCCCCTCAGCCTCCTCTTCTCCAGGTTAAACACCCCCAGCTCTCTCAGCCGCTCCTCATACAAATCTTTTTCTCTTGATGCTATGAGATGCAGGTAGCCAATGTTACATCATTGCTGTGCCAATTGAAAAGAAGAAGAAGGTCAGTTGTCAATGAGGTGTTGAAAAACTACACTTTCTGTTGAGCTGCCTATAAAACTACTGTCTACGGAACTGACATTGACTGATAGTGGTGATTTTAAGCATGACATTTTAATTCACTTTCAACTGCAAGTAAAATAAAGGAAGATTTTGTGACCTATTTCATATCTGTCACCATTTTTCTTCAGTCCTTTCGCAAACAAGATTGTGATTAAAAGGGATTTTTCACTGACCAAGAGACACTATGTTAAATGCTTTCTCCTGGGAGATTTTTTCATTCCTTGGGGGATCTTACTCGTATGGATTTATATCCCAGTTCCATCATTATCTCCCTCTGTTCCGCTCTCATGAGACCCCACCTGGAATATTATGTCCAGTTCTGGGATCCTCAGCATAAGAAGGAGATGGAGCTGCTGGAACAGGATGTTATTAATGTCTCCCTAGTGCATGTAAAGAGACATCTTCTTGGTCATTTCTATTTGACGGGACAAGAGGAAATTACCTCAGGTGATGGAACAAGACGTAACGGCCTCAAAATCCACCAGGGGAGAGTTAGGCTGAACATCAGGAAAAAAATTTTCACAGAAAGGATCATTGGGCATTGGAACAGGCTGCCCAGGGAGGGGGTTGAGTCACCTTCCCTGGAGGTGTTTAAGGGACAGGTGGAAGAGGTGCTGAGGGACGTGGGTTAGTGATTGATGGGAATGGTTGGACTCGATGATCTGATGGGTCTCTTCCAATCTGATTGTTCTATGATTCTCTGATTCTATTGGGTAGGAAGGAACTCTGGAGTCTTTAGGTGTCATTGGGTTATAACCATAGCAATGTGAGTAAAAGGTTCCATAATTAAAACAATCTTTTAAAAAAATGCTCCAACACAGGCTGAGATGGATTTCTGCTCCATTTCTTTTCCCATCATTTCTTCCCTCTTTCCCTTATTATTCCCCTGCTCCGTCCCCACAAAACACTCATGACCATCCCCTGACTGGCAATTAATTACTACTGGGCTAGGTAAAAGGCAACAGATGAAATAATATTTTCCAGTTTGGGGTAAAAGTGTGCTGATTGGCCAGCAACGAGGCTGTGGAACTCACATTGAAACCTTCTCTGTAATTAGGGCATGGGAATGATGGGAATGGTTGGACTCTATGGTCCAGTGGGTCTTTTCCAACCTGGTGATTCTATGATTCCATGATTAATACAGGTGTTTCTCCTTCAGGCAGCTGCAAATTTTCATGAGATTTGTAGTGACTTTCTGTCTTTTAAAAGGATGTTTCTACTGCTTTGGTCAAAATTGTCTAATGAATTCACAAACTGAGAGGGCTGCAAGTCAGGGAGTGTTTCAGATAGGCAGGCAAATAGAGAAGATCCTATAAAACCCACTTCTTTGGAAACCACGTAAAACCCCAAGATAGCATGAAAATTGTAATATTAAAAAAAAAATTGCAAAGTTTGGATATTGATTAACAGAATTGGTTCGTGGCGACAAAAAGAAGAGGCACTTGGATGTTTCAGTGTGATGCATTCCATTTAGACAAAAATTAATGTCTTCAGTTCCTCCATCAGTAGAGATTTCATGGCTGAATGGGCAAATCTCACCCAATGCAAACATCGACATGAGTAAAAATATTCAGATTGATTATAAAACCCAAAAAGAATGTAACACTTAATAGTTGGTATTTTCATGGGGTTTTTTTTATGCTGGCAAGACTTTCAGATTTTTAAGAGTTCGCTCAGTGACCATATTTTTTGTATGCCCTTATCCTTATTTCATATACATATACTCTCTTAGTGTCTATTTTAATCCAAGACAGACAGAAATGTGTGTTAAAAATTATATAAATATATAATATATACGTATATATACGTATATACAATTATACATATATTATAATTATATATATGTATATATATATGTGTGTGTATATATGTATATATATATATATACATGAGGTCCTGAGGGACATGGTTTAGTGTTTGATAGGAATGGTTGGACTCGATGATCCGATGGGTCTCTTCCAACCTGGTGATTCTATGATTCTATGATTATATAGAATAATCCTGCATAGACATGAATCCTTAGTCACTTCACAGCATTCCCGACACTTAACTCCTTACTCGGATGATGAGATTCTTCAGAAGACAGAAATAAATAACTGGTGTCTTTTAAGAACAAAGACTGGAGTGAATATATTTAAAAGCTGCGCTGCGTTTTGATGTTATTATAGCAATCAAAGTCAGGAAATCACAGTAACCAAGTAATAAAGAACGACTTCAAAGCCTGAACAGTCTAACGATGATATGACAACTGCAGCAGTTCATCTGTATTTATACAGTTTATATTATACGCACATATATTTATATATTTATATTGTACACAAACATGTATCATTTATGCTTATGTGGTTAAAAATCAGAAAAAGATATAAAGACACTAACACTAACCTACATTCAGCTGCATGAAAGGTTTGTGTGTGTATATGTATGTATGTATATATATGTATATATAGAATGATAGAATCGTTGGACTCGATGGTCCGATGGGTCTCTTCCAACCTGGTGATTCTATGATTCTATGATTCTATGATAAAATCATAGAACAATCAGGTTGGAAGAGACCCACTGGATCATCGAGTCCAACCAAAAAAATATATATTTGTGTATATATATAAGCATATATATGTAAGTATATGTATGTGTATATATATACATATGTGTGTATATATATATATATATATATGAGCTTATATAAGTAAATATGGACCTGTAGGTTTGTTTGTCCCTGCCTATGGCAGGGGGGTTGGAACAAGATTATCTTTAATGTCCCTCCAACCCAAAGAATTCTATAGTTCCACGATTCCACAACTCTATGTTTCTATGATTCTGATTCTATCTATGATTCTATGATTCTGTGGTTCTATGATTCTATCTATGACTCTATGAGTCTATCTATGATTCTATTATTCTGTGATTCTATGATTCTATCTATGACTCTATGAGTCTATCTATGATTCTATGATTCTGTGATTCTATGATTCCCTCTAGGATTCCATGATTCTGTGATTCTATGATTCTATCTAGGCTTCTATGAATATCACTGTGTGGTTGAAAATTCATCTTCTTCACTTATCTCTTCTCTCACTCTTCTGCACTTCTATAGCAATGAGTCATATTTCAGCTTTGCAATCTCCCCCTGAAGACCCTGGAAGTCCAAGCTGAATTTCACTCAAACCCTGGGGAGGTGTTTGAGATCAGTGCTGGGCTGAGAAACCAGGAATTTCTTGGATGTTTAGCAGTTTTCCTTTCTCTGTGACTGAGAAAGGAGTTTGAAAGGAGGTTGTAGAGAGGAGGGATCTGGGCTCTTCTCCCAAGTGACAGGGGACAGGACAAGAGGGAATGGCCTCAAGCTCCACCAGGGGAGATTTAGGCTGGAGATTAGGAGGAAGTTTTTCACACAAAGGGTCATTGGGCAGTGGAACAGGCTGCCCAGGGAAGGGGTTGATTCACCTCCCTGGAGGTGTTTAAGGGACGGGTGGACAAGGTACTGAGGGATACGGTTTAGTGTTTGATAGGAATGGTTGGACTTGATGATCCGATGGGTCTCTTCCAACCTGGTGACTCTATGATTCTATGATTCTTTGATTCCATGATTCTATGAGTAGGGTAAACTTTCTCAGTGTACCAGGATAAAGTTATCACTTAGAATTATAGAATGGTTTGAGTCAAAATGGACTTTAAAGTTGATCCATCTGCCACTGGATCAGGGGCTCCAAGCCCCATCCAACCTGGCCTTGAACCCCTCCAGGGATGGGGCTGCCACAGCTTCCCTGGATAACCTCATCATTAAGAATCTCCTCCTAATGTCTGATCTAAATCTTCCTTCTTGCAATTTAAAGCCATTCCCCCTTGTCCTGTCACTCCAGACCTTTGTAAGAAGTCCCTCCTCAGCTTTCTTGGAGCCCCTTTCAGTGCTGGAAGCTGCTCTAAGGTCTCCCTGGAGCCTTCTTTTCTCCAGGTTGAACAACCCAAACTCCCTCAGTCTGTCCCCTTATTTGTTTACAGGCAGTCGTAGAGCCTGGCAGGGATGAGGGCTTCATACAAAGCTTATGTTACTGCTGTCAAAAATTTTCCCAAGCATGATAAATTACTTTTATTCTGGTCTTTATTGTGAAAGACTGTAAACATTTATGAGCATTACACATGAATTTTTAAAGAGTGAATGAGAAATTTCCATAACGTGGAAAGCAATGAAGTTCAAGTCATTAAAAGTCATTAAAAGTGCTCCCTGACTATGAGCCTTGTCTCATTTCTGAATTGTACCGTTTCAGAACCACTGAATTCTAACGTTTCAACCACTTCCATTCCCAAGTACCTTGCCTTGAACCAGCTGGAAGATTTGCAGGTTGCAAGGACCCCAAAGGCAGCACTCGGATAGTCTGTTGGCTTCAATAGCAAAGCCAGATGGTAGGTCCCCTGTTCTCCCACTGCACACCTGCACGGTACAATAATCACTCGTTCGGTCATTCTTATCCAGATGCTTGTGAGACTGCTTGATGAACTTACCCATTTTCATTATCAGGTAAAAATGAGATACCAGCTTGTGCTGATTTAAGAGGGCCAATGGTATCCTGGTTTGTATCAGAAACGGTGTGACCAGCAGGGCCAGGGATGTTATTCTCCCTCTGGACTCAGCACTGGTGAGACCAAACCTTGAATTCTGTGTTCAGTTGTGGGTCCCTCAGCACAAGAAGGATGTTGAGGCTCTGGAGTGAGTCCAGAGAAGAGCAATGAGGCTGGTGAGGGGTCTGGAGAACAGGCCTTATGAGGAGCATCTGAGAGAGCTGGGGGTGTTTCTCCTGGAGAAGAGGAGGCTGAGAGGAGACCTCATTGCTCTCTACAACTCCCTGAAAGGAGGTTGTGGAGAGGAGGGATCTGGGCTCTTCTCCCAAGGGTCAGAGGACAGGACGAGAGGGAATAGCCTCAAGCTCTACCAGGGGAGATTCAGGCTGAACATTAGGAAAAAGTCTTTCACAGAAAGGGTCATTGGGCAGTGGCAGAGGCTGCCCAGGGAGGTGGTTGATTCCCCTTCCCTGGAGGTGTTTAAGGGACGGGTGGACGAGGTGCTGAGGGACATGGTTTAGTGTTTGATAGGAATGGTTGGACTCAATGATCCGATAGGTCTCTTCCAACCTGGTGATTCTATGATTCTAAAAGTTAGGACAGATAAAGTGGAGGAATATGTTCTTGTCTGCGTCCTTCAGACAGACGTGGGTAATAGGACAAACTATCTCTCTATTAGACATTCCACACAGAAGTTTTAAAAGTGATAAGAAATGCGTGAGCTTGTTCTCCCAGCAAGCGGCACAGAAGTGGGGGTGGCAGAGTCGTGCTTTCCCCCAAGATGACGTGTGACAGCGCAAGGCTGAGACACAGAAAAACGCAAACTCAAGACCACCCCTGTATCAAAAAAATGTTTTGATTGCTGATGTGTCACTCCAGATGTATTGCTAGTATATTTCCCTATTAATTGGAGGCAAAGCACTGACAGCTTTTCCCTATTAGCTCAGTCAATCCTTTATTACATTAATAACAATTAACTGCTTCCGAGCTTCCTGATGACTGTTAGCCCCAGATAACTCTGACAGGTCATTAGTTGTGGGGAAGAATGGTCAGGCGCTAATATTAAGCAACGAGATGGCTTATTCATACACTGCAGAGGTTAGAATCAATAATCACGTTAAATTGAATTTCATGAATAATTCATGGAGAAAAAGTCCCAAACAATTTGCTCTGGTTGCCAGAAGAGAAGTATTTTTTTTAAGAAACAAGGGCCAAATCACCCTTCGCTCCACCTGGGTGTAATAATCAGGAATAGTGCTGCTGGCTGGCAGGGAGAGGCAGAGGCTTGGGGGGGAAAAAATGAATGTTGAAAGAACTTTGGGATGAGATTAAGCAGTAAAGTTGTTGCATGCTTGCTTATAGCAGAAAATAAGTAAATAATGTAGAGAGATGTGATTTGGGGAGGCATTAGATCAGAGAACCAGCGGAGATTATTGTGCTGTTATTTACTCGTGAGAAGACACCTAAATATATGCTTGAGGCCAACTTTTTTGGGAAAAAAGCATGGAAATGCCAAGAAAAATGAAAGTGTAAGGGATTATTTGACACTGGGAGAAAAGCAGTTATTCAGAGATCAAGTAATTACTGAAGAGTTCTGGAGACGGGGACATTGTTAAAGAGAGAAGTGTGATTTCCATGAATAATTTTATCTGTTGGTGGGACGTGCTTATGGATCTGGAAGGGCAGAACCACCTGAGTTCATCGGTTCTGCCTGCAGTTGTGTGCCCAAGGACTGTACTTTGCCTCAGCTGCCTCCGTGGGAAGATGGGACCTTAGAAAAGGTAAAAGAATCATAGAATCGTAGAACAACCAGGTTGGAAGAGACCCACAAGATCATCGAGTCCAAACATTCCTATCAAACATTAAACCATGTCCCTCAAGACCTCATCCACCCGTCCCTTAAACACCTCCAGGGAAGGGGAATCAACCACCTCCCTGGGCAGCCTATTCCAATGCCCAATGACCATTTCCATGAAAAACTTCCTCCTCATCTCCAGCCTAAATCTCCCCTGGTGGAGCTTGAGGCCATTCCCTCTTGTCCTGTCCCCTGTCACTTGGGAGAAGTGTTTAAGATGCAGGTGGATGCAGTGCTGAGGGACATGGGTTAGAGATTGGTGGGAACGGTTGGAGTCGATGATCCGGTGGGTCTCTTCCAACCTGGTGACTCTATGATTCTATGAAGCACCTGAGCACTCCTTTCCCTTCACGGGACAGCAAACCAGCACATGCTGCTCAGTATTTCGGAGACAGGCAACACCGGCCTCCACTTCTCTTTCTCCAGTGAAACCAATTACGACAATTCCCCATCTGGAAACAAATCGGCACAACACTGGATGGGTTACAAAAGCATTTTCTAAACACTGCTGTCACCCTGCCTTCACTACTCATTTATGTATTTAGCTCCTAATTTTGAGTGCTAGCAAGAGGTTTCTCAAAGTTCACATAGTGTAATTGTTACCTAAGGCTGGGAGATTCTGCTCTGCTTTCTAGGTTATTTAGCTGCAGATAATTTATGAGATTGCTGAGGAGGCTGAAAAATTGTTTCACCTCTCAGTTCAGGCTTGCACTGGTTTTACAACAGATGGGAGAGAATTTTGCCGTCGTGAAAGTTTGATTCATTCTGCCCAGCTTGCCTCCCATCACTCAATGAAGACAAAAGCCAGAAAGCTGCAGAGGAGCTTCAGTGCTTTTTAAAGTCCTGGCTCTCTCAGCCATTCCTCATAAGGCCTGTTCTCCAGCCTCTTCCCCAGCTTTGTTGCTCTTCCCTGGACTCAATCCAGAGCCTCAACATCCTTCTGTTGATATCACTGTCTTACCCACAACTTAAAAACTCTGAACTACCTGATTTAGGAGCTTAGTCAGCAACATTTCATTTCTTTTTGTGGTGAGACACCAGCACTTTTAGAAGGAGGTATTCTGGATCTCCGATGAGATCACCTTTTCCTCTCTGAGGCAGCTTAACTGCTTAGCATGGACAGTTAACTTCTGGGAAACTAAAATAAAATGAGTTGAACCATAATTGATGGGAATGGTTAGACTTGATGATCCGGTGGGTCTCTTCCAGCCTGGTGATTCTATGATTCTATGATTCCATAACTTGAGCACTTCAGTTGAAAACCTGAAGTCATCTGGGGCCTGAGCCCTTGCCACCAACAGAAAGTCACGAGGAGAGTAGAAGCTGCTGAGAAAGAGGTGTTGTTGTCGGCCTCCAGGATTTTCTAAAGCAGTTACATTATAAGCAGACAGTAAAACCTATTTTTGGACTTATATCTGTGTCCTAAGTGATTAAACGCTAAACTGCTGATAAGATGAAAATTCCACTTCATCTTCTGGGAGGGAAAAAAACCTCAAAAAAATAAAATCTTAATTGCCTCTAAGGAGCCTTTCAGGTAAGCTGGGCAAGGGAACGCACTGGGAAGGCATTGGGTTTAGATATAATTAGGTTTTCTAATCACTTGGTGGCATCAGACCCTAGGGAATGTTATGCCAATACACATGTTTAAAGGACTTGAGGCATCTCTAGAGCAAGGATGAAGTTAGACAGGGCTTATGCAAACACCAATAACATCAGAATATTGAATTCAGGATATTACAGAGGCATTTGGGTGCTCAAACCCCTTTCAGAACGAACTTGTAACCTTTCAGGGCCAGAGTTCACCATCTGAAAAATGGAGCTAAACTGTGTCTCTCTAAGTTGAAGGAGAGCAGAATAGCACGACAGTAAAATCCAGATTCTTTCTGTAATAATGAGTGGGAGAGGAAGAAATGGAAGGCTTTATATCTCTCTATTTATCTGTTTAATAGCTGTATTTCCATAAGTGGTCAGAATTTGCAGTTTCCTTTATGATATCTGAAAATCCCCTCTCTGCCGGGATCCCGAAGCTGCCTCCTTAATGTCTCCATATCCTATTTCCCCATTTCTAAAACAGAGATTACAAAACTTATTTTCTCTGCCTGATCGGATGGAAAGCACTTCAGGGCAGGGACCGTCTCTTACCATAGGAAAGTATCATAAAGGAAAGCTAATAAAAAAAAAAATCCATCCAAATTGTCGCTAATAGAAAATTGTGTTTTCGACGGAGGATATGGGCATACAAATCAATTACTACACTTTGTCGAAAAGAAAATACAAAACTTGTCCTTACACCCCCTTGAGGCTCAGTTCTGTGGTTCCTCGATGCAAGGTAGGTTAGATATTATCATTTGTGCTAAATTTCTTTGTTCCGTTTAATGAGTATGTAAAAAGTCTCTTTTTGGTGCCTTGTGAGGCTCCACTCATGCTTGGAACACATTGTGAGCTTCCGTATCCGCGGCTGGAAAACTTTGTTATCCTCACATGCAAACAATAAAAAGTTGGGGAGCAGGCACCTCCCTCTCTCCCGTTAAACACATTTGACTTCCAAGCTCTATAACTTCCAAACGAGATTAGCATTATCAATAAATCACTGGGTTCACAGATGAGAGATGCGCCTTGTCACTGAGGCATCTATAAGGACAATAGGTACCTTAACAACAGTTGTAACTGTGCTGCAACAGATTGTGCCCTAGAGCAGAGAAAATCCTGCACACAAGAGGTTGTTCGGGTACGGGAAAGAATTGAAAAGTTTAGTTATCTTTGGCAACGTTTTCAAGGTAGAAAGGTAAAGGGAGCAGGATGGGGAGGACTAGGGGAAGGGGAGAAAGAGAATCATAGAATCACCAGGTTGGAAGAGACCCACTGGACCATCGAATCATCAGGAGTCATCACTGCTCAGGGATGAACACCAGTTGTGAGAGATGATGATACAGATCTGGGTATAATAATAATGATAATAGCCTCCACCAGGCTGCTGTATTAATTCTTCAAGTGGCAATATGCAAAAAAAGAGAAAAGCTAACACAGATAACTCCTCTGGGACACTGGACCCTCAGGGTAGATGAGAAATTAGCCTACTCTCTGCTTTGGCATCCTACACTGCCTGCTCTCCACAGCTCTGTGCTGTTTCTTCATCATATGTCGTAGCAGGAAGAACATCTGGATGTGACGGAGATGGCAGAATATACCAAGAGAATCAATCCCAGGATGAGGTTTGTAGCTTGGGTTGGGGTTGCAGATTTTCTTTGCTAATGGCTGGAACAGAAGGGAAATTCCAAAATGCTCTTGGCACGACTGGCCCCTGCTCCTCAAGCCACATCAGCATCCCAAACCAGAATTCACAGAATCACCAGGTTGGAAGAGACCCACTGGGTCACCAAGTCCAACCATTCCCACCAAACTCTAACACACGTCCCTCAGCACCTCGTCCACCTATCCCTTCAACCCCTACAGGGAAGGTGACTCAATCCCCTCCCTGGGCAGCCTCTGCCACTGCCCAATGACCCTTTCTGTGAAAATTTTTTTCTAATGTCCAGCCTGACCCTCCCCTGGTGGAGCTTGAGGCCATTCCCTCTTGTCCTGTCAATTCCTGCATTGCTCATGTGGTGAATCAATCTGATATTTTTCAAATCCGAAGCACATCGTGGGCATCTTCCCTTATGGCTGCTATTGCGAGTATTTTCATTTGGAAACAAGCTTTGGGTAAAACAGTAAACTTGGAAAAAGTCTTTCTCTTCGTGCCCTGAGTAGAGACCACAGCTCACCCCTTTGCCTCATCCTGTTGCCCTGAGTTAGTTCCACTATGTTCACAGAATCTCTAGGTTGGAAAAGACCTGTGAGATCATCAAGTCCAACCATCCCTGTCCTCTAATAAATCAGATCCCTGAGCACCTCATCTGCCTGTCTTTTAAACCCCTCCATGGATGCAGAATCCACCACCTCCCTGGGCAGCCTCTGCCAGGGCCTGAGATCCCTTTCCATGAAGACTTTTTTCCTGATATTTGATCTGAACCTTCCCTGGACCCGAATCTTTAAGGAAAATATGATTATTATAAATTAATGATAATACTATGGAAACTTATTACCTCAGCTGAAAATGCCAATTAAAGTCAAAAGCTGAGGACAGGTGCTTACAATATAATATAGATTGCAGACTGGTTAATTTTAACACTCTTGGAGTGGCACCTGGACCTTGGAATAACCCTTCAGGCCACTCTAAAAGCAAAACATTAACCGTTGCAAAGATGCGTTGATTGGGACATCCAAGAAGAGCATCAAGAAGCCTCATTCTTGGGAAACTTATTCTTGTAAAGTTCAAAAATGATCCTTCTTTTTTGTTTTCAGGCCAAATTATACCCCTGTTAGAAAGATTTTAGGCTTTTCTCTGTCATTACTAGTCCTGCAGGAACTCACAAGCTCACTGCTTTCAAGGATATTGGGTTTTTTTCCCAGAAAACTTATAACTTCATCAAATTAAAACACGTTTTCATTCAGTCCCTTATAAAAGTTTTTTCCACTGCGTTTTCCATGCCAGATTCAACCTCTAGCCACTTCTCTCTAGAACTGTTTAATTAAGCATTTCAGAGTTGGAGGTGTTTTGTGATTTTTATAATTAAATGAAAAAGTTTTCCTCCTCAGTTATTTTTTTCTTCCTGGTGCAAGGATACACCAAACTGGTCTAATAATTATACTCCAAACTCTCCAGAAATCAGACACAAAGCAAGGAAATGCAAACCCAGTTGACTTCAACAGAGACGTGTTTCTCTCTCCAAGAGGCAAACAGTGTTTACTTCTGAGATGCTGCAAAATAAATGACTGAGCAGTGATCCAGGTTACCCATTAGCGGAATCTGGCAGTGCTCTATTAGCAGGATGAAGCTGTGCCAATTTACAGCAATTAGTGAACGAGGCAGGACAACACGGCGTTGAGGAATGCAGTGTGGCTCTTCGTTAAGAGCAGGAAAATACGTCCCGCACATTAGATATTTGATTTTTTTTTTTCAGCAGCCGCTGGTGCTCTGAATTTCAAACTAGACCTGAAAAAGAGGAACTTGGGCTGTTGTTTGTTATGTATTCATTTTTGCCTCCTTAAGTTTAGACTTAAATATTAATGAAGGGAAGATTAAAAAAAAATAAAAGCAAATCCCACAAAGCCCCTCCAGCCATGCTGTGGGAATCCATCATTTTCTAGCTAGTGGCAAGACAAATAATGTAATGTCTTTTTTCCTCCGCATTTTTAAGGATCGTTAGAGATACCTGAACTACCTGGGAAATAAGTAAATAAAAACAACGGAATATTCAGCTGCCTGTGAATTCTTGGTACGTGGCAGGAGCACATTTCTTCCCGATTAGAACAGCAAGAGGTGTCTGTAGCCCCTGCCAAGCTCCAGCTCCGACGCTCAGCACTGAAAACATTCCCTTTTGATGCCTCTTTGGCCATAACTCAATCTTTCTAGTAGCAACAAGAGCTGGAGAAAGGAATGTTTTTCAGTTTGCTGCTGAAATAACAAGCCTGAGGAAAAGCATTAGGCTGCGCTGAAGTGCAAAACAAATTTCTCGTTGGATTTAAAATGATGATTTAAAGCGAGTCTGTTTTGGTTTGCTGGTTTGGGGCTTATTATTTTTTTTTTTTTAGGCTTAGTCTTCATTTGCAGGTGGATGTTTTCAGTGAAACGTTGCCTCGATTTTATTTCAAAAAACACTAAAACATCTTTCCGCTTTTCCATAACGAAGTGGATCATTAAAAATTCCAGTGAATGCTCTTCTGATGTTTAATAATCACCTCAATTTGGAGGTGGGGGTGGTCCTTAATTTTCTGTGTGTTCGATTTTGTCTAATAATATACACTCAGGTGAAACTGAGTTTGAAAACCTCATTTAGTCTATACGAATCAAATCTTAATTTTTATGGAATATCCTTATTCACAGTCTTGGCAGATGAATTTAGGGCTTGGGGCTGCAGTTCGGCAGGTTTTAAAAGAAAGCATCAAAGGGCCTGGTTTCAGGAGCTCTAAATTAATCACAGAATCACAGAACAACCAGGTTGGAAGGGACCCACCGGATCATTAAGTCCAACCATTCCTATCTAACACTAAACCAAGTCCCTCAATACCTCATCCACCCGTCCCTTAAACACCTCCAGGGAAGGTGAATCAACCACCTCCCTGGGCAGCCTATTCCAATGCCCAATGACCCTCTGTGTGAAAAACCTACTCCTAATCTCCAGCCTAAATCTCCCCTGGTGGAGCTTGAGGCCATTCCCTCTCTTCCTGTCCCCTGTCACTTGGGAGAAGAGGTCAGCTCCCTCCTCTCCACAACCTCCTCTCAGGTACTTGTAGAGAGTAATGAGGTCTCCTCTCAGCCTCCTCTTCTCCAGGTTAAACAACCCCAGCTCTCTCAGCCGCTCCTCATAGGGTCTGTTCTCCAGCCCCTTCACCAGCCTCGTTGCTCTTCTCTGGACTTGCTCCAGATATCGGTAGCTTGCTAATTTGGGTAAGTTAATAATAGAGGTTGCTGAGTGAATCCCATCATAGAGTTTATAGCAAAAAAAAAGGGAGAGAAGCACTTCCAAGGAAGTCTTATCCCACCCTAAACATCAATCTTTGAATACTGGTTTGATTTTCTTAAAATTTTCTGTTTTCACTGCAGTAGCCAGAAAAAGAAAAGGGAAGAACAATGTCTGAGGAACAGTGATTTCATAGAATCATAGAATCATAGAATCACCAGGTTGGAAGAGACCCATCGGATCATCGAGTACAACCATTCCTATCAAACACTAACCCATGTCCCTCAGCACCTCATCCACCCGTCCCTTAAACCCCTCCAGGGAAGGTGAATCAACCCCCTCCCTGGGCAGCCTCTGCCACTGCCCAATGACCCTTTCTGTGAAAAATTTTTTCCTAATGTCCAACCTAAATCTCCCCTGGTGGAGATTCAGGCACGTTAGAAATTAATTAATTTGCTTCATATGCCCTTTTAGAAATGCTGAGGATTTTTTTTTATTGTTTTTAAAAGGCACACAGACTCGTATTCTGCCTTCCTTGAAAATTTCTGACCTATTTCCTATTTTGCATCATTTCAAAATAAATAAAACTTACATAACCCTCTGCAGGTACTGATGCAAACACAACCCATGATAAAAAATGATGAAGAACGTTGAAAGGTTTTACTGGATTATAGAAAACGCCCTTAGCTGCCGATTTTTCAAGAAAAGTTTCATTTTTAAGAAAAACTGAATTCTGATGCAGGAAAAAAAAAAATTCATCATCCAGGTCTATTCGTAAATAGACTTCATGAATAATTGATTTTTGAGGTTAGTGTTCATATTAAAAAAAAAATGTTTGCTTCAGGAAAAACCTCAGTTGACAAAATTTGAGGGTTTTTATTTTGAAGGAAGCTTTGGCTGTATAACATTTTGTTATCATTCTGTAATAAGTAATCTTTGAGGAAGAAAACAGTATTTGGGTTTTTAAACGCATTTTTGAAGATTTTTGGACTTTTTGAAGCATCTTTCTCATGCTGAAATCATGCGTTAAATTCAGGTTAAGCTGAAAAATATGTTGAGACTGCAAAGATGCCTTTTTCACTAAGTAAAAATGTTTTCAGAAAACTCACTAGATCTTGTCGCTGGAGTGTGTCCAGAGAAGAGCAACAAAGCTGGTGAAGGGGCTGGAGAACAAGTCTTAAGAGGAACGGCTGAGAGAGTTGGGGGTGTTTATCCTGGAGAAGAGGAGGTTGTGGGGAGACCTCATTGCTCTCTCCAACTCCCTGAAAGGAGGTTGTGGAGAGGAGGGAGCTGGGCTCTTCTCCCAAGGAACAGGGGATAGGACGAGAGGGAATGGCCTCAAGCTCAGTATTTAGTTATGTTGGCATCATTCTTCACATCAGAGTCATCCTTTGGTCTTCTAAGATAATTTAAGTGTGAGATTCATTGGCACAGGACAAGCTGATCACATCCATAGCATCACTCAAATCGTGATTATAGAATTGCTTGATTGGAAAAGACCTCTGAGATCATTGGACCATGTCCAATGGTCCTTGTCCACTACTAAATCATCCCTGAGCACCTTGTTTGCCTAACTTTTAAACCCCTCCAGGGATGGGGAATCCACGACCTCCCTAGGCAGCCTCTTCCAGGGTATCAGAATCTTTTGGTGAAGAAAAGTTTCCTGATGTCCAACCTGAATCTCTCTTGATGCAGCCTGAGGTCATTTCTTCTTTTCCCATCACCTGCCACGTGGGAGAGGAGACCAGCACACACCTGACTACAACTTTCTTTCAGGTGATGGTTCTTGGGGCTTGGACTTCCATCCATTGAGGATTCTTTCCCTCTCCTATCTTTGTTGTCAGAGGATGTCGAAAAGCCTGAGGTAGGGAACAAGTTGTGAAGATAGTACAAAGACCTTTTGAATCAAACAGGCTCCTTCAGGGACAATAATAATCAATGGTTTAACAAATGGAGACACTAAAGCAAATGATGCTGATTGGTTTGTCCTGGAGTTCATCCAGAGAAGGGGAACAAAGCTGGGAAAGGGACTGGAGAACAAGTCTTACTAGGAGAAACTGAGGGACCTGGGGGTGTTTAGCCTAGAGAGCAAGAGGTTGAGGGGAGGTCATACCACTGCCTACATCTGCCTGAAAGGAGGTTGTAGTGAGGTGGGTGTTGGTCTCTTCTCCCAAGTGACAAGTGATGGGAGAGGGAACAGCCTCAAGCTGCACCAGGGCAGGTTCAGATTGGACATTAGGAAAAAACTTCTTCACTGAAAGGGTTCTCAGATGTTGGCAGAGGTGGTAGAGTCCCCATCCCTGGAAGGGTATAAAAGATGGGTAGATAAAGTGCTTAGTGATATGATTTATTAGTGGAAAGGTGCAGTTGAACTTGATGATCCCAAAGGTCTTTTCCAGTTTAGAGATTCTATAATTCTATGACATACTTGCTCCCACCCTGCAGCTGAAGGGATTCAGGGGAAGGATCATACCTCTCTCCATCACAGTCCCTTCCTCGGGCTGCTCCCAAAGAAGCATAATTACTTGTCATCCCTTCCTCAGGACTCAGCCTAAGGGCACAATGTAGCCCACAGACACAGCGACGGAAAAGACCTATTAGGTCCATTTAGCCAATTCCCCGGACATGGCAGGGGTCTTCCCTTCTGCTGTGTCCAGCCCTGCTAGCCTTGGGCATGAAGCTGTCATATAGCTGATGAATTTCCCACTTCACAGGGTCACGTGTTGCTGGGACTTCTGACACTGGGCTTCAGCACTTCCTCAGATGCTAAATGGATGGTTATGCGACTGCAAAGTCCCCAAGACTCTCAGTGTGTCAGTGTGGGTAACAGCACAGTCTTTAATGTTGGGTTTGGTTGATGCTACAGCATCCACAGCAGATGAGAAACAAAACAGGGGCTGGAAACGGAGCTTATCTGGGACCACCTGGCCCATGCACAGGATTGATGCTGTGGTGATTGTACTGGGCAAAGTGGGAAAAATGCTTAGTCTGTAGCAGGTGTGTGGGTTTACTGTGTAGCTGGAGGAGGCATTTAGCCTTTGCAGTGCCTCTTTGAGGACATCATTGCCCAAGTGGCCAAGAAGGCCAATGGTATCTTGGCTTGGATCAGAAATGGTGTGACTAGCAGGGCCAGGGAGGTGATTCTCCCTCTGGACTCAGCACTGGTGAGACTGCTCCTTTAATCTTGTGTTCAGTTGTGGGCCCCTCAGCACAAGAAGGATGTTGAGGCTCTGGAGTGAGTCCAGAGAAGAGCAACAAAGCTGGGGAAGGGGCTGGAGAACAGGCCTTATGAGGAACATCTGAGAGAGCTGGGGTTGTTTATCCTGTAGAAGAGGAGGCTGAGCGGAGACCTCATTGCTCTCTCCAACCCCCTGAGAGGAGGTTGTGTAGAGTAGGGAGCTGGGCTCTTCTCCCAAGGGACAGGGGACAGGAAAAGAGGAACAGGATGAGGCAAAGGGTGAGCTGTGGCCTCTACTCAGGCTACCTGCAGGGAATGAAGAGGAAGATTTTTTCCAAGTTTACTGTTTTATCCAAAGCCTGTTTCCAAATGAAAATGCTCGCAATAACAGCCATAAGGGAAGATGCCCACAATGTGCTTTGGATTTGAAAAATATCAGATTGATTCATCATGTGAACAGTGCAGGAATTGTCAGGACAAGAGGGAATGGCCTCAAGCTCTGCCAGGGGAGGTTTAGGCTGGACATTAGGAAAAAATTTTTCCCAGGAAGGGTCATTGGGTAGTGGCAGAGGCTGCCCAGGGAGGGGTTTGAGTCACCTTCCCTGGAGGTGTTTAAGGTGTGGGTGGACGAGGTGCTGAGGGACATGGGTTAGTGTTTGATAGGAATGGTTGGACTCGATGACCCGATGGGTCTCTTCCAACCAGGTGATTCTATGATTCTATGATTCTATGATTCTATGATTCTACTCCCCATCAAGGAAAGACTTGATTAGTCCTGTCAAGCTGAGAGACAAGTCTTAATATGGCATCACCGGCTGCCTGAATCCTCAAAAGAGTTAAGCAGTGTGACTTCTTAAATGTATTACAGAAAAAAACCCCAGGAGTCTTAAATCCTAAAGAAGAGATTGACTTTTTTATTTAAAAAAGCCACCTTTTTCAGCTCTTGGAAACATCTTCATCCCATTATTTAAAAATCTCTAGAAAAGCACCTAACTGTTTGCTGTTGCCTCTGCAGGTATTTCTCTCTCCCCTTTATTTTTTTTTTGTTTAAATTTTCCCCTCTTTAACTTAGTTTATTTTTCGAAAAAGCACACCCCCACTGATTCTTTGCCTTTATTTCTTTTAAGTTTTTTGCTTTGCAAGCAGTAGAACGTGGATTCCACTGCTGTGCAGGGGAATAAATTGTTCTGGTGCTCCTGGAGGGGCTGCTTGCACTTTGAATCCAGTCAGGTAAGAGAAGTGAAGTGATTTGTTTGCTCATGCAGCGCCTCTAGCAAAGGAAGAAGAGACAAGGGAACAAGAGGAAAGGGAGATGGGCAGAAACTTGGGTTCCTACTTCCCTGAATTTCTGGACAGCAGAGTAGAATATTAAATAGGGAGAAATGGGGGAAGCACTATGGGGATGTGCAAGGACTGTGAACTAACAATGTTGTATCATAGAATCATAGAATCACCAGGTTGGAAGAGACCCACCCGATCATCGAGTCCGACCATACTCCAGAAAATTATGTAGCAAATCTGTGGCAGCTGTCCCAGAGGCAGATCTGCTACCACATTGTTTAGAGGGCAAAGAGCTTCCTGTGAGAAATTGGTATGTGGAAGTCCTTACTCGGCACAAAGTCTAACCTTTCTGCTGTTTGTGTCATTACAGAGGGAGGATGTTGTTAGAAGATTCCTGCACCTTCTTTGGGTCCACAACAACAGGACTTCCCCTACACAGGCCCCAACATGGTTCAGAAAAGAGTACAGGGACCGTTCATTGAATCATAGAATCATAGAATCACCAGATTGGAAGAGACCCACCGGATCATCTAGTCCAACCATTCCTATCAAACACTAACCCATGTCCCTCAGCACTTCATCCACCTGCACCTTAAACACCTCCAGGGAAGGTGAATCAACCCCCTCCCTGGGCAGCCCCTGACACTTTCCAATGACCCTTTCTGTGAAATATTTTTTCCTAATGTCCAACCTAAATCTCCCCTGGTGGAGCTTGAGGTCATTCCCTCTTGTCCTGTCCCCTGTTACTTGGAAGAAGAGGCCAGTTTCCTCCTCTTTAAAACCTCCTAAGAGCCAACTTCCACACAGGTAGAATCATAGAATCACCAGATTGGAAGAGACCCATCGGATCATCGAGTCCAACCGGGTATTTTAATATAAGGAGACAAAGTTCTTCAATTGTGTGGGTGCGGGTTATTCCATGTTATTTAACCTAAACACATTTCAGTCACACTAAATCTACTTAACGGCACAGAATCAGTGTTTCCCTCTTTTTTCCTCATGGTCTAAATGAATGTTTCCAAGAACAAGTATTATCTCCTCTTCATTTAGCAGTAAAATCATAGAATCATCAGGTTGGAAGAGACCCACCAGATCATCGAGTCCAACCATTCCTATCAAAATGCCTCATAGGCCAAGTACAGCACTAGAAAGGTTTATTCTGCAAGGCCTTTAGAAGAGGTTTTACCATATTCTCCTTGTAAGTAAACCAGCCCTTGTGGTAGTTTGCTCTCTCTCTGTGCCACATGCTTAATCACATCACTCAGTGCTTTCATTTGCTCTAATTCTTCTTCAGCTGGATGATTTTTATTTTTTTTACCCCGCGCAGAACATTTGCAATCCGCCTTTTCACTGTGCACGCAAAAAAAAAAAAAAGAAAAAGTAGCGTGTTTTTAACTTCTGAGAACTCATTCAAGGAGACAGCATCATTTTTTGTACACGGTGTTCTCCGAGAGTGCTGCGCATCCTGCATGCTTGGTTGGTAGCAGCTTAATGCTGTCACGGTCCTCCAGGGGCTTGTCCCATGTGGTTGTAATTAACTTTTAATGTCTGCCTTCGGGGCAAAACACTTAAGGGGTTAACCAGTTTTCTCCAAAAGAATGAATAGTTAAATGCTAACATACGTTTATCAATATATTCTGCAATGTGAAGGAAAATACCTACATTTTTTTCCCCCTTCTGCTTGTATCGTCTTTATCTAATTTAGAGCCACTTGCCAACTTAAGAGAGGAGATTATCCTTTCAAGTCTTATAATATAAATGTGCTCAGTACATGCTTAACACCAGCTTTCTTAGGAGCTGAGTCAGTGTGAAGCTTTGTTGGACCAGACCTGGTTGGTGTTTAACCATTGCAAGCACTCACAGGCTTTCTTTCTCCCAGAAGTACGTGTTGCATCATGCTGGGACCTTGCAGAATGTCTTAGTACAAGGACATGTGTGACTGTGCAACCAAACCAGACAGACTCTACGTAGGATGTTTCCAGAGCAATGGGTAAAGTTGTTATATAAGACAGTAGGTCCAGGGAGGACATTCTCCCTCTGTACTCAGCATTGGTGAGGCCGCTATTTGAATCTTGTGTTCATTTCTGGGCCCCTCTCTACAAGAAGGATGTTGAGGCTCTGGAGCGAGTCCAGAGAAGAGCAACGAAGCTGGTGAAGGGGCTGGAGAACAGGCCTTATGAGGAACGTCTGAGAGAGCTGGGGGTGTTTAGCCTAGAGAAGAGGAGGCTGAGAGGAGACCTCATTACTCTCTACAACTACCTGAAAGGAGGTTGTAGAGAGGAGGGAGTTGGGCTCTTCTCCCAAGTGACAGGGGACAGGACGAGAGGGAATGGCCTCAAACTCCACCAGGGGAGATTTAGGCTAGAGATTAGGAGGAAGTTTTTCCTGGAAAGGGTCATTGGGCATTGGAATAGGCTGCCCGGGGAGGTGGTTGATTCACCTTCCCTGGAGGTGTTTAAGGGACAGGTAGATGAGGTGCTGAGGGACACGGTTTAGTGTCTGATAGGAATGGTTGGACTCGATGATCTGATGGGTCTCTTCCAACCTGGTTGTTCTATGATTCATGATTCTATGATAATTGCACCGTGAGCTGGCTCTGCATGGTTAGAGTGGGATGCGATTCCTAAACGCAGAAGGATAGTGTCACCTGAGACACCTGAGGGTACCCAAGGCACCTCTTTAGTGCTTAAAATGACACCGTGTTTGGGGAACTCAATTCCACCCCAAAAATCAGTTTTCACAAAGGACACAAAGAGCAGGAATCGGCTTCTCAAATATACGTCCAGCACCATTTTAGGCACTATTGGCTATCATAGAACCATAAAATCATAGAATCACCAGGTTGGAAGAGACCCACCAGATCATCGATACCAACCATTCCCATCAATCACTAACCCATGCCCCTCAGCACCTCGTCCACCCGTCCCTTAAACCCCTCCCAGGAATGTGACTCAAACCCCTCCCTGGGCAGCCTCTGCCACTGCCCAGTGACCCTTTCTGTGAAAATTATCCTTGAAAATATTCTGCCAATGCAAAAGGATTCAGGGTTCCTGTAAACCCTTTGATACCCAATCCTCCTTTGACACCAGGTCCTCGTGTTCAGGAAACTGAATTCTTCTTACCAAACAGAATCCGTGCAATCTGACATCTTCCTGAGGGTCCCTGACTGAGATCCAAATGAGCTGTTGTGTGTGTCGGTTGCAGCCTAGTTCAAAAGCATCTGGCTCTGAAGCAAGAAGCTTAGCAGGAGAGTTGCCTGGCTGCTTATTCTGTAGTCATCACGTCTGCCGTGAGCTCTCGGCACTCCATGGTGCGGACATGCCTCGAAGGTCTGTTCTAAGGCAGCAGCAAACCGACGGAAGAGAAACCAACACTCTCGTAGCATGATGAGTGAGCCTATAAAGACAGAGTGAACTTGTCAAGAAGCTGAAAGATTGATAAAAAAAAATACATATTTGCCCTGCTTTGCTGCTGTATGCTTGGCTGTGGAGGGTTTTTTTCATTGATGTACAGTCTATAAAGCTTTAGAGACACTAAGGAAAACCTAGTATGGCATCATTTTCCTCTTAGATGTAAGAGATGATTCAGAAAACATTTTTCACAGAAAGAGTCATTGGGCAGTGGAACAGGCTACCCAGGGAGGGGGTTGAATCACCTTCCCTGAAGTTGTTTAAGGGACGGGTGGACAAGGTGCTGAGGGACATGGTTTAGTGTTTGATAGGAATGGTTGGACTCGATGATCTGGTAGGTCTCTTCTAACATGGTTGTTATCCTAGGTCTGTGTCCTGAACATCTCCAAACTAATTAATTCTTTTGTTAAAGAAGTTAGAATAGATTCAATTGCTCTAATGAGAGGTGCTACAAATCAGGCAATGCTTGGATAAAGAATTTATATACCAGAGCATGTTCTCTCCAGATTTGCTAAGGTAAATGTTAAAATGTCACGTGCCACAGGCTGCGTATAATCACATGCTTCAAGACTTGAATTTGTCAACTCTGGTGAGCACAGCAAACTGCGGTCCCACCACCAGGAGCAGCAGCAGTGAAAACCCAGCCTGCCAGCAGTGACATCTCAGCCTTTCTGCTCAGCAGCCGATGAAGCCAACAGCAACCTGAGATCTGCTGAAACTGTAGAGTGGGAGCATTTTGCCTCATCTTGAGCTGGTGAAGGGGCTGGAGAATAAGTCTTACTGAGAGAGCTGGGGGTGTTTAGCCTGGAGAAGAGGAGGCTGAGAGGAGACCTCATTGCTCTCTCAAACTACCTGAAAGGAGGTTGTGGAGAGGAGGGAGCTGGGCTCTTCTCCCAAGGGACAAGACGAGAGGGAATAGCCTCAAGCTCCGCCAGGGGAGGTTCCTTTCATAAGGAAAAGAATCTTCACTGAAAGGGTCTTTAGGCACTGGCAGAAGCTGCCCAGGGAGGAGGTTGATTCAGCTCCCCTGGAGGTGTTTAAGGGATGGGTGGATGAGGTGTTAGGGGAGATTGGTGGGAATGTTTGGACTCAAAGGTACTGTGGGTCTCTTCCAACCTGGTGATTCTATGATTCTATCTGCTACGGGAGAAAAAAACCTTCAACAATGAAACAAAGATGCTCCTTAGGTTGACAAAAGTTCAAACAACCACAGCTAAAACCCTGAAGAGATGAATAAGAGCAGTAGACAGAATGAGATAAACTGTGTGTCTTGGCCACTTCCCATTCACATGTCTTAAATAACTAACTCCACAATGATGATGATCTCACTTCTCAAGACCTTTGGGCCAAGGCACAAAGAAAGAAACTGTTTGCCTTTGCATTACTTGTCAAATTAGTAGCACATCTAAGACAAGAGCCAAGATCTTGTCAGTGATTATCTTTCAACTGACCGCACTTTCAAGACTGGACAGTAAAGCAACATTTTCTGGCTTCAGGCTGTTAATCCTCTGCACAATCAGCCCATTCTATTGAGTCACAACCGAGCAACATTAACTTTTATGCACCATCATTTCCTTGTTGGTGACTAGATCTGATCTCCATGGCAAGCGACTGTCATTATTCCTCAAAGACAACAATTTATGCAAAAACACTTCCAGCTAGTGCTCAAGTGAAATCTTTCAGTCTTTGGTCAGACATAATTGCCTTCACAAAACAGAAAAAGAGAAGAGGAAAAGAACCTAACATTGAGCTTGTTACGTATTTCAGGAAATACTGAATACACTTAACCTGTGTGTTGTCTGTGACTCTGAAATGTCTTTGACATTCTTTTTAAGATATGTGATTTATTATCCAATTGTTCCACTTGTCAGAGAGCTCACGTATGAGGGAAAGTCTCATAAACCATATCGCAATGTTACCTCCAGTGTTTTCTAGGGTTCATATATACACTTAAGAGGAAAGTGCCAACCTTAAATGGCAGATTTCCTTGGTGCTGGGAGAAATCTGGGGTAGCTCTCCAGAATCACTGTAATGACACACGACACACACGCTTACACACCATAGTTCTTGGTAACTTCC
Organism: Coccyzus lansbergi; assembly: GCA_033558105.1. Classification (NCBI taxonomy): domain Eukaryota; kingdom Metazoa; phylum Chordata; class Aves; order Cuculiformes; family Coccyzidae; genus Coccyzus; species Coccyzus lansbergi. The sequence continues at coordinate 306,359 of JAUMJK010000539.1, forward strand.
AGTTAAATCATCCACTTTTAAGGAACCACACAACATCATTGTATCAGAAACGGTGTGACCAGCAGGTCCAGGGAGGTTCTTCTCCCCCTGGACTCGGCACTGGTGAGACTGCTCCTTGAATCCTGTGTTCAGTTGTGGGCCCCTCAGCACAAGAAGGATGTTGAGGCTCTGGAGCGAGTCCAGAGAAGAGCAACGAAGCTGGGGAAGGGGTTGAAGAAGAAGAGGAGCAGCTGAGAGAGCTGGGGGTGTTTATCCTGGAGAAGAGGAGGCTGAGAGGAGACCTCATTGTTCTCTCCAACTCCCTGAAAGGAGGTTGTGGAGAGGAGGGATCTGGGCTCTTCTCCCAAGGGATGGGGGACAGGACGAGAGGGAATGGCCTCAAGCTCCACCAGGGGAGGTTTAGGCTGGACATAAGGAAAAAAATTTCACAGAAAGGGTCATTGGGCATTGGCAGAGGCTACCCAGGGAGGTGGTTGATTCACCTTCCCTGGAGGTGTTTAAGGCACAGGTGGACGAGGTGCTGAGGGACATGGGTTAGTGTTTGATAGGAATGGTTGGACTCGATGATCCAATGGGTTTCTTCTAACCTGGTGATTCTATGATTCTATATCATTGTTAATAACTTACAGTCATTTTATTAACATACTTTTTTGAAAACAGGCTTGGCTGGAGCTATGTACATATAAGTGACATTCACTCAAATCTTTCTTTCTTAGAGGATCTGCTTGGAGTTGAAGAGAATAATTGAGGCCTTTTGCTCATTTGATACTGTCCAAATCATGACACAGCTGAAAAATCTCAGTTTTTTCATTACCAAAGAATTTTCAAACAGAGTGTAAAGCAGAAACAACCCCAGATGAGAATTTCTATGTGGAAACTCCAGCTTAGATTGGGGTAGGGAGGGGTGCAGCTAATTATCATGATATGGGTATGGTCAGACCTTACCAACAGGATGCAAGGAAAGAAAAGGTCTTGGTATTGGTATAAATGAAGAATAAGCTCACAGGTGGAACAAAGTGGTCAAATACAGCTACCCACATCACAGATATTTCTATCTCAGCTGATTATCTACTCTGCCTTTTATGGGAAGTGGAGGAAAAAAAACCCCAACTTGTTGAAAAGGAATATTTGAAGGTGCCTTTAACAGTCCTATTTATACATTTCTAAAGAAAGCTTTCGGTAACTAGTTCAGAGAGAGGCTTCCACACGGCAAGCTGTTAAAGTCAGGTGAGGTCTGTTCTATCCTGAAATGCCCCCGAATTCTTGTTACCTCTCTGCAGATCTGTTAACCGTTCACATGTGAAGGAAATCTTGCTTTTTGTACTTTCTCATGGACTTTGAGAGGGTCCATAAAAATGATGTTCTTAATGCCAAATGCCGGGTCCTGCACGTGGGGCACAACAACTCTATGCAGAGCTACAGACTAGGAGAAGTCTGTCTAGAAAGCTACCAGGAGGAAAGGGACCTGGGGGTGTTGGTCGACAGCGACTGAACATGAGGCAGCAGTGTGCCCAGGTGGCCAAAAAGGCCAATGGCATCTTGGCTTGGATCAGAAACGGTGTGACCAGCAGGTCCAGGGAGGTTCTTCTCCCTCTGTACTCGGCACTGGTGAGGCTGCTCCTTGAATCCTGTGTTCAGTTGTGGGCCCCTCAGCACAAGAAGGATGTTGAGGCTCTGGAGCAAGTCCAGAGAAGAGCAACGAGGCTGGTGAAGGGGCTGGAGAACAGGCGTGATGAGAAATGACTGAGAGAGCTGGGGGTGTTTATCCTGGAGAAGAGGAGGCTGAGGGGAGACCTCATTGCTCTCTCCAACTACCTGAAAGGAGGTTGTGGAGAGGAGGGAGCTGGGCTCTTCTCCCAAGTGACAGGGGACAGGACGACAGGGAATGGCCTCAAGATCCACCAGGGGAGATTTAGGCTAGAGATTAGGAGGAAGTTTTTCACAGAAAGAGTCATTTGGCGTTGGAATAGGCTGCCCAGGGAGGGGGTTGATTCACCTTCCCTGGAGGTGTTTAAGACACAGGTGGCTGAGGTGCTGAGGGACTTGGTTTAGTGTTTGACAGGAATGGTTGGACTCAATGATCCGGTGGGTCTCTTCCAACCTGGTGATTCTATGATTCTAAATGGATTTTAAACAGGTCTATAAACGTAGCCATATCTTCAGCTTCCCCAAATTATCATATTTTTCCAGAAATCAGTGTAGTTCTGTATTTCAACTAATTGAAACTAATCAAGGGACATGGTTTAGTGTTTGATCAGAATGGTTGTACCTGATGATCCTGGGGGTCTTTTTCAACCTAATGAATCTGTGAAACTCTCTATCTTTATTTTTTTCTAATTTACGCAACATGGAAGATCCCCTTTTTTTTTAATTTCTTTGTTTTCATTTAAATCTTCATAGAATCATAGAATCATAGAACAGCCAGGTTGGACGAAACCCATTGGATCATCAAGTCCAACCATAGTCGGATCATCAAGTCCAACCATCTTTTTCACTTATGCAAACATCTGAGCTTAAAAAAATATATACATGACGAAGACATCCATTGGCGAGTGCTATCATGTTAAACCAGTATAAAAATAATACTTTCAGTTCTAAAATTGTTTATCTTCTTTTCCCCACCTTTGGAAACATGTTCTTAACTAATAGCTATTGTGCACACTTTTCAACTTTTTGCATCCTTTCTTTGGGGAATACCCAGGGAAAAAAAAAAAAGATAGCAGAGTTTAAAAGATGTTTCAGCTTTTAGTAATTAAGCTCTGGTGAGCGTTGCAAGAATATTTAATGCTCTGCTGCTCTGCCTGACGAGGATCTGGAGACTTACAAGGAATTACAAGAACACGATTTACAAAACATAAAGCTCACATTGTCAAAGCATCTTCTGAAATGCTTTCAGATGAGAAAGTTTTCCCAGCGTTTCCTTAGAAAGAGGCGGCGAGGAGAGTCCCACAGCATTAAGGCATTTTTGGTTTGGTTTGGTTTTTCACTCCCATAGTTAGGAGTAACTTGTTGGCTTTTTTCCCACCTCGCGCTCGCTCTCACGGATGAGCATTAGAGGGAATTTGGAAGCGGAAGGCCTTTCTGTCTGCCGCTCGCAGGGTCAATTCAGTGTGGCAGCTGCGAGCTGGTGACATAGACTTATATTGACACAACCCACTTTTTGCTGCAGAATCACAAAGCAAAAGCACCCGGGGCTCTTCTGCCTTTTTCAATAAGATACGAATTTTTGCCTTCCTTGTATTAAGCAGAGATCTGTCATCTTGACTTGTACACTAAATGGTCCATTCTGACTGCCTTGTTTGTGTCCAATCCCAGCCAGGATCTAGAAACATGTGTTAACATTCGGCATGTTTGGGGGCGAGCGGGAAGGGCCTGAGGCTAGACTCCCTGATGTCTGCTGGAGGGTAGTCAATAATCATTAGCCCTTCAAGTGGTAGATGCCCAACATAAACTGTATTTATTTATTTAAAAAATCTTTACTTTAAGCCACGGGGAAAGGCATTTTAGAGAACGTGGCTTCCCCTGAAGTAACGAAGCGGTAATAAAGATGTAGTGCCGCGTAAGTGGAATTCTGGCTTATTGGGGGAGGGCATTTATATTTTTTTTTTTTTTAGCGCCGTGTCATCAGCCAGAGCAATGGGAAACTATTAAAAGCAATTAGCCCATCCCTGTCTGTCGCTTAAGTTTATCCCTGTGGTGATAAAGAAGTGTGATTCGCCCCAAGTCTTTTCCGATTGCCAACATCTCGGTGTTAGCCGCGGAGCTAAACCTGAGGCCATGAGGGACGTTCTAATGTTCATTATAGTCGACGCGAGGTAAACGAAGCTGGGCTTTTTAATTCCATTTTCTTGATGGGGCTCGAAGAAACCAAGTTTGTGCTAATTAAATATTCAGAGAAACTGCGAAGCTCCTCATCTAACTGCGACTGTTTATGTGTGGATAGGTGTCAGTGGCAGGCCAAACATTGTTGTCATTTATATTCCCACCCATCTTGGCGTGAGCGGAGTGGAATGGTGTTGATGGAGAGATTTATTTAGCATCCCTTTCTTTTTTTCTATTTCTGTGTTTTTTCTGCTTCACATACATACCAGAAATATTAAAGTGCTAGAGAAAAATTTCCAATAGAAGGGAGCAAATGCTTTAGATAGGATTTAGCGCACCTCACATCTGAAGTCAAAAAGTGAGCAATTAGTCTTGCCCCATGCAGACAATGTGGAGAACTAGGTACCTCCAGAGGCCAATTCAGTATATCTTAAGTCAATTGAATGTGTTGCCCCTTTGAGATCTCTACTGATGTCCTTTGGCTACGGAGAGATCTTTGATCTCCAGCTAAGATCAGTTCCGTAGAACTGAAATCGTGTGAGGAGAATCCCAGTGGAAAAATAAAAGGACTTCCATACTGATCAGGTTCAAATTAACCTAGTTTATCATCAGTTTATCATCGGTGTCAATTGTTTCAGGAAAAAAAAAAAAAGAGCACCAACACTAAGAACTAGGATTTCTTCTTATTTTCCAGTGTTGCAATATTCTCCACCAACTTTTAAACCTCTAAAGTTCGAGTTGTCAGAGCCCAGTAATCTTTTCAAATTTCATGGAACTGTTTGCATGGCATCCGTGACGTTTATTCAATTTTTTAAGGGCCTGTTCCAGCAATATATTTAGTCCAACAAGCCTGCCTGTAACTCTGCCTCCACGAAGCCACAGGGATTACGCACGTGCCCAGGTTATTTGCTGAACTGGGGCATTAATCTTTAATATTATTGCTTTGGCTGTCCAGCTGGATGAACCGTCTGCAATTAGTTACCCTAAAATAGCTACATATGCACTGACAGATTCAATATCCTCTCCTAATAAATTGGAAAGAGAGGTCCTAGGTTGAGAGCTACCACTAAGCCGCTGGCAAAATGACCTAGGAAAGGGAGGCTTATTTGACAGGAGCTTTCATGATATTCTCACTTTAATGCCATAGTTCTTCTGAACAAGTCTCGTGTTTAACAGGAGTTGGTGTGTAGAGTAGCAGGTTTTTTTTTCCTTCGCGTACAGCAGATGGGCACTGACACATGTAGACCTGTGCGCGTTCGGAGCTGACATATCTCGTTTCGCTTGCAGTTGCACTGGAAGGAACAACTTTTAAATTGTCCTAAAAATTTCTCAGCTTTCCATCTCGCGCTTTAACGTACAAGCCTCACAGACGAGTTATTGTTAGAGGACCCGTATTAATTGTTAAAAAAAATATGAAATCTGTTGCCACGACCTAATTGAAAATGCCTTTCTTCATCTGTCTGCGGTGTCCATGTCTTTGGGAAATGTGTTGGGAGAAATGTTTGCTTTCCTGTAGGATTTTCCAATAATATAGTCAATTTTTCAAACTATGAGACAAGGCATAGATCTTAGAATCATAGAGTCACCAGGATGGAAGAGACCCACTGGATCATCGAGTTCAACACTAAACTATGTCCCTCAGCACCTCATCTACCCATCCCTTAAACCCCCCCCAGGGAAGGTGACTCAACCACCTCCCTGGGTAGCCTGTTTCAGTGTCCAACAATCCTTTCCGTGAAAAAAAAAAAAAAATCTAATTTTTTTCCTTAATTTTGCATTGGGCTTTCATTTGCTTCCCCACTCCATGAACAAAGATGCCTGCCAGCCCCCGATTCCTGAAAGCTCCCAGTCAGCCCAACCAGGGCTCAGTTGCAATGAAAAGACAGCAGGAGAAGCAGCTACGAGAGCACATATGGGTGTTCTCACCCAGACCTCAAAAACACAAAGGTTACTTTCATAGAATCATAGAACAACCAGGTTGGAAGAGACCATCGGATCATCGAGTCCAACCATTCCCATCAAACACTAACCCATGTCCCTCAGCACCTCATCCACCCACACCTTAAACACCTCCAGGGAAGGTGAATCAACCACCTCCCTGGGTAGCCTATTCCAATGACCAATGACCCTTTCTGTGAAAAACTTCCTCCTAATGTCCAGCCTAAACCTCCCCTGGCAGAGCTTGAGGCCATTCCCTCTCGTCCTGTCCCCTGTCCCTTGGGAGAAGAGCCCAGCTCCCTCCTCTCCACAACCTCCTTTCAGGGAGTTGTAGAGAGTAATGAGGTCTCCTCTCAGCCTCCTCTTCTCTAGGCTAAACACCCCCAGCTCTCTCAGCCGTTCCTCATAAGGCCTGTTCTCCATGAAACACTGAAGTACAGGAGAAAAGCTCTGCACATATAAACTCAAGCACAGCAAGATTTATGGATTCAATGTGAGCCAGCAATGTGCACTTGTGGCCCAGAGTGCCAACCACATCCTTGACTGCATCCGAAGCAGTGGGACCAGCAGGGACAGAATCTGCCTCTCTGTTCCGCTGTGGTGAGACCTCACCTGGAGCCCTGCATTCAGTTCTGGAGTCCTCAGCACAGGAAGGATGTGGAGCTGTGGGAATATCAAGAATAAGCTTTCTCTGGGATTGAAGAGGGAATTTATGGGGAGAAGAGTAAAACCGTTTTTCACTGTAACTGTGCATGGGAGGTGCAGCTGGCACAGCGACGCCTTACAGGACATAGATCTGTGCCAGTGTGTCCACACATGGTGCTTTAAACCACATTCACAAGTATCTCTCTTCTCGGTTCTCTGAACTGTGGGGGAGACACGTTGAAAGAGTGCGAATCTGCTGTTCTAACATTAAAGCACTGAAATTTCAATGTCCTTTTCCAAGCTGATCATTAAGGTTACCTCTATAATCAAATAGAGAAGTTACAAATTCTTAGAAGATGATAGAATCAGCATAGAACAGTTTGGGTTGGAAGGGACTTTAAAGCCCATCTACTGCCACCCTTGCCATGGGCAGGGACACCTCCCACTGGATCAGGGATTCCAAGCCCCATCCAACCTGGTCTTGAACCCCTCCGGGGACGGGGCAGATACCACATCCCTTGGCAACCTGTTCAAAATATCCTGTAAAGTTCAATCACATCAATAAAAGATATCAAGATTCTACAACATTCTCTCTCTCTCCTATTTTTTTCAGTAGTCCACTGCTATCTTACAAAATATTTACTGCTACATTTCAAATTCACCCTCTTGTCACATTGTTCTGAATGCCTCTACCTTCCTCTTTCCTTGCAAAGACCAGTCCTTAGGCCATCTTACACCCTATACTATTTTTCTCTAGGATTTCTTTTTTTTTTTCCAGACTTTTGGAATTGTTTTGGGAAAATACAATGATGCCGAAGATTGTGCCATGATGATATTTTTTTTCTCCCTGTCTAGAACAAACCTTGCATTTTACCTACATCTGACGGGTGGACGAGGTGCTGAGGGACATGGTTTAGTGTTTGATAGGAATGGTTGGACTCGATGATCCAGTGGGTCTCTTCCAACCTTGTTGTTCTATGATTCTATGATTCTATGATTCCGTCTCACACGGGAGGAAAGCTAAACCCTTACAGAGGCACATCCAGAGCTGAAAAAACATCTTATGCCTCTACTTTAAGATTGGATGAGTTGCCTCTGGAAGTTTCTTTTTCCATGGACTGTAGAGGAAACCTGGAGAATTCTCTTAGGCATCTAGGTTTTAGCTGTTTTAGGTGAGGTGAATCTTATCTGCTTTTACTTCTTTTATTTACTCTGCAGACAATGGGTCATAACAATGACTGAATCACAGAATCGAGACTCATAGAATGTCCTGAGTTGGAAGGGACCTACAAGGATCATTGAGTGCAATGCATTGAAGTACCTCCCAGACCACTGGCAAGGTCTTGAAAGTGCAATTGCAACTTTAGCTGAGCTGGAGGTGAATCATAGAATCATAGAGCAACCAGGTTGGAAGGGACCCATCGGATCATAGAGTCCAACCTTTGGATAACTCACGTCATCTTTTAAATTTGTCCTTCAAACATTCCCCCTCATCTCTTTGGGAACTCGCTAGACAGGCCAATAGATTGACAGACAGACCGACTGACTGAGTAGGTCCTCAGAGCACTTATAAGTTGATTCACATTCCCTGGAGGGGTTTAAGGGACGGGTGGACGAGGTGCTGAGGGACATGGTTTAGCGTTTGATGGGAATGATTGGACTCGATGATCCAGTGGGTCTCTTGCAACCTGGTGATTCTATGTTTCTATGATTCTAATGATTTCAGAACCACTATGAAAAACACCATGTTCATAACATCTACTCAGTATTTAGTTATGTAGTTATATCCGGTGGGTCTCTTCCAACCTGGTTGTTCTATGATTCTGTGGCAATGTTCCTAACGAGTACATTATAGGAGTTTAGGCAGCAATCAGCTTATTTACTTCCTCAGTCTGCAAAAATTACATCAAATTAGCAGATTTCAATAGTAATTTTCATAGAATCATTGAATCATAGAACAACCAGATTGGAAGAGACCCATGAGATCATTTTTGTTTTAGGAAACATCAGTTCTGACCATTCTTCTCGGGCAATTAATTCCAATAAATACAGGAATATTAATACAAAAGAACATTTTTATATCCATAAGATTCTATTTTTAAGGAGTAGTCTTTCCTTTAAAGTGCTCAGGACATGTATTCTGTTCATTTCCAGGCGAAAGCAAAGCCTGACAAATGCTAATTTCCTCAGCAGAATACGGCTCAGGGGTCTCGGTCAGAAAGAAGCGAGAGTTCTGCAAATCATCAGATGTTGCTAAGGTTTGAATAAACTTATTTGCTACATCTGTTCAGCTTCCTACCCAGAGAATCCCTCCCTGCTTTTCTAGCTCTCTCCTTCTCTGAACCCCTGGAGCAGGAAGATTCTGCCTTAAAGCTATTGGGATTAATTATAACCAACTAATACCAACTTTCTATTTACCCACACTCTTTCACAAAGGTTTGTAGCACACCTGAAACAATCCCCACATGTGGCCACATTTATTATTTAGGAACTTTTCCTCGGATTATAATTCTAGTTCTCCTACTCAGTGTGAGAAACGTCTGCAAAAGTAAAGGGTGGGAGTGTAAGAAGACGGGAGAAACATCCCAGAAGAAAAGTCCCACTGGCTCCAGGGCAGATAGAAGAAAAATCCTACTAATGCTTATTTCAAAATTTTTGGACAAACCTCTTTCTTATTTTTCTTGGTTTCATGGATTTTTTTTAATAAAATAACTTAAAGTCCTGGAATTGTTATTGCAGCATCGTGAGTTTGTGCTTTTTTTCCAAGTGATGCTTTAAGAGGAAAAGGGAACTGGTTCTGTGGGAGACATTTTGGTTGTTTTTTCCTGTAGAAAACAAGAAAAAAAGCCCATAAACCCTCCTGTTTCTCCTTTCCTACAACTACCTGAAGGGAGGTTGTGGAGAGGAGGGAACTGGGCTCTTCTCCCAAGGGACAGGGGACAGGACGAGAGGGAATGGCCTCAAGCTCCACCAGGGGAGGTTTAGGCTGGACATTAGGAAAAAATATTTCACAGAAAGGGTCATTGGGCAGTGGAAGAGGCTGCCCAGGGAGGGTGTTGATTCACCTTCCCTGGAGGGGTTTAAGGGATGGTTGGACAAGGTGCCAAGGGACATGGTTTAATGTTTGATGGGAATGGTTGGACTTGATGATCCGGTGGGTCTCTCCCAACCTGGTTGTTCTATGAGTCTATGATTCTATACTTCTCTTCTTTTAGTTAGTGTATAACAGACAACTAATTGATTTTATAGGACAGAGACACTAAATTTCAAGCATCAAGGGCCTGAGTTTCTCTCCTGCAGCAATAATTGAATGTGAATCCACTTGGTGTCATTTTCCAGCCAACTGCAGTTACATCCGGAGTCTTGCACACTGCTTCTGCTCACATGCCCCCAGCTTTTCCATTCTCTTCCCTAAATGCTTTACCCTTGTTCTTAACCAACATAATAAGCCCATGTTTTCAGTTGATTCTAGGCTGCAATAAAGGGCTACACATCCAAGCTATTCCAGCTGCTTCCTGTTGCAAATGCATTCTTCCTCTTTATCTGTGTTATCTCCTCATTAAATATGTATCTTTCTACTGGAGTTTTTAGTCACCACAGGGATCTATTCTATTTCCATGTGAATGATTTGTTCTTTTTTTTTTTTTTTTGTGCAAAGAGGAAAACACACTTTTAATGTAGAAAGTACACTGCATGTCGTATGGCCGATTACATCTTTTCCCTGCCTCACCCTCTTTGTACATAAATGTCCTCACGTCACACGTTTCAGCTGCAGAAAGGACAAAAAGTTCAAAATGGTTCGGAGAAGACATGCTTAGCAGATGCTTTTCCAGGATCTCAGCCCTAGCTTCCCTCTCCGCCACGAATTGAAATATTAATCGCAGGAAGCTCTTTAAATCTGAGAGTCTGCATTTAAAAATAAGCGAATTTAGCACACAAGGAAGAAGTCCCTGTCGCAGAGTGAGCCAGGCACATGTCAGCTGCATCGTGGGAAAGAGGAGAGGACGTGTATGGATCTACCCTTACACGTGCCTTGGGTGCTCCTACCCACATCTTCCTGTGCATAGAGACCCAACCACTTAGATAAATGTGGGGTATGTTGCCTTTCAGCTTAGCCAACACAAACTTACTCATCTAGGTTGTAGAGAGGAGGGAGCTGGGATCTTTTCCCAAGGGACAGGGGACAGGACGAGAGGGAATGGCCTCAAGCTCCACCACGGAAGGTTCAAGCTCGACATTAGGAAAAAATTCTTCACAAAAATGGTCGTTAGGCACTGGAACAGGCTGCCCAGGGAGGGGATTGACTCTCTTTCCCTGGAGGAGTTTAAGGGTCTGGTGGATGAGGTGCTGAGGGACATGGTTTAGAGATTGGTGGGAATGGTTGGACTTGATGATCTGATGTGTCTCTTCCAACCTGGTGATTCTATGATTCTATTATTCTAATCTATAAAACTGCTCTAGGCAAACAAAAAAAAATAAATTGAGGTGGAATAAGACTCCTCAAGGTGATAGATTTTGTCCTAAGATGGAGTGACAGATCTTCTGGAGATGTTTCCCTCTCTCAACTGACTTAGAGTTCAAACAGGCAATTGACTGAATGCTAATTTCTGTGTAATTGTGATTAAAAGGGATGAATCTGACCTTTGTGTTTTCCTTTACCCCAAAGCTCAGTGACTCTTACTAAGGGCACTAAGCCCTAGCAGCTAGTCAACCAATGTCTATTCTGGGGCAAAGAGCCTGAAGCTCCAGCCACCTCTGAGTTCTTGATTATTTATTCTCATGATATAAAATTAAAAATAAATATTGTCCTTTTTAGGATCAGCAAACATGTCACAGCAACATATATAAAAAAAAATAATCTCTGCCTCCTCCTCAGAGACTTGAAGAAATTTGAACTGTTTCTTGATGCGGTTTGTTTGTGGGTCACAGCTTTCCTATGGTTCTGATCCAACAATTAATCATACTCTGTGGCTCTGAGGCTTTCCTAAACAAATAACTTATTGGTGGGAAAGGAGAGGCTGCATGAAGAGAAATGAGAGACGTTCTCTGTGGCATTTAGTCACTAGATAAAACTAATCATAGAATCATAGAACAACAACATAGAACAATACTCCAGGGAAGGGATGGGAGGCAAAGGAAATTCTTCCTTTAGGAGTTTTAAGGCTTTTTTTGTCTTTGCCTGGATGAAAATACAAAGAGTAATGTCCTCATACTGCCTCAGCTCCCACTTCTTGATTGCATCTGCATTGGAGGCTTCGTTTGACATTCAACTTACTAAATTTTAACCTTCTGAAAGTTAAATGTCTGAGCCAAGCTTGGCAACGAGTTTCTCTTTGCACTGGGCAACTTCGTTAACGGTTAAGCATTCCATCCCAAGCTGCTTCTCCATCCTGCAGTTTACAGAAACTCACTTGAAAACTTGAAATGTTTGTATTTTGGAACAAATTTAGCCCCTAAGGTGGATGTAGTTTTGTAAACATGGGATGAGTTGAATACCAGAACAAGTTGAGGGGACGCAATCAATTTATTTTTTAGAGTAAAATTAGATTTTTCTCCCTGAAAGAATAAGTTTAGAAATTAATTCACATTCCAGGATAAGTTTCCTTGCCCAAGGAATGTGCAACAGTCTTTGTAGCATCTTTTAGGTTCATCATGATGTTGCTCATGACATTAAAGTTTTCCTCTTCGTTGTCTTGTATTATGAGCTGTAGAAAACACAAGTAGCTCATCGTCTCCAACTCAAAACATTTGCAGTTCCTTGTTGTGGTGAGAATCACAACAGTTTACGTTTGTTCATTTAACAAATTTTCACTACCCTAAATGGTTGGATTTGATGATCTGATGAGTCTCTTCCAACCTGGTGATTCTATGATTCTAAATTAAAAAGATAATTGACTGGAGCAGTCCAGTTACCTTATTTCTATTTAGAGACATTAATAAAAATAAGTTTTTCTTATTTTTACTTTCTTAAAGTCATAATCTATTGACCTTAATTACTAATTAAGATAATGCCATACAGTGACCTCTGATGTTTTATCACTGACAGGTTCCTCGGTGAGTAAAAACAACAGGAAATATAAAGTTACCCAAAGTTATATCTGAAAATAAATCTTAATTTAATGATTGCTTAATTTTGGTTTTAACATTTGTTTGGGGGCTTGGTTTCTCCTTTCCCTATCTGACATTATTTAACCTTTCACTTTTATGAACGATTAAAGGCGAATGAAAACAAGCTCTTCCAAAAATAGAAGAAGCTACAGAGGCCGAGGGGAACATCATCACTTTGCAAAGGGAAGAAAAAAAAATATTCACCTTAAGGCTACTTAAACACTCAATTTACCAAATTACCCCTGTTTAGTGTAATGGAATAAACGGCTTACAGAGAGGATTGCTGTTGGCAGGATGTCATTAGAGCTAAAAAGGTAATGTGCCCTGAATAACGCCCCGAGGAACCCCCGATAATGCAGGCTGAAACGGAGTGACCATCTATCAGAAGTTAGAGGGTAGAACAGACACAGAGGAAAAGAAATACAAAAGCTAAGCTCAAAATTTCGTGGTTTTGCTGTGGAGATGTTATCCGTGACTTCAAGATTGCTCTGGTTATTTGCTGTCATAGAATCATAGAAACACCAGGTTGGTGATTCATTGCTCTCTACTCATTGCTCTCTACAACTCCCTGAGAGGAGGTTGTGGAGAGGAGGGAGCTGGGCTCTTCTCCCAAGGGACAACATGAGAGGGAATGGCCTCAAGTTCCACCAGGGGAGGTTCAGACTGGAAATTAGGAAAAAAATTTTCACAGAAAGAGTGACTGGTCACTGTCAGAGGCTGCCCAGGGAGGGGGTTGATTCACCTTCCCTGGAGGTATTTAAGGAATGAGTGGACGAGATGCTGAGGGACATGGTTTAGTGTTTGATAGGAATGGTTGGACTCAATGATCCGATGGGTCTCTTCCAACCTGGTCATTCTATGATTCTCTAATGCCTGTGTGGGAATGACAATAGGACTGCTTAAAAGAGAATTCTTTGTCTGCAGGACCTCCCTGCCACCTCTCATCTTCTACAGCACAGAGTGTTACTGTTCTGTTCTCACTGAGCTCAGGACTTAGGCATCATCCTTGACAAGGACATGCCTATGGGGTAGACGTCTCTCTGTAGACTGCGTGAAAGACATTAGATTAGACATTAGGAAGAAATTCTTCATGCTAAGGGTGGGGAGGCCATGGAATGGGTTGCCCAGAGCAGGGGTGGCTGCCCCATCCCTGGAAGGGTTCAAGGCCAGGTTGGATGGGACTTGGAGCCCCTGATGCAGTGGGAGGTGTCCCTGCCCATGGCAGGGGTGGCACTGGATGGGCTTTGAGGTCCTTTCCAACCCAAACCATTCTATGATCTTTTACTGCCAAAATCTAACCTAAAACAGCCTGGAAAGATCTTTTTCCCAGTTGTCCATTGGATTATGTCATGTCAGCTTTCATTTCTTTTAACCCTTCCTTCTCTTTTACATGTTTGAGTTTGTTTGGGGTTTGTTTTTTTTTTGTTTTGTCTTATTTCTATTCTTTAATTGGGAAAGAGGAGTTTAATTACTGCTTCAAGTTTGACTGTAATTATTGTTCTTTTGGTTTTTAGCAACAGAAGCAGGAAAAAGGAGGAGAAAAGGAGTTTCAGTTTAATTGAATATCTCATTTGATTTTAAGTAAAATTGTATACAATAAACATGAAGTACAACCATCTGACGCAAAAGGCAATTTTTAGGTATTTGTAGAAAGAGAAATAAAGATTAAATAAGTTTGATTCCCAACGTTGGCATTGAAGTAGACCATTGTTTTTTTTTTTACTGAAAGAAAAACCAGGGCAGGTGCTTTAGATGTGAAAAACTATTTCAGTTCCTCTCTTTCACTCAGAGGGGTCTGAACCTTCATCTTCCACCTGACAAGGCTGTGCCCTCCCCTGCAGTTCGGAGCACACCGTGGGGTAGGATGCTCTCTCAGTCACTCCTGTCGGTGCCGTTTCTCTTTTGCATAAATAATGAAACGTGCGCTGGAACAGAGACCGAGGAGCAGCTGTCCCACCTCCCCAGCGAGCGCCCGAACACCAGGACGCAGAGTCCTGAATATTTAAATATCTGAAACAAAGTGCAGCCACTCCGATAGGAGAGTATATAAGGAGTGGTTACCCGAGAATATTATGGGATATTTTGGTGAGTGAAAGTTCATGTCCACACAGGTATTGCCAACAAATGAATTGGATCCTGACTGTTGCAGTATTACAGAAAAATCTTGTAAAATCATGCTGTGGGCTTGAATCTGGTGTTCTTATTCTTGACAGTTTGGACCTGGCAAAATTCTTCTTTTTGAAGTGTTTGAGTATTTCATAGAATCATAGAACAACCAGGTTGGAAGAGACCCTTCGGATCATCGAGTCCAACCATTCCTATCAAACACTAAACCATGTCCATTTTTTTTGTTTAGATGAGGTCCTGATGGACATGGTTAAGTGATTAACTTTAAGTATTTAACTATTAAGTCTAAATAATACTAATATTCTGAGTATATTTCTCATCCCAGATATCAACAACCCCTTGGTAATACTCAGAGATCTATATACTCCTATAAGACTGAAAGATCTACTGTTGCTGCTTTCTCTTTTTTCCCTTTTTTCATACACCCAGGATTAAATTTACCTCTGGGTTTTGTACTGAAAGAGGAGTTTTGTTAAACTTTCCTCTGTGATCTGGGAAGTCGTCCTTGTTTTGACGTGATCTAGGACCATTGTCTTAAGTAATTCCTTATTGACCGAGAGGTGTGGGACAAAGCCTCTTTTTCCCAGGAGCCTCTTATTTCTCTGGGTATTTCACTGTGCCTCTCAGGTTTGTCAGAAGGTGCCTGAGCATCTTTTGTGGTTTGTGATGTGTTTTTTCCCCATGGAGATGTGGAGGTTTGAGAGATGGATTTGGGGGTCTTTGCTCAGCCTATGGTCTCACAGACTTATAAGGGACACGGCCTGCAGGTGGCTGAGTTTGAACCATAGAATCATAGAACAACCAGGTTGGAAGAGACCCATTGGATCATCGAGTCCAACCATTCCTATCAAACACTAAACCATGTCCCTCAGGACCTCATCTGCCCATCCCTTAAACACCTCCAGGGAAGGTGAATTAAGCACCTCCCTGGGCAGCCTATTCCAATGCCCAATCACTCTTTCCATGAAAAATTTCCTCCTAATCTCTAGCCTAAATCTCCCCTGGTGGAGCTTGAGGCCATTCCCTCTCATCTTGTCCCCTGTCCCTTGGGAGAAGAGCCCAGCTCCCTCCTCTCTACAACCTCCTTTCAGGTAACTGGAGAGAGCAATGAGGTCTCCTCTCAGCCTCCTCTTCTCCAGGATAAACACCCCCAGCTCTCTCAACCGCTCCTCATAGGGCCTGTTCTCAAGCCCCCTTGACAATCACCCTGCTTAACCCCTCAGCAAGGGATTATGCAAAAAACGGAGCAGACACTATGACATGATGATGAAGAGCTCAGTTCCATCACCATGTCCATTCTCAGCTGCCAAAGGGGGAGGTGGGCCAGGAGTACGGAAGAGAAGGAAAGAGTGAGGCCAAGGCCAGAACTGGGGCACCGTCAGAGCTCATTAACGTCTCGGTGACTGGGAGAGGCAATACGTTATTTAGACAAGCCCTGGGGCTATCCTAATTGACAGCGTGGAGCTCAAAGCTACCTTTACTCCCTGTCCAGTGGCGTTCGCCATCATTATAAAACTTATCTCTCTTGAAATACCCCTGTGAGGCTGGGACTGCCTACCCCACTTTAAAAAGAGGGATAGAAATAGCAAAGCGTTTGACTTCTGACACGCAGGACACCTATAGCCAAGCCAGCAATGGAATCCAGATCACTTTTTTTTTCACACTGACATGTGTACGCTCCAAACCATCTTCTCCACATATTAGAAACCGAGAAATATTAAGCAAATTAATCTTACATGGGTTAGCAACAGATTAACAGAATGATTTTAAAAAAAAATCAAAAAGCAATGCTGGAGTCTTCACATTCACATAGAGCCTACTTAAATAAGTGCTTTGATGAGCATCGCTGAATATAAAAAGAAGCCTAGAGAAGAGGAGGCTGAGAGGAGACCTCATTACTCTCTACAACTACCTGAAATGAGGTTGTAGAGAGGAGGGAGCTGGGCTCTTCTCCCAAGGGACAGGGGACAGGACGAGAGGGAATGGCCTCAAGCTCCGCCAGGGGAGATTTAGGCTAGAGGTAAGGAGGAAGTTTTTCAAGGAAAGGGTCATTGGGCATTGGAATAGGCTGCCCAGGGAGGTGGTTGATTCCCCTTCCCTGGAGGGGTTTAAGGGATGGGTGGACGAGGTGCTGAGGGACATGGTTTAGTGTTGGATAGGAATGGTTGGACTCAATGATCCGATGGGTCTCCTCCAACCTGGTTGTTCTATGATTCTATGAATTTGGCTCCCATCCTAAACACAGACATGCAAAACTACTCTCCTTTCTCTCTTTCCTGCTTAACATTAGTTGGTTCTTTCTCTTAAGTAGAAATTACTGATTTCATGTTCAGAGTAGGTTGTCTTCTTTCTAGAGTTGTCCCAGTTTTCGGATGGAGAGATCAACAGAAAGGATAAAGTTAAAAACATTAGTCAGAAGGGGGAAAATGATGCTCATCACTCTGGGAAAGAGTCACAGAGAGACAATGTATAGAGTATATACCACTCATCTCACAGGATGAGAGGGAATGGCCTCAAGCTCCACCATGGGAGGTTCAGGCTCGACATAAGAAAAAAATTCTTCACAGAAAGCATCATTAGGGACTGGAACAGGGTGCCCAGGGAGGGGGTTGGCTCAACTTCCCTGGAGGGATTTAAGGTACAGGTGGATGAGGTGCTGAGGGACATGGTTTAGTGTTTGATGGGAATGGTTGGACTCGATGATCTGGTGATTCTCTTCCAACCTGGTGATTCTATGATTTCCCCTTTAAACAGGATCAAAACCATTGCTAAAGACTAAAAATAAATACTAATGTCACTGATACATAGTGGGTTTCATATTTTGCTTTCAAACACACACCGAAGTAGCTCAGAGAGGTTTTTACTTAAAAGAAAAAGACAGATCTCATTTAGTCTATTTCCATCAGTAGCTCAGAACACACTCATCAAATGCTGATCCAGCCAAAAACAAAAGCTTAGTTTGAGAAAAATCTATGTTTGTGTATATTAAAAGTGAAAGGAGGCAAAATCCTAACCTAAAAACACTCTTTCAAATTTGGCAGCCAATAAGTCATGAAAAAATCAAAACTAAGCCATTCCTGCAGTTTAAGGTGATGTGAAGTCGAATCAGGCTAAGTGTTTGGACGGATTTTAAAAATCGAGAGGTGTAAGTCATCAATGCTAGAAGGAAAATCATAGAAAGAAGAATAATAATTAATATCACAGAATCACAGACTGATCTGAGTGGGAAGAGTCCCGCAAGGCTCAGCCAGTCCAGCTCCTGTCCCTGCCCAGGACACCCCAACATTCACACTGTGGGGCTGGAGGTGTTTTCCAAATGCTTCTGGAATATTGTCAGGCTCAGCACCGTGACTGCTCCCCCAGGAGCTGTTCCAGGACTCCACCACCCTCTGAGGGAAGAATCTGCTCCTAAAGTCCAACCTAACCCTCCCTTGGTGCATCTCCCTGCCATTCCCTTGTGCACTGTCCTTGGTCACCAGAGAGAAGAGCTCAGTGCCTGCTCCTCCTCCTCCCTGTGTGAGGAAGCAGTGACCTGAGATGACGTCTCCCCTCATTCTCCTCTTCTCCAGGCTGCACAGACCCAGGGACTTCAGCTACTCTTCATATGGCTTCCCCTCTAGATCATAGAATCACAGAACAACCAGGTTGGAAGAGACCCATCGGATCATTGAGTCCAACCATTCCTATCAAACACTAAACCATGTCCCTCAGGACCTCATCTACCCATCCTTTAAACACCTCCAGGGAAGATGCTTCACCTAATTTATGTCCCTCCTCTCCCTCTATATATATATATGTATTTATATATATAAAAAGTTCATTTCCCACTTCCATAAGGTTAAAAAAAAGGTAAAGATACTTTAAATACAGGTAAAAATATTTGTCGATCCACAAAGAAGATCACAGTATTATTACATCTGATGAAACAGACGCAGACAACAGCCAGGCTCTGATGGAAAATGCAGAAAAAGCTATAAAAGCCCCTTTTGATGTGAAAGAAGCTTGAAACGGCTCAAAGGCTGGCCCTGCAAGTGAGGAAATGAAATAAATACTGAGCCTTTTGTAAAGCAAATGTACTGCACAAATAAAGGCAGGTGTGCTTCTCTTGTAGGTGTTACAAAAAAAAGAATTGATGCAATGAAGGTGGAAGGAAGAAATAAACATAGAGGCAAAGAGTCTTACATGGAGAAGCGAAAGGGTGAAATGCACCATGACCTACAGAACCATATGGTGAAAAGGCAGTTAGACTGGTCTGTATAGATTTCCATGCACTTAGCTATCTACTCATCATATTACTCATTATAACTTTTATTATTATTATTAGAAATTAAGGAAATATTATCCCAGTTTCACAAGAATCTTTGCATCATTTATGGTTGGACTCAGTGATCCAGTGGGTCTCTTCCAACCTGATAATTCTATGTTTCTATGATTGAGTTGTTTCCATCCCAGATGAAGAGAAAGACTATTTTTTATGCTAAAAAGTGAAGAACCTGACCGAAACATTAAGCAAATGGCTTCATTTTAATATTTTTGAGCTCTAGCTTTGATGTTAGACTTTTTTTACCCCTACATTTCGGAGAAAAGATCTAATACAAAAATAGTTAAGGTCTTCCTTTTATATACATTTGAATTAACTGTTTTAACATTTCATTAATGACTTTCAAAACTGAGGAATAGGGAATGAATAAAAATTCAACCTTTTATTATAAAGTAGTATTGATTGGATGACTTACAGGTATTTAAAAACCTTGACTAGAAGAAAATGTCTTTCAACACCTCCAAAGTCTCTTACAACACTTTAGCTTAAGAATGACACTTGGGGTCCTGAAATGACTCTCTTATTCTAATGGTTTGTTGAGAAGGACCTCAAAGTTGCAATCCCTCTTCCTCTGAATGTGCAATGGCTCTTCCTAAACAGTGACCAGTGTAGCAAAATGTCTTTTTTAATAAAACTGGGAGAAAAAAATGGCTTCAACTGGTTGTTATTGTAACTCCGGAGGAAAAGTTTTCCTTTCAGCCAGTATCTCATTGGTGAAGTGCTTCACCCACATACAGGAATCACAGAATTGTTTAGTTTGGAAAAGGTCATAGAATCATAGAACAACCGGGTTGGAAGAGACCCACCGGATCATTGAGTCCAACCATTCTTATCAAACACTAAACCATGTCCTTCAGCACCTCCTCTACCCTCATCTATATTTAAGATCATTGAGTCCAACCACTAACCTAAAACTGCCAACTCTACCACTAAACCACATCTCTACATAACACATTTTAAAACTTCCAGGGGTGGCGACCAACCACTTCCCTGGGCAACCTGGTCCCATTCTTGATAACCGTTTTGGTGAAGAAATTTTTCCTATCATCCAACCTAAACTTCCCTTGGCAGGAGTTGAGGCCGTAGCTTCGCTGCAGATCGGGGACAACAAGGGCCTTGGACCTACACAGCAATCACTGAACCTCCCTCTGAATCTACAGTTGCCTTTCTGGTGAAAAAATAAGGTTTCTGTTGTAATGACAATTTCTTGAGTATGGTTCCTTCTCCCACCTTCACTCACAGATGGAAGAAGCCATTGCAGGCAAATAATCAATTACAACCGATACTGAACCTTCTCCTCTGGGTATTAGTTTGGAGTTGGCTCTAAGGTTATAGAATCATAGAATCACCAGGTTGGAAGAGACCCACCGGATCATCGAGTCCAACCGTTCCTATCAAACAGGAGCAACAGATGCCAGTGTGGGTGCCCCAGGCCTCAGAGCCAGGATGATTCCTTGGTACCAGCCCTGGCAGAGCTGGAGCTGAAGCTCCAGGGCTCCTCTGACTGCTTCCACCCTGAGAGCGATGCCTCTGTGATGCAAAGGAGATGATTTACCCAGCTGACTTTCCCTGCACACAGGGAATGTGGCTTTTGTTTGCCTTTCTCCTCCCCAGGGGACCCAGGTTTAATATTACCTTCCCATTAATTTATACGAGAATATTTCCAAATAGTAAACTTCCATTAAATTAGTAATGCTGATCTATAAAAGGGGGGGAAAAAATAGTGTTTCAAGTGTATAGCCCTTCAGAAAAGGCATTAAACAGAGGCCTCCTTAGCACGGAACGCTCTGGGGGGGCCAGGGGGCTGAACCCAGGGCTGGAGGCCTGTGTGAATGTGGCACATCTTAGGGAGCCAGGATACAGGAGCTCTCAGCATCCTTCACCTCTGCCTGTGATAAAATCTGATGTCTCATCGCAGACCGATGTTGTCGTTATCGCCTCCGAAGCTCTCGCTGTATTAACAAGACTGAGGTCCTGGTAAAAGATGGACAACTGAGGCAAAGAACAGGTTAGATTGTGTAAGACACGGAACTTTGTGAGATTAAAACTCGATCATCACCTACAACGACTCATACTGCTTTTCCTTGGAGTCTGGAAATTAAGGATAAGCTCTGATCTGTGAATATCACCCACTTCTGAAATAGCTGGAGCTGTGGGCTGTGTTGACAACGACGCTATCCTGTCGAACCTCCATCCTGAACACCTACAGATGGAACGAAAGCCCCTTCAGTGACCCAGGGAAATAAAAAACCCACTCTGGATTGACAGACAAATGGCTCTATGGGGATACAAACCTTGGTTTAAAGCAACAGGGAGCGATCAGTGCTATGCATCGACTTTTGGGAAGGTTGGGTAGCCCAAGCGCCCCATCTCCCCTCTGGCGCAGAAGCCACCCTATGTTCAAGAGGTCTTTGTGGTTCCACTCTCTTCTGCTGAGTGCGGCTCTCCTTGTGAGCTTTCTAATGTTTAGCAAGAGCTAACAGATTAAGCCAAGTGCAGGGATAATGAAATATAAATTAGTAGGTTTGCCAGCCTTTATCCACAGCACTGTCAGAGTGTATTATCTGGTATATCTAGTTCAGAGCAGTCAGTTAAATTTCCCCTTATCAGAAACTGAGTGTGAAGTGTGGTAATGTTGCTAAGTGCAGAACAAAAATCTCTCTTTTTTTGCATCCCATGACTGCTCCAGGCAACATTCTTGGAAACCTCTGAGTAGGAAGGAAAAGAAGACCCTGAGATATATACACTGTGACAAGCCAGGAGGCTAAGCTCCACCGGTAAACCGTCCTGTGAGCGGCAGTCGCCTGTGGCTGTGACATTACCACACTTTGCTCAGCTTCAGAAAGGGAAATTTAACTGACGACTGCTATGAACTGAAGCCACAGCCTAAACCAGATAATACACCCTGACAATACTGTCAGGCAAAAAAGGCTGTGTTCCCATTGATTTCATCGCATTGGAGACATATTACCCAGGGCTGTGTGTGTTTGAGGGTCTATGTGAACACTGTGGGAATATCAAAGGGAAAGACACACTGATTTGGGCAGAAACAGGCCTTGCAGTGATAAATCCCCCAAGTGCCCCTGACTGAAATACGTATTATTTGGCAAAGCGGGCATGGCAAAGATATTGATTGTAATTATAAATTAATCCTCAATCTACGTCTGATACGCCCTGCTGGGTTTGTTTAAAGAAGCGCAAAGCGGGGAAAATATCATTTCTTGCATCTCTGTGTTGTTTCTGAAGGACTGGAAGTCCACTTTGTCTGCATTTTCACCAGGATGCAAACGTCAGTGACAGAAAAAACTCTAATTCATAGAATCATAGAATCACCAGGTTGGAAGAGACCCACCAGGTCATCGAGTCCAACCATTCCTATCAAACACTAACCCATGTCCCTCAGTACCTCATCCACCCATCCCTTAAACACCTCCAGGGAAGGTGAATCAACCACCTCCCTGGGCAGCCTCTGACACTGCCCAATCACCCTTTCTGGGAAGAAGTTTTTCCTTCGGTCCAGCCTGAACATCCCCTGGTGGACCTTGAGGCCATTCCCTCTCGTCCTGTCCCCTGTCCCTTGGGAGAAAAGCCCAGCTCCCTCCTCTCTACAACCTCCTCTCAGGTAGCTAGAGAGAGCAATGAGGTCTCCCCTCAGCCTCCTCTTCTCCAGGATAAACACCCTCAGCTCTCTCAGACATTCCTCATAAGGCCTGTTCTCCAGCCCCTTCACCAGCTTCGTTGCTCTTCTCTGGACTCACTCCAGAGCCTCAACATCCTTCTTGTGCTGAGGGGTCCACAACTGAACACAGGATTCGAGGAGCAGTCTCACCAGTGCTGAGTACAGAGAGAGAAGGACCTCCCTAGGCCTGTGTTTAGAGGTTGGGTTCAAGTCAGAAAGTATCCAAACTTCTCTTAATGCTAAACCTAAGTTTCTCTTAATCAGGTTGATTGAGCAACCTGGTCCAGTGGGAGGTGTCCCTGCCCAGGGTAGGAGTGGGACTGGACAGGCTTTGAGGTCCCTTCCAACCCAAACAATCCCATGATTCTATGATTCTCTCTATTGCAAAATTGCGATGAGCTCATGAGGAATTGTTGAGTTGCTCCTCAGTTGCTATCAGAAGGAAATGACCAAGTGTTGTGCCTACTGATGTAGGGGATCCTTTGGAATAGAAAGGGGAGGTTGGTCAAGCAATTAATTTTTTATTACACCTTTTATAAGGGGAGTCGTTGGACTCAATGATCCAATGGGTCTCTTCCAACCTGGTTGTTCTATGATTCTATGAAAATATAAAACAGGAAATAAAGCCCTTTGATCATGTAAAAGATGTATTTGGAGTGTTTACAATTAACTCACTCTTCATTTCACTGGTGTGCTCTCCAGCTGCTTACACTTTTTCTCATTCTTAAGAATTCAGCAGCTTCAATCCCAGCCCTCTGCCAAAGCCGTAAATTAGGATCCAAGATGAACTGATGTTTCGTTTGAAACGTTTCATGCCGGTTTGCAGCTTCCAAATTAGCATGAAACAGCACCAGAGGAAACAGAGGGATTCTCCTGCATTGTACAAAGAGCTGTGTGAACTTCTGAAATGCCTGAGATCTCATTACTGACAACATTTTGACCTCAGAGTTTTCATCTGCCGACCTGGAGGCTGCCTCTGGAAGCAGAAATGCAGATTCCCTCTTCGGTGTAACTGCATGGGTTTATCAAGCCAGATGATTTTTTTTTTTTTCAAATGCAAAGCAACAGTATGTGGCTTCCCAACCTGAGGAAAAGTAATTAAAAATGATAGATATGAAAGTAAGATGAATAAGCAGTCAGCTAGGAAAAAGGCAGACAGAATGCAGCCCTTTCTAGGGTGCTTTTGGTAAGCTTTTATGTTTTGTTGCTAAGCCTGTTGAATCCCATCCAGAGATCTGGGATTAAAAGCTCTATAGAGGCTTAAAGTACCAAACAGAAAACAGGGAAAGAGCAAGAGCTGCTCGTCTTCTGAAGCTACCTCTTGTTACTCCTGTGACCCAGTTTTATTGGGAATGCTGCTCAGCAGCACAAAGAAAAAAATATATATCTGAGATAAGGTAATAGAACACATACTAACGAAATATCCTCTGTTTAGTTGAAAAAGAAACCAAGTCTGACTTTCTGGTCCCACTGAAGGCAAAAAAAAAGAGTCACTGCTAATATCAGCAGAGCCAGATGTTCCCCACAATACAAAACCCTTTTAAATTATCGGCTCATTATTTTAAAAGAGACTTTAGGTCTAAGTTTGGGGAATAGTTCTGTGTTCTCAATCTTTGTGTCCCAGAAAAGACTAAATAGTTTGGAAATGTTTCTCAGAGCTCCAGATAGATATATCTCTTTCCAAAGAGAGTCTGGAGACACGTCTGCCTGTGTCCCACAATTTAAGGTGTTGCAAGCTGCATGGCCACCTGGTCAAATGTCATGGAATATAGAATCATAGAATCATAGAATCACCAGGTTGGAAGAGACCCACTGGATCATCAGGTCCAACCATTCCTATCAAACACTAAACCATGTCCCTCAGCACCTCATCTACCTGTCCCTTAAACACCTCCAGGGAAGGGGAATCAACCACCTCCCTGGGCAGCCTCTGCCACTGCCCAATGACCCTTTCCATGAAAAACTTCCTCCTAATCTCTAGCCTAAACCTCCCTTGGTGGAGCTTGAATGTTCAGGAATAAAATATGTTCAGGAATTCTGTAGGGATTGAGCAAGTGGAGAACTTCCCAGGTAAAGAGAGCAGCTTCGCTTTGCTTTGCAAGGATGGAGCCACTGTCAGCACAGCAAGAGGTCAGTTTGGACTTGAAATTCAATGCAGATTTTTTAGCTTCTTTGCACTGTGTGTAAGGCTTGTGAGCTCAGTGCTTACCACTGATCCCCATCTTCCTTTGTGGGATTGTCGTATTCCATTCCAACAAAATAGTGCTGCAAGCTATTTCTTCTCTCGGTGTCATTTTCATTCCAGTTTGTTCCACACTGGAAATTAGCTGGATGCTGTTGTTTAAACTGTTTTTAAAACACACAGTGTGAAAGCCTCACCTCCAGACTCCACAAGACTTCCCCTAACCCACTGTGACTGAATGGAAAATTCTGCTGCTCTGATTAAACTTATATGTAGAGGTGAATAAAATATAAAAGAGGTCTTGAGCGTCATCTTTTATTTAGTGTCTTGTCCGATAAGTATGATCATACTTTTAAGGATCACAGTATATTTTTAGACACCTTGTAAAGCACTCAAGCTTTTGCTTGGAGTACTAAGAGCGTATGGTTTAATGAGCCGGTTGACAGAACATTAGTGACATCAAAGCAATGGGAAAAACTCTGTTTGCTTGCTCTTCCTTTCATCTTACTTTAAATCACTCTGCAATCAACAGGATTAGGGAAGGAAAACAGATATACACATGCAGACCAAGTGTGTGTGATGAACTGCTTGAAAATAATGCTTTTTTTTTTTTTTTTTTTCCGGAAAACAAGATATTATTCTCCTAAATGCACACACAACTCTCTGTAAGCCCAGTGTTTGAGTTGGCTTGTGTGCTGCAGGTTATCATGGGGATTCCTGGAGATATCAGATTGATGTCATCTGGGGATAGTGCCGACTGTGAAAGTCCATGATACTGCTTCTCATTTCTGCTATTAACCCCCAGTTTGTCAGGATTCCTCTTGAAGAGAGAGAGTATTCCAGTTTCTATGTCTTGTGTCAGGCTGCAACCCCAGGAGGGACGGTAGGGAGTTCTATCCATCAGGTCACATCTGACATAGACACCATGCATGGGATATATCTTCCCGAAATTAAATATCGGCAGAGCTGGACTTCTACAGTCCCCAGCAAAGCCAGCAAGGAGGAATGGGCACATTTAGTGAGTAATTAATCTGGCCTCACTGAGATATTTATTTGGAATGAATCATAGAATCGTAGAATCACCAGGTTGGAAGAGACCCACCGGATCATCGAGTCCAACCATTCCTGTCAAATACTAAACCATGTCCCTCAGGACCTCGTCTATCTGTGCCTTAAACACCTGAGTTGCATTCCGAAAAGTTGGGATTTTTTTCCTCCATTTTTTGCTTCCTCCTATCATTCTACAGGGAGTTTCAAGCACATGGACTCGATGATCCAGTGGGTCTCTTCCAACCGGGTAATTCTATAATTCTATAATTCTATGATATCTGCATTGTACATGATGAAAGACTGTGCTAATTTCATTGTATTTCTATATACGCTGCTCTTGATGGTTGGACTGGATGATCCGGTGGGTCTCTTCCAACCTGGTGATTCTATGATTCTATGATGTATCTGAACTTTTCACTTGACCGATTGTCCTCAGAACACTGTGATGCACTCTCAGTTGGGCTCTTCGCTCATCAGAGATCTCATAATGCAAAAACACATCCAAACTAATTGCAAGAAGGCCTCAATCAGCAAGCCCCAAAACATGTTGGGGTGCAGAGAGACTGAAGCATTTACTTTCACACTGCCACCTCCTATTGACTGTCAAAAATGATTCATTAAAGATGGCAGTTTGCTCACAGAGCATCAGTAGGATTGTGAATCTGGCAAAAGGATTATACATTTGTGGATTTTGTTGGTTGATTCACAAGTAATTTATTTACATGAAAAATTCCACAGGTTGCAGTTTTGTGCCTTCACCCTTTCGTTCTGCCCCGGATGGGGAGAGCAATTTTCTCTCTTACATCATCAAGATTCATGTGTTATTGTTTGCTAAGAAGTTATGGCTTGTATCAGAAACAGTGTGACCAGGAGGACCAGGGAGGTTCTTCTCCCCCTGGACTCGGCACTGGTGAGGCTGCTCCTCGAATCCTGTGTTCAGTTGTGGGCCCCTCAGCACGAGAAGGATGTTGAGGCTGTGGAGCGAGTCCAGAGAAGAGCAACGAAGCTGGGGAAGGGGCTGAAGAACAGGCCTTATGAGGAACGTCTAGGGTTGTTTATCCTGGAGAAGAGGAGTCTGAGGGGAGACCTCATTGCTCTCTACAGCTACCTTAGAGGAGGTTGTGGAGAGGAGGGAGCTGGGCTCAGGCTCCAACAGGGGTGGGTCAGGATGGAAATTAGGAAAAAATTTTTCAGAGAAAGTGTCTTTGGGTAGTGGCAGAGGCTGCCCAGGGAGGGGGTTGAGTCATCTTCCCTGGAGGTGTTTAAGGGACAGGTGGACGAGGTACTGAGGGACATGGTTTAGAGATTGATGGGAATGGTTGGACTTGATGATCCGATGGGTCTCTTCCAACCTGATTCTTCTATGATTCTATGATTCTATAACACAGCAATGATACATGAATCTCCATAAATACCAACTTCCATCTACCTCTGGAAGTGGAAGTTCCTCTCACCAGAATTACTGTTACTGTTATTTATCTTCAACTCGAACCAGGAAAGGGCTCAAATTGTTATTATTTAAGTTATGTATAAAGCACTATCAGGTCATTAGCATATGATCACCTGCGGGTCTTGAGGCATATTTTGATAGGAGTGGTTGGACTCTATGATCCGGTGGGTCTCGCCCAACCTGGTGATTCTATGAATCTATATTATTAATAGGATAACACAATCTTTGAAAGAAAGAGCCTTTCCTGTTTAACACATTGTGTATCATCTCTGCTTTTCCAATACTTTGCACAACGTGGAGGCACAGCAGGATTTCCTAATTCACTGGTAAAGGCAAACGCTCGTATGTCTGTTACTTTCCATATAAAACACTTAGAATACACTCAGCTTCGAATGTAAAGCCAAAGCTGAACAGTGAATTCTCCTCAAGGCCTGATTTTCCAGGCGGTTTTTTTGCCTATGGAGATGTTTCAGCATTAATTTTGATCATATTCTCTTTCACACCCTCTGTCTAAGGTACTAAAAAGGGAATTCACAGGAATTTGTAAGGTGCCATAAGCAATGTTCTCAGAAGTGTAAAAGAAATGAATACGATAATAGCTTTCAAACTAAGTTGTCCTCGATGTGTTTAGTTCACTGGGTGTTAAAGAACGCTTAGTAACAGTTTAAACGAGTCAAATGAGGATGCAATCAGAATTCATCAGGTAAGCCGCTACCCAAACTGAGCGTTCTGCCCCCTTTGTACGTGCTCCAAAGGTTTCTCTCCCCTCTTGACCTGTTCAGATGAAAGCTGGCAGCCTTCTTTAAAGCATATTTTTCAAGGACCTTTATCAGAGCATTGGAAAAGATGGGATTGATGCTTTTTCTTCCCTCTCCACCCCCTCATTTCTTTTTTTTTTTTTTTTTCCTCTTACCTTTTTAAGTCTACTCTTCAATATCTCAGCCCACTCTGAATAATGGGTCCTGTCAGGCTTCTGCTGGAAGTTTCTTTCTTAGCAAGGGCAGCAGGCTGTGTTTGTCCACTGCTGGAATTACATTTCAAATCAGATAAATATTATTATTTAGCCTAGAGAAGAGGAGGCTGAGAGGAGACCTCATTACTCTCTACAACTACCTGAAAGGAGGTTGTGGAGAGGAGGGAGCTGGGCTCTTCTCCCAAGTGACAGGGGACAGGACAAGAAGGAATGGTCTCAAGCTCCACCAGGGGAGATTTAGGCTAGAGATTAGGAGGAAGCTTTTCACACAGAGGGTCATTGGGCATTGGAACAGGCTGCCCAGGGAGGTGGTTGATTCACCTTCCCTGGAGGGGTTTAAGGCACAGGTAGATGAGGTGCTGAGGGACATGGTTTAGTGTTTGATAGAAATGGTTGGACTTTATGATCTGATGGGTCTCTTCCAACCTGGTTGTTCTATGATTCTATACTTTCTGATATGAAGAGTTTATTCCTATTCAGGAGTGATTATAGCATATGTTGCACGTCCTCCTTGTTGTAGGTGTGCAAGATCAGGGGCTGTAGGAAACATCAGAACGAGTTTGCACTCGTCTCATAACTCATCCTTGATAGACAAGCCGTCTATGGAAAATTCCCACAGAATTCCATTGAGATAAATGAGGTTTTCTTAGAAATTTTCAAGTTTTTTTTTAATTGAACAATGAGTTTTCTTTCCTCAGTAGGATTTGTCTCAGTTTAGCCCTGCCCCAGCCAATTCCGGCAGCTAAAACCATGCGGTTGGCTCTCAGTTCCCCTCACACGCAGGGAAAGGAAAATGAGCGAAAAAGACTTGCAGGTTGAAGACTAAAACTACAGCTTTAATGAGATGATGACGATGATGATGGTAGAAATAATAAAAGCAACAAATTACGTACAGATATCTGCGATCATGCCCCCAGCCTGCCCCTTGATGGCTCCGTCACCACAAACGCTGCAGAGCAGACACAAGGGAAAGGGTCCAAGGTCAGGAGGGAGCTGGGCTCAGAAACTGGATTCTGGAAGACACAAATCCAGGATCAGGGGCCACCCGGAAGAGTAGGTTCTCACTGGACATCAATCATTGCATAGGAGCAACAAGACCCTCGTGATGTCTCATGCTTATCCTGAGTGTGAAGTCCATGGGACGGAATCTTATGCTGATCAGGTCAGGGTCACGTCTCCTCTCCACCCCTTCCTGCAGGTCTGGTCTTTTTCAAGGGTGTCCTTGGTGACCGTAGGAATAAGAGCAGGCATCAGCGTTTCTGCATCCCTGTGATCACTGCTGGGGAGCAACTACCTGAGAAACAGGCAGGGCATGGGCGGAAAATGAAGTTACTGAGACGAGACTGAGAAAGAGACAGAAAACTGACTCTAATTTAGCTCAAAGCACAACAGATTGAATAAAACCTTCCATGAGAAGTTGTTCTCTGTGCTAATGCGTATTTCTTCAAACTTCATGTTATTAAATTCCTAGATGGAACACTTCCGGGTGTGAATTTTTTTTTTTTTTTTGTTTCTGTCCTACTAAAAGCCTTAAGACTGTGCTGGACAAAGGCAAAGATACAGGTATCTGAAGAACATATTAATTCAAGGCTAGAGGCATTATTATATTACCATATATCACAGAATCATGGAAGAACCAGGTTGGAAGAGACCCATTGGATCATCGAGCCCAACCATTCCCATCAAACACTAACCCATGTCCCTCAGGACCTCATCCACTCACACCTTAAACCCCTCCAGGGAAGGTGAATCAACCACCTCCCTGGTAGCCTCTGCCAGTGACCAATCACCCTTTCTGTGAAGAAGTTTTTCCTTATGTCTAGCCTGAACAACCCCTGGAGGAGCTTGAGGCCATTCCCTCTTGTTCCTGTCCCCTGGCACTTGGGAGAAGAGCCCAGTTCCCTTCTTTCCACAACCTCCTTTCAGGTAGTTGGAGAGAGCAATGAGGTCTCCCCTCAGCCTCCTCTTCTCCAGGATAAATACCCCCAGCTCTCTCAGACGCTCCTCATAGGACCTGTTCTCCAGCCCCTTCACCAGCTTTGTTGCTCTTCTCTGGACTCGCTCCAGAGTCTCAATATCCTTCTTGTGCTGAGGGGCCCACAACTGAACACGGTATTCAAGGAGCGGCCTCACAAGTGCTGAGTCCAGAGGGAGAGGAACCTCCCTGGACCTACTGGTCACACCGTTTCTGATCCAAGCCAGGATGCCATTACCTTCTTGGCCACCTGGGCCACTGCTGGTTCATGCCTTTGAGCTCAGTTGCTGTCCTACTGTTATATATTATACTGACCAAGCTAGGGTGGAACATCAGTTGGGACCTTCAGGTGGAACCTTCTTATTCCAGGAATATGTTCCAAGCATGAGACTTAATACATATGAAAACTAGCTACTGAGTCAATAAAGAAGGGGGAAAGGTTAGTACATTGCAGAAGAAAAAAAACATATGAAAACCAGCAAAGTGCAGAAGGCAGAAAGCACAAGAAAGAGGACAGAAAATAATATGGAAATAAATGTAATGCCATTACTTAGAAACATGCTCTCAGAATTGACTATCTCAGTCATCAAGCATCGTATTTTCATAGAATTATAGAATCATAGAATAATCAGGTTGGAAGAGACCCATCGGATCATCAAGTCCAACCATTCCTATCAAACACTAAACCATGTCCCTCAGCACCTCGCCCACCCATCCCTTAAACCCCTCCAGGGAAGGTGTATCAACCTTAGGCTCTGGGCAGCCTATTCCAATGCCCAATCACCCTTTCCATGAAAAACTTCCTCCTAATCTCTAGCCTAAATCTCCCCTGGTGGAGCTTGAGGCCATTCTCTCTTGTCCTGTCCCCTGTATTTTGCTGCTTTGGGCAACCACACTATACCACAATGTGCAAGAGCATAAATTGATTGATTTTCATCTTAAAAGCTCCGCATCTGGAGTAGAAAGGATTTTTATATGTTTTATTGCAAATCTTAGTCAGATGAGGAGGAGGAGTTGATGGTAGAATCGTGTACGGGATCTTTCCCACTCACTATAGAATCATAGAATCACCAGGTTGGAAGAGACCCACCGGATCAGCGAGTCCAACCATTCCTATCAAACACTAAACCATGTCCCTCAGCACCTCATCCACCCTTCCCTTAAACACCTCCAGGGAAGGTGACTCAACCCTGTCCCTGGGCAACCTCTGACACTGCCCAATGACTCTTTCTGGGAAAAAATTTTTCATTATGTCCAGCCTAAATCTCCCCTGGTGGAGCTTGAGGCCATTCCCTCTCGTCCGGTCCCCTGTCACTTGGGAGAAGAGCCCAGCTCCCTCCTCTCCACAACCTCCCCTCAGGTAGTTGTAGAGAGCACTGAGGTCTCCCCTCAGCCTCCTTTTCTCCAGGCTGAACACCCCCAGCTCTCTCAGCTGCACCTCATAATGCCACATATGTCATTAGGTACTTTCATTTTTTGCATGATGAGCTTCTGCGACCATGACTCTCTAGCTACACCTAGTATAAATTGAATATCTGAAAGGGACCCTCTTGATTAATTGATTGAAGGGACCCTCATTACTCTCTACAAGTACCTGAAAGGAGGTTGTAGAGAGGAGAGAACTGGGCTCTTCTCCCAAGTGACAGGGGACAGGACAAGAGGGAGTGGTCTCAAGCTCTGCCAGGGGAGATTTAGGCTAGAGATTAGGAGGAGGTTTTTCACAGAAGGAGTCATTGGGCATTGGAATAGGCAGCCCAGGGAGGGGGTTGATTCACCTTCCCTGCAGGTGTTTAAGGGACGGGTGGATGAGGTCCTGAGGGCCATGGTTTAATGTTTGATAGGAATGGTTGGACTCGATGATCCGATGGGTCCCTTCCAACCTGGTTGTTCTATGATTCTATGATTTTAACATCTCCTGTTACACTGGCTCCATTCACCTCATGCAACTCTCTTGTTTCACCATGAATGTTGGACACAGAGAAACTGTTGAGAACAATCCATGAACCTTACCAGGGAGCAGAGATTCACAGCACAATAAGGATAATTGATTTCTATGTGCTCATCGCCTGACAGAGCTGTTTTAGCTGGTATTGTTGTAGCCCTGGTTTCCTAGACGATTGTCTTTTCCTTAACAGATTAGGGGATTTTTCATGCATTTTTTCATTCATTTAAACCAATTTTCCACACAAAGGGGACCGTGGCTTTCTCTGACAGGCGAGTTATGAATAAATGAGCAGCGTAAGCTCCTCTGATCCTTCATGCATGTGTGCGGAATAGGGAAACTACCATGGGGACCTCCAGGGGAATGAAATGGCCTCAAGGTGTGCCAGGGGATGTTTAGATTGGATATTAGAAAATATTATTTCACCAAAAGGGTTGTCAAGCATAGAACGGGCTGCCCAGGGGAGTGGTGGAGTCACCATCCCTGCAGATATTTAAAAGAGAGGTGGATGTGGTGCTCAGCAACATGGTTTAGTGGTGAACCTGGCAGTGTTAGCTTTGTGGCTTAACCTGATGCTCTTAATGTCCTTTTCCAATCTAAACCAGGAACCAGGCTGAGTAAAATAGTTTTGCCTAACTTCTGCCTCTGTTTGCAGACTTTATGCTTTAAGCAGACTTTTCCAACAAGCTTAGAGGTATTTAGTTATATAAGGAACTTAAGCTCTTCACCTTGATAGGTTTCACTGAGGAGCTTAAAAATTTTGGCTGTGCTGTTCCCTAAAATAGACTGTGGATATCAGTCCGAGATTTAGAAAGAACCACGGAATACAAAAATATTAGTATATTAGTGATTATATTTAATGATGCTAAAATATTATTAAAATAGTCCTTATTTTTGCTTTTCTGAGTTTCAGAGCCACCCACCGGAGCAAGTTTCCACTGGCTGCAGAGCCAATGAAGGAAGGAAAAACTAAAGTAGCCCTAAAGACTTTCCCTCAGTTGTGTTTATGTCAGACAGGCACATCTTGGTAATCTTGCAGGTCTGGAGGCTTTATGCATTCCCTTTGCAACCTATTAGTGATCTGTCTACTAATATTAAATAAGCTCCTTTAAGGAACTTCCCCAGATTGGTTTGAGTCGGGAAGTCTGAGATTCGAAATAGATGCTCCTTCGTTTAAGTTAAGAGAAAATAGTGTTTCTCCCGAAAACTAAGTTTGGGAAAACCTGTATGTGCACGACTGAAGTGCAGCCAAGCTGGACACTCTGGTGAACCAGGTGAGGTTGTTCAGCTATGAAAAAAATAGATTTAAGCTGGAAGACAAGACAGAAACCAAAAAGGCCACAGATGCTACTGAGCTCCTGGGCTAACACTGACAATTTTGCATAGGATTTTAATCACAGACAACTCTTAATGTTGACAGGACTTCTCCTCTTAAAGGAAAAATGCAGGATGTTTCTGGTCTTATACTGTGGATGATTTTGTGGAAGTGAAATGTGTTGTGGTAAGTTAGAACTGTAGTGGTTTGACATAAATCACTGCTTTATGATTTCTGTTTGAATCATGATTTAGCCACTTGTTTCCATTTTCTTTCTGCTGGAGATGTTTCTTTTCTATGTTGAGATGGAGAACAATGACTGGACTCTTGACCCTCTTCGCAAAAGGGATTCATCATGGTTTAGTGTCTGATAGGAACGGTTGGACTCGATGATCCATTTGGTCTCTTCCAACCTGGTGATTGTATGATTCTATGATTTAGAAACTAAAGCAAATCTTGGTTTCAACCATCGTTTTGAATGCTCTTCTCCAATTACTCCAATTATTTCCAGAGGAGGCCCTGGGAATGATCCAAGGGCTCGAGCCCCTCTGCTATGAGGACAGTCTGGGAGAGGTGGGATTCAGCCTGGAGAGGAGAAGCCTGCTGGGAGACCTTAGAGCAGCTTCCAGTGCTGAAAGGGGCTCCAGGAAAGCCAAGGAGGGGCTTTTCACAAAGGCATGGAGTGATGGGATTAGGGCAAACAGCTTTAAATTCAAAAAAGATGATTTAGATTAAACATTAGGAAGAAATACTTCATGCTGAGAGTGGGGAGGCCCTGGCCCAGGTTGCCCAGGGAAGCTGTGGCTGCCCCATCCCTGGAGGGGTTCAAGGGCAGGTTGGATGGGACTTGGAGCCCCTGATCCAGTGGGAGGTGTCCCTACCCATGGCAGAGGTGGCACTGGATGGGCTGTGAGGTCCCTTCCAACCCAAACCACTCTATGATTCTATTATTCCATTTAAATACATAACTTCACATACACATGTTCAGCTTTTTTCATTACCTTAGAAAAGGTAAATTAACTCCAACTTACTAGATGGTGACAGACGTTTTACTCCCAGTTTGTATCTAGTGTGTTTGTGCAGTCACTGAGATTCAGGTGAAAACACACTATCTCGACTGCATAGAATTGTTCTTGTTAGCTAAATATCCCCCTTTCCTACTCCTGTTTCCAGCTGTTTAAATCAACACTGAAAACTGCACTTGGAACAAAGCCAGATGACTCTGATGAACAAACTGCAGAATTAAAGTGGAAAATATTTCTTATAAGAGAAGAGGTAATTAAGAAAAAGCTTTCTCAGCTACAGAAAGGAAGAGTATTTACCTCTTGTAAATCAACAAGTACTTCTCCATATGTAATTTTAAAGTCTGAAATCTATTTGAACCCTGACTAGAAAAATATATATATTCGGATTCAGCTTTATTATTTCACAGCATAATTCATTTTGAAAGTAAAGGCAAAGGTGCTTATTCTTATTTTTTTCTGTCAGAGTCACTGGCAATGTGAATGGTAGATCATCTATCGAGCTGTACTCTATAACGTGTAATTTCAAAATGTTTTAATAATTCCCCATTGAGGAGGCTGAGAGGAGACCTCATTGCTCTCTCCAACTACCTTAGAGGAGGTTGTGGAGAGGAGGGAGCTGGGCTCTTCTCCCAAGGGACAGGAGACAGGACGAGAGGGAATGGCCTCAAGCTCTGCCAGGAGATGTTCAGGCTGGACATTAGGAAAAAAATTTTCCCCGAAAGGGTCATTGGGCATTGGCAGAGGCTGCCCAGGGAGAGGGTTGAGTCGCCTTCCCTTAGATGTTTAAGGGACGGGTGGATGAGATGCTGAGGGACATGGTTTAGTGTTTGATAGGAATAGTTGGACTTGATGATCCAATGGGTCTCTTCCAACCTGGTGATTCTATGATTCTATGATTCTCTTTCTGAATATGCAAGAAGACTGACTTGTTTGCTCCATTTTAGGACAGTATTAATTTGATTCTGCATGTTGCTTTTTAATTTATTGAAATTACACCACAGACAAATGGATACTCTAAAACATTTTTCTTAGTCCTGGTATCACCTTAAAGAGGAGTTAAATCAGATGTAAAAATTACAGTGCTGAAAGTGACATTATTATAGAACCATAGAATAATCAGGTTGGAAGAGACCCACCGGATCATCGAGTCCAACCATTCCTATCAAACACTAAACCATGTCCCTCAGGACCTTGTCCACCCATCCCTTAAGCCCCTCCAGGGAAGGTGACTCAACCACCTCCCTGGGCAGCCTCTTCCATTGCCCAATCACCCTTTCCATGAAATATTTTTTCCTAATGTTCAGTCTAAATGTCGCCTGGTGGAGCTTGAGGCCATTTCCTCTTGTCCTGTCCCCTGTCCCTTGGGAGAAGAGCCCAGTTCCCTCGTCTCCACAACCTCCTTTAAGGTAGTTGTAAAGAGCAATGAGGTCTCCTCTCAGCCTCCTCTTCTCCAGTACAGTGAAATTATTATTCTCATTTTTAATATTTTTAAACACTACGATGCAAATAGACATTCTAAGCATTTCAGGTTTGTTTAACAGAACAAACTAGAGTGGAAGCATTAGAATAACTGGTTTGCGGGTTGGTTTTGTTTTAATATTGTTTAGTTGCTTTTAGATCCCCTCAGAGAGGCTGTAATAGTCTTTTTTTCTGATGCTGTGGCCAGAGGCAGGAGTAACGAGAGCTGTGAACTTTGCTTCAGCTGCTCTGGGGACTCTGATGTGCCATGGGACCCCCAATGGGCTCTGGATGACTTCAGTCCCCTTTTCAGAAGAAAGCTGTTCCCTGTCCACTGTTACTTCTCATTCTCCCTTTTTTCATTCTCTCTTCTTTTTCCATTCTCTCTTCTTTTTCCATTCTCTCTTCTTTTTCCATGTTAGAGACTTTCCTTCCCAGTTGCCCATGTGGTGCTTCCTCTGTGACAAAGTGATTGTGAAGAGAAAACAGCAAAGCTCCCCCCAGCACCTATGGAGAATGCAGACAGGTATTAGCCAGTCTGACTGATCTATTTACATTGGGCTATTGATTTTCTCCTTCTCTCCACGAACCAGAAGGTGGCATCTGATTACTGGCTTGTAAATTTGCATGTCTTCTGTCTTCACTGCATCAACCAACTCCAGAGGTTTCTTTTCTTTACATACCCATCAACACCAACACAAATGGTTGGACTCGATGATCCAATTGGTCTCTTCCAACCTGGTTGTTCTATGATTCTATGGTTCTATAAATAAAATGATGCTCAGCTGTCTGCGCTCTTCAGTCAAATACATATATTTATGTATTTTATTGTTAATCAGTCCTATTTATGATAGTAATATTTAATCTTGCGTTGAACTGTTTAGTTTTAAGGATCTGAACTCCCTGAACATTTATTGATAGGTTCAGCAACACAATCCAGGAGCTTGACTCTTATTCTCCAGAGTGGAAATTAAAGGCAACAGAGATCCAAAGGCCTCTTTCAGAGGCAAACAGAAATACCATGACAAGCCATGAAATACTTAGATTTCCTTGCTCTGACAAGCCATGGAATGCTTAGATTTCATTGCTCTCTCAGTGGACCCTCAACTATGAGGTCTAACCACGTAGCCTATTTTAGGAAACCAAGCCATGTGTGGAATGCTCTGGGTCACCTCCTCAAATGTCTGGAGTTGGCTTGAGAGGTAGTCAGACCTTGATGAGTAATTAGTGTTTAGGATTTCATAGAATCATAGAACAACCAGGTTGGAAGAGGCCGACCAGATCATGGAGTCCAGCCATTCCCATCAATCACTAAACCATGTCCCTTAGCACCTTGTCTGCCCGCACCTTAAACACCTCCAGGGAAGGTGAATCAACCACCTCCCTGGGCAGCCTGTTCCAATGTCCAATGACCCTTCCCGTGAAAAACTTTTTCCTTATGTCCAGCCTGACCCTACCCTGGTGGAGCTTGAGGCCATTCCCTCTCGTCCTGTCCCCTGTCACTTAGGAGAAGAGCCCAACTTCCTCCTCTCTACAACCTCCTTGCAGGTAGTTGTAGAGAGCAATGAGGTCTCCCCTCAGCCTCCTCTTCTCCAGGATAAACACCCCCAGCTCTCTCAGCCCTTCCTCACAAGGCCTGTTCTCCAACCCCTTCACCAGCTTCGTTGCTCTTCTGTGGACTCACTCCAGAGCCTCAACATCCTTCTTGTGCTGAGAGGTCCACAGCTGAACACAGGATTCAAGCAGCGGTCTCACCAGTGCCGAGTCCAGAGGGAGAATCACCTCCCTGGACCTGCTGGTCAGAATCCTGTGTCACCAGCATAGCTTTTCCACAAAGGAACCGAGTCATTTGTGTCAACTTTGGGTCTTTTCTAACCAGACAGACCCTGCTTTTAACCCCAAAGTTCTCTGGTTAGATACACTTTGCAAAGAACAAAAGGTAGTTCTCATGAATGACGGTCACAATGTGAGAGAGGAGATTTTCAAGAGCTAAAATATAAATTGTTGATTTTCCTTATGAGAAAAGGCTGTGAAGAGAACCCTCGGTGCAGCCTGCTGGGTTGAGAGTGCAAAGACTGAGAAGACTCACATTTAAGGGATGGGTGGACATGGTCCTGCGGGACTTGGTTTAGTCTTTGATAGGAATGGTTGGACTCAATGATCCAGTGGGTCTCTCCCAACCTGGTGATTCTATGATTTCTATGGTTTAAATATGTTCGGAGGACTTTGCATTATGGTGATACGTGTTTGCAAGGATGCAGATGCCTGAAACTTTCTGACCATCAGAGGCTGTTTGCTGTTGGATGCTCCTTCCCTTTTGCTATAGTTTTTACAGACCACAGGCAAGATCTACTGTCGCGATTTAAGAGGACAAACTATACTCTGGATGTCTCGAAATACCAATGTATGAATCATAGAATCATAGTATCACTAGGTTGGAAAAGACCCACTGGATCATCAAGTCCAACCATTCCTAGCAAAAAAGAATCATAGACTCTTAGAATCATAGATTCATAGAATCATAGAACAACCAGGTTGGAACACACAGACACTCCCATTTCTCCTTAATCCTACAAGCAGCAAGCTTGAGCCGTAAAAGTTCAGTTAGAAAATACATGATAAACTGGACAAAGACAAATTGCTTCTTGGGAAAGCCGAAAGGCCAAGCTCCATCCCCAGGGAAGGTGCAGGGTTCATTGGTGCAGGTTGTGAGTCTGAGTACCGCGAGATGACAGGAACTTGGTGGAGCCACAGCCGAGGCTGGAAGATGGGAAGTGACAGGAGTGAACTGTTCAAAATCAAAAATAATATAGTTACGGGTGACGGGGTGCAGGTTTATTTAATGTAACAGTGAAGAAACAAGGAGGAATATCTTGGGTGAAAGGGAAAACATCTGGGTCAAAATCACATGTGGGAAGAAAGATGTAGGAATTATTACAGTAGCAATTCTTATAGATAATCAAGGGGAGGACTGTGACTGCAGAGAGGGATTGCTGTGGTTATGTCATATATATCATGTTTTATATAAACACACATGTACATACATGTTGGTTTAGTGTTTAATAGGAATGGTTGGACTCGATGATCCCGTGGGTCTCTTCCAACCTGGTGATTCTCTATGAAGATTAAAACATCATTATGGACTAAATCATAGTGAAGAGATTCTAGCTCCCAGGTAAAAATGGAAGAACAAGAAAATATACCAATAAGATTCAGTTACTCTTTTTTTTTTTTTTTTACTCACTTCTCTGACAAATTCAATGAGCACAAGTGGCAGATTAGTTTGGGTTAGGCTTTGTCAAATAATGAGGATGTTCTAGGAAGCAGATCCATTAGGAAGGAGGAAGGATGTGTCTATCTGAGCAAGGAGGACTCGCTAAACCTCTGCAGTGATTGATACAGACTGAAACAATCTGTTCACCTTCCTACATTTGCGTTCATCTCATAGAATCATAGCATCATAGAACAACCAGGTTGGAAGAGACCCATCGGATCATCGAGTCCAACCATTCCTATCAAACACTAAACCATGTCCCTCAGGACCTCATCCACCTGTGCCTTAAACACCTCCAGGGAAGGTGACTCAACCACCTCCCTGGGCAGCCTGTTCCAATGCCCAATTACCCTTTCCTTGAAAATCCTCCTCCTAATCTCTAGCCTAAATCTCATCTTCAAACCTTACTCCATTTTTTCCTTTACTTTTATATGGAACTTTTTACATTGCTTTAATTTTTTTGTACTTCTCATAGTTTCAATGTAGTCCTCATTGATTTTTGCAATTTTGATTTTATTTTCTGTTTTCTTCTACCTCCATCGATATTTTTAAATCAATTTTTTATTTCTAATCTCGCCTCTGATTCTGACAAATATTCAGGAATGAGTGGGGAAATGAATGAATTATGCTGCGAAACATGAGGTCTAACTGCTTTTCTAAGCAAAGTCCAACAGGTAGAAAAGATTCATTAGGAATTTAGGAGTTTTAAGGAGTTTTTAGTTATGGAAATAATGAAGAGTAGACTTCAAATAAGAGAATTAGGAGTAGAAATTAATTTCAGCCCTCAGGAAAGAGTTTATTTGGCTTATCCAAATTATTTTCTGATATCAGTCATAAATAATATACTAATCAGTATATATATATATATACACACACTGATATATACTATATCAGTATATAAATAATATACTAATACTATTGTATATAAATAATATATATAATTTATGGTAATAAATAAGTAGGAATTCAAGATTTTTCTGTCCTGAATTCTGCAAAAGGAAATAGAAAGAGGATTCATCTTGCATCGTGTTAATTGTCTAAAGAACAAACATCTGTAGATAAAACCACGTCAGACCTCCCTTGCACTCAATGGGGAGACAAATGGCCATCTCTGGGTCTGATGTTATCTCCGTCTGAGATATCTGATTTCAGAAGAAATTGACTGTTTAGGAAGGGAAGGGACCCACAAAGACCATCGAGTCCAACTCCTGTCCCTGCCCAGGACACCCCAATATTCACATCGTGGGGCTGAGGGTGTTGGCCAAATGCTTCTGGAATATTGTCAGGTTCAGCACCGTGACTGCTTCCCTGAGAGCTATTCCAGGGCTCCACCACCCTCAGGTGGAAGAACTTTCTCCTAATGCCCAACCTAACCCTCCCCTGGTATCTCCCTGTGACTCCCTCGGGTCCTGTCTTTGGTCACCAGAGAGAAGAGCTCAGTGCGTGCTCCTCCTCCTCGCTGTGTGAGGAAGCAGTGACCTGTGATGAGGTCTTCCTCAGTCTCTTCTCCAGGCTGCACAGACCCAGGGTCTTCAAGTCACTCCTCATACAACTTCCCCTCAAGACCCTTCACCACCTTTGTGGCCTCCTCTGGATATTCCCCAGTAGCTTTAGACCCTTTTTATAATTGTGGCACCCAAGTCTTCCCTGAATACTCAAGCACATAACGGTTTTCTTACATCTTTTCCACCTTCTGCTACTGTCATATTGTACAAAGCTTTTATTTATAAAAAGCAGTAATTTTGTTCTAATACACAGAGAACACTCGTCTCCCCAGAATATCTTTACGGAGGAGGAATATTTTGACTATTTCAAAATTGTTGCTATCAAAAAAGGATAAGGACAGTAAATATGTTAACTGATATCTAATTATCTTCGTATAGCTGGTTTGACAGAATAAAACACCAGAACCTTCTGGAAGCAATTAATGAACCATAGAATCACAGAATAACCAGGTTGGAAGAGACCCATCGGATTATTGAGTCCAACCATAACTTCTAACATCTTCCTTCTAACATCCAATCTAATTTAATCCAACCTAATCTAATTTTTCTAACACCCAGTGGCATCACTACTTCTGTCCGACTCAAGGGCCAACCCCAGCTGTTCAAAGTATCAATATGGTATCAATATGGTATCAATAACATAGATTTGCTGTACACATTTACAGCTGATCGCAGCACAGAGCACTTGAGCAACCCACATAGATGAAAATTAAGCCGCATGAAGTACTCTTACATTTTACTGTTTCTACCTGGGAAGCAAAAAAGGGAGAAAATGGAAAAACTCTTTCAATCATACAATTTAGTAAAGGCTTAAGTCATTAAAATTTCTTCTTTCAACAGCATGCAGACCTCAGGCCAAATTTACCCATGACATAAGCTTAGTGATGCCAATCAGTAAAGAATCTTGGAGCTATTTTCATTTTTGGCTACTGTTTCACGTGAATGAAGCTTCTCTCTTTCAGGACCTGGGAGTGTTGGTTGATAACCGACTGACCATGAGCCAGCAGTGTGCCCAGGTGGCCAAGAAGGTCAATGGCATCCTGGCTTGGATCAGAAACGGTGTGACCAGCAGGGCCAGGGAGGTGATTCTCCATCTGGACTCAGCACTGGTGAGACTGTTCCCAGAATCCTGGGGTCAGCTGTGGGTCCCTCAGCACAAAAAGGATGTTGAGGATCTGGGGTGAGTCCAGAGAAGAGCAACGAAGCTGGTGAAGGTTCTGGAGAACAGGCCTTATGAGAAACATCTGAGAGAGCTGGGGGTGTTTATCCTGGAGAAGAGGAGGCTGAGGGGAGACCTCATTGCTCTCTACAACTCCCTGAGATGAGGTTGTGGAGAGGAGGGAGCTGGGCTCTTCTGCCAAGGGACAGGGGACAAGATGAGAGGGAATGGCCTCAAGCTCCACCAGGGGAGGTTCAGGCTCAACATAAGGAAAAACTTCTTCACAGAAAAGGTCATTAGGCACTGGGAGAGGCTGCCCAGGGAGGTGGTTGATTCACCTTTCCCGGAGGGGTTTAAGGGACGGGTAGACTAGGTGCTGAGGGTCATGGGTTAGTGTTTGATAGGAATGGTTGGACTTGATGATCTGGTGATCTCTTCCAACCTGGTGATTCTATGATTCTCCACAATAAAAATGAACAAGTCATCTTCTGTGATGAGTATGGATATGTTTCATTTTTAGTGAAGTTTAACAGTTTTTCTGAACTGTCTGAAACACTGCAAGGCATTTACTGGAAGAGATATTCAAAGTCTCGCAGCCCTTACCAGTCGCTTGGCACCCAGCAGCACCCACCTTTGAAAGACGAGCTTCTGCTTAGAGGTTTTCTCCTAACAACAGAGGAGTGAGTGGGTTTGGATGTGTGCATGATGGCAAACTTGTAGAAAGAGGTAGAGATTTCTATCTAGAAAAAAAAAATCCAGTCTAATTGTGGAAGTTAAATGTACTCCTTTAAAATATTTCCATACCGTGAGCCTTTTACAGCTGAAAATAGATTAAAGGGGTGTTTAAAGGTATAGCATTAAATGAGTACAAATAACTGTTTTACGTAAGTTGCCTGGGGTACATCAGTAGCCTTCGAAATGATCAAAAGGTATAGCTGGAGGCAAGGTCCAAAACCACCTGCTTATATAAAAGACTTTTATACGAGGTAGCTGATATCATACATTTACATTGATCTTCCTTTAAACACTGTAATGAAATCAGCATCAAAATTATGTAAAAAGTAATGTTATATCCACCTTCAAGAGACGGGAGCAGGAGAAGGACAGCTCCATCCTTGACTTGCCCCGTGTGCAACTGCACTGGGATCATGTATTACACCTGGATCTGTCTGCAGGTTGGCAGGGGCTAAGCCGTCTTAAGCTTTTTGAAACGGAATTTGATATCGATTCAACAAAGCTCTGAGGAACACCCTTCCCTGCAACCACACAAGAGGCTCAGCCCAGCTCCACGGAGGACTTAGAATCATAGAATCACCAGGTTGGAGACCCAATGGATCATTGAGTCCAACCATTCCTACCAAACACTAAAACCATGTCCCTCAGCACCTTGTCCACCCGTCCCTTAAACACCTCCAGGGAAGGTGAATCAAACCCCTCCCTGGGCAGCCTCTGTCACTGCCCAATGACCCTTTCTGTGAAAATTTTTTCCTAATGTCCAGTCTGAACCTCCCCTGGTGGAGCTTGAGGCCATTCACTCTCGCCCTGTCCCTTGGGAGAAGAGCCCAGCTCCCTCCTCTCCGCAACCTCCTTTCAGGTAGTTGGAGAGAGCAATGAGGTCTTCAGCCCTTCCACAGCACTTTGCGGTACCCGTTCAGAGCTAGGTGTGAAAATGGAATTGCGGAGTAAGACACAGACTTGATAGGTAGGGCTTGCCACTAGTGCTTTGCCAGAATACAGTATTTTCAAGCAACATTAAGAGTAAAAAAACTGATTTTTTTGTTTCTTCTAAGCGCGGCACTTGCAAAAATTTAATGCTTAGCTTTATAAAGGGTTTCAGAGAGCTGCATATCTTGAGAGAGCAACAAGCTGTTCAGGGAGGGGGTTGAGTCACTTTCCCTGGAGGTGTTTAAGGGACGGGTGGACGAGGTGCTGAGGAACATGGGTTAGTGTTTGATAGGAATGGTTGGAATCGATGATCCGATGGGTCTCTTCCAACCTCGTGGTTCTATGATTCTATGGATCGGGGGCTCCAGGCCCCATCCAACCTAAACCAGATTGATTTTCTTTGCTAAAATATGGAAAGGTAGCTGGTGTTTTATTTCCTCCTTTCAAAATAAGATATTTAGTTCACTTTTAACAAGGTCAGAGGGGTGGGGAGGTGGGGAATAAACAACAAAAAAAGAAATACATAAGTCCTAAAAAGAAACATGACAGCCTGAGAGGACATTGATCAGCTCCTTCTCCCCCATGAGCACGTGCACAATAGAAAGCTTTTAAATTGC
The DNA here is from genome assembly GCA_033558105.1 of Coccyzus lansbergi. NCBI lineage: Eukaryota > Metazoa > Chordata > Aves > Cuculiformes > Coccyzidae > Coccyzus > Coccyzus lansbergi. Next base: position 350,589 of record JAUMJK010000539.1, read on the forward strand.
CTTTATTGTCAAGATACTGACCTCATTTAAGAAAGAAAATGACGTCTGTGTGTTCTGCATTTATTCCCTAAATGAGTAACTTGCATCCAAAAATAGGAGAAAAGAAGGAAAAAAAGCTTTTTTTCCCAGATTTGTAATACTTAGACCTTATTGCTTGTAAAAAGATGGAGGATTTTGATAGGAATGTTTGGACTCAATGATCCAGTGGGTCTCTTCCAACCTGGTTTTTCTATGATTCTAGATCCCAGAATTTTATGCATTACTTATACAGAGAAAATTATTTACAAAGTCTAGGGGAAAGGAAAAGAAAAAGAAAACCACGGCCAACCTCAGGGTTTAAAAGCCTTTTTCAAGACATGTCGTTTCTCTCTAAGGTGTTGAGCCGACCTTGATAAAAGACCTCTCTGAATAAAATGAAAAAGTCAAAACAATTTTCCATTTTCGAGGAAATTTTCAGTGTGTTTGCCCCCATACCATTGAGCTCTTCTGTTGGACTCGATGATCCGATGGGTCCCTTCCAACCTGGTTGTTCTATGATTCTATGATTCAATATGGGAACCCTAAGTGTATTTTTTTGAAAATTTTAAAACCAAAAATTTCTTGGTCAGAAAATGTTGGTGTGTTTTAACATGAACGGTGAGTTGACATTAAGTTTCTTGTGAAGCTGAAGGAATCCATGACTCACGACAGCAAGAAACCTCCACTAAGAACAGCAAAATTGTCCTATACAGTAACAAACAAATTACACAAATGAAAGCTAAATAAATACAACTTATCTCCAAACCAGCAGCCATGGGAACTGGCATTGTTCTGACTACTCAAACCTTAATTCCTAAAACCCTAATTTGGCTGGAAACGTGGCACACATGATGCGGTAAAAAAAAAGAAAAATATATGATCGAGCACTGAGATAATTTCATGTTCTCAGATAATTAATTTCATTTAATAAAGGTACACAAATAGAAATCAATTCCCAACGGCCCTTTCCTAGACACTAGCAAGTAGATTCTTTCTAAGTATCTTGTAGTTTTTAGGAAATGTCTGCGAGGGATGCATCTGTTTCTAATTCGCCATCAAGATTTCTATAAAAATGACTGAGATGAAAATAGAGTGTAACCCATTAGAATTCAGGGATAAATTAAAAGAGGTTGAATGAAAACCTCCTTCATAACGAAATGCGAAGAGCCAGGGAGCGCGTGTGCTTCTTTGAAGTCTACGTGTTGGAGGAGACCCCACTCTGCACAGAACAATGAATTTTCAAGTCCTTAATCTGCTGTTGCTCCTCACCGTGGGGAACATGAACGGGAATAACAATGACTGGAGATGGCCACATGAAGAATGTTGACCCAACAAACGTCACCTGTCAACTCTCTGCCAACCGAGGCTGAATTCACCATCTCTCTTTGTGGTATTGGATGGGGGAGACCAAAGTAAATACCTGTCATCAACACCTGGAACTAAAAAGACCACATGCCAGGGCTGATTGGCACGACTCGCCTCTAACAGAAGCTCCCTCACAAAGACTACAGGACAGAGACAGGCAGGCAGAGTTCAGAAGGAACTTAAATCGCACCACACGCTCCCCACGATGGCTTTATCTGAATCCTGCTCAAAGCCACCTCCCCTTGCTTTTTAATTCACAAGGTACTGATGTCTTCAGAAGAAAGAGAAAGAAAGGAAGAGAAGAAAGGAGATAGTTTTTCCTGTGCTTTCCACAAGAATAGCACCACCTCTTTGGCTTTGGTTATGGATAACAATGGCTCTGATTTCAGGATCACGATTTAGTTCTGTTATCTGGCCAAGCGTTGCTGGACAGGACGAGAGGGAATGGCCTCAAGCTCCACCTGTGGAGGTTCAGGTTGAATATTAGGAAAGAATTCTTCACTGAAAAGGTCATTAGGCACTGGCAGAGGCTGCCCAGGGAGGTGGTTGAGTCACCGTTCCCTGGAGGTGTTTAAGGTGCAGGTGGATGGGGTGCTGAGGGACATAGTTTAGTGTTTGATAGGAATGGTTGTACTCGATGATCCAGTGGGTCTCTTCCAACCTGGTGATTCTGTTTCTATTCACGCAAGCATGGGCTGGGGCTGAAGAACAGAGTGTCTAGAAAATTACGTTGTACTTAGTCGAATGACAGACTTCCAGAGGTCATATCCTTGACTAGATTATTTCCCCAAAACTTGAAGATGTTTCTCCAAACAAAACAGGTCAGGAGATTCTGCTTTTCAAGAGGAGAGCAGCTACCTGTTCCCTTGCCCTATATTTTGTTGTCTACAAAGCAGCAAGGTAACCAGGTAGCCAGCAGGCTGGTATCACCAGCAGTTAGGGCTTCATATCAGCAGTGCAACCTAAAGAAAGTTGCTGTTGGCACTTCAATTTCCCATAATAAACTCCATTGTGTGAGCAGGTGGTGCTGCAGGAGGTGTTTGCTGGGGCCTTGGCTTTGCTGAACTGACCATGACCACATAGGCTAATTTTCAAAAGAAGACTGAGGTTGAAGATGAAGATGGGTGTTCCACTCTGCCACTTGAGGGAATCACATTGCTGAGCTTCCTCAGAATCATACTTTGTCCAGCGACTGCTATTAATGTAATTTTCTAACAAATAGAGGGTAAAAATACTCAACATAACAGCCCAGTGGTTAGATCAGTCAGCAGAAGAGACAATCATAGAATCATAGAATCACAGAATCACAGAATCATAGAATCATAGAATCATAGAATAAAAATGTATTTATTTATTTCCTTCCCTGCAGCATCTGCATCCCAAAGCTGTTTGGCTTACGAAGTTTCCAGCAACGGATAAAGCCCAAGGAAGCTGTGGCTGCCCCATCCCTGGAGGGGTTCAAGGCCAGGTTGAATGGGGCTTGGAGCCCCTGATCCAGTGGAAGGTGTCCCTGCCCCTGGCAGGGGTGGCACTGGATGGGCTTTGAGGTCCCTTCCAACCCAAATCATTCTGTGATTCCCTGATATATTATTTATTTCTAAGAGTAATTTTGGCTTTATTTTTTATTTCTCCCAATCTGTGTGTTTTCCTCCTCGTTTGGATTTCCAAGTAAATGCTTTCAGTGTTTCCGAGCGACTGAATTATTTTCTCCACAAATCCTAACACTGTATTGGCAAGCTTAGAGGTTTTACTAAATGTTTTTATTATTATTATTCATTTTTGGCACTTACCTCCAGAACTGAGAAGCACACTGAACACCAATGGCTGCATTTTATGTATCTACACACACAAAAATAAAGAATAAAAGCATAAGGTAGCTTGCGAAAGCAAGGAAAACATTTTCCTCTCAAAGCTTTTTATTTTGTTACTAGGAAAATATTTATGAAATGCAGCTTAATGCGTTTGCTGAAAATTAACGCAGAGATGCATTTGCAGCTAATTAACCTATTCTCAAAGAAAGCAATTGGGAAATGCTTGATTAATGTTTAAGGCATAAGATACACGCACAAAAAAAAAAAAAAAAAACGTAGGCAAAACTTCATCCTGGCACCCAGGAGACCCGCGTGTGACACAATCTCGAGTCTGTGTGTAGCTCACTCTCCACAGGAGCTAATTTTGAAGCACCAGAATGCTGCGAATTGTCTGTAAAACACTGTGGAAGAAACTCAGCGTAGAACAGAAGGCGAGCTTTCCTTAGGAAGAATGCTGATAAAATTTTAATGAAGTAACATGTTGTCATGGGGATTTGTTGCTATTCATTAATTCATTGTGCTTTTTCCCCCATAGTTTTGCTGAGGCTGAGTGACAAATTGTCAAGCAGCAGACTCGGAGGTTTAAACTTTCTCATTGATAATCTAACTTTCCTGCAAATCGTTTTAAAGGATCCGGTGTTTATGGAATAAGCCTTGGGAGGCACGAGAGAGTTAGATTCATGGGGATGGGCTGTGTTTACCGACTTCTCTCCACTGTCTCGCTAGCAGTCTGACTGCAGCATCCGCCTCCCAGACACGAGTCCTAATGTGACTGAGTGTCTGTAGACACACTCGTGTTACCAGAATGCTTATCTTTTATAAGAAATAACAACTGACCTGAAACCCTTATGCCTTAGAATCATAGAATCATAGAATCACCAGGTTGGAAGAGACCCATCGGATCATCGAGTCCAACCATTCCTATCAAACACTAAACCATGTCCCTCAGCACCTCATCCACCTGCACCTTAAACCCCTCCAGGGAAGGTGACTCAACATCCTCCCTGGACAGCCTCTGCCACTGCCCAATGTCCTTGTCAGTGAAGAATTTTTTTCCTAATGTCCAGCCTGAACCTCCCTTGGTAGAGCTTTAGGCCATTCCCTCTTGTCCTGTCCCTTGGGAGAAGAGCCCAGCTCCCTCTTCTCCACAACCTCCTTTCAGGGAGTTGTAGAGAGCAATGAGGTCTCCCCTCAGTCTTCTCTTCTCCAGGATAAACACCCCCAGCTCTCTCAGACGCTCTTCTTGTTCTCCAGCCTCTTCTCCAGCTCGTTGTTCTTCTCTGGACTCATTCCAGAGCCTCAACCATTTACTGCTGCTGTGGTACCACATCTCACTTAGAGAAACCAAAGCTGTAAGAGACACTGATTGGTACCCAAACCATCATCCAGTCACGCTGGTCATGCTGTGGCCTTCTTAGAAACAGAGCAACTGCAGAGATTTAGTTTGTCTCTATTGCTTCATTTCTTCTCATGTATTTTCTCACTTGAGCACGTTCAGGGTAACTGAGAAGCAATAGGAATAAAACAGACTTGGGAAATGAAAACTCCGAATTACAGTTTTAACTAAGAACACTTAAAGAGCCAAAAATTTGGACTCTCGGTTAGTTTAATAGGCGCAATCATAGATCAGTGAAACTTCACACCAAGTAAGAATTCAAGACAGAACCTGTTTTGTTAGCCTTAAGTGGGGAGTTAAGCCAAATTATCCTGTTACATACTGGATCCTCTGCCTGCTCTGATCCTCCACCTAGATTTTCTTTGCTGTCTGGCCTTCTGCATCTAAATCCCCTTTTAAACACACTTGCCTTTCATTTCAGCGAGACCTTAGCATAATTTGCAGTTTAATTCTGCCTTTTGTTAAATGATCTTAATGTCCTTTACAGGCATTAATTGATTAAGGCTCTGCCTGCTCTTAAGAGTGGATGCTTTTATCCTCGGTTCATCCGGAGGGATACGGAAACATATCTGAGTCAAGTAACTAGCTCAAGGTCACAGGAGAGGTGTGAAAGAGGCTGGAAATTGAACCTCCAATCTCGGATCTGCCGTTCTCTCACCCATCGCTCTCACCACCCTGTATGCAGGTCCAGATCCAGCAGGTTTTAGTGAAGCCTCGCAGAGAGGTATAATTAATTTGTTACGAGTGCCTATAAATAAAATAAATGCTGAAATGATCCGCACTTCTCTGTTGTCAAAAGCCTCCCCATCTCTCCGAATCCCTGCTCGCTGGCTGCTGACATTATTTCTTGGTTATCGGATGACAGTTCAGTGCCTTGAGTGTTCCTCTCGCTGTAGGGTTAGTAGGATAATTGACAAACCACAGGGACCAGATCCCTGGATTAGGATGACCGGACTGTCAAAACAGCCGTGACAAACTCTCACATCAGCTTCTACTGCAAGTCAAGTCTACGAGGGAAAAATGTACCTTGGCAGGGCCGGAAGGGAAGTCTTTAGTTTCAGTCTTTTCCCACTGCACAAAAACCTACAGCAGGGGGAGGAGAGAGCACGGATCTTTCTGTTTAATTCATAGAAAACTCTGTTACAGCCAGTCACAATTAATTAGAGGACTTGAGTAAACATTTTGGGGTCCTATTGTGTTTGCTTAATGTGTTTACTGGAATGCATGACAGATGTCACTTCTGTTCCTTATTAGAGAGTGACACATGCGTGTGCGAACACAGGGAGGGAATGTAGCCCTCACACGCAGGCAAATCGACTTTCACAAGGTTAATATTTGCATCTGAAAGTTGCAGGTATCATTTGAATTAATTAACTTTTACGCAGGAACTGCAGCAATTTAAAACACTATAGAAATATCATTGTTGTTGTTGTTGTTGTTGTTGTTGTTGTTGTTGTTGTTGTTGTTGTTGTTGTTATTATTACTATTACTATCACTATCACTATTACTATTACTATTATTATTGAATAATACCTTAAGGGGCATTGAATTATTTTATTTTTTTTATAAAAGGACACTTGCAACAATAGAACCATTTGCTTTTCTTCACGCCGCTTAACATATCCCTTACTTTCAGAAATTCAGTCACACATCCTCGAATCGACAGACAGAATCACCTGTTTATAAAGGAGAGAAGTGTTCTCTGTACGAGAGTCCATATTGCAAATTATTAGAAGAAAATGAAAACGCAAATACAGATGAAAGTTACTTAGTTCTGCAACTCACACTCGGGTTTAGAACACTTAGGATTAGAATTAATTATTTTTGAAATCCAAAACTTAAAGATTGTTCTTCAAGCACCACTTGAGCTTTGGAGTCTGATCAAATAGATCAATAGTCTGATCAATGGTTGGACTCGATGATCCGATGGGTCCCTTCCAACCTGGTTGTTCTATGATGCTATGATTCTATGAAATGGCTTTAGAATAGATAATTAATTTGTCAGTTTGTAGTTTTTTTTTTCTTTGAGTCACAGTTAAGAAATAAAGGTGAAGTGAGAATGTTCCACAAGCATTTCTCTATTTGCTGTCACATAATGCAAAAGAGCAACTACAGGATTGAAGACAAGAAAGCAAAGACAAGCATAGGAGGAAATGACATCTTCTGCATGAAAAGCAAAATCACAATTTTGGTTTCCATTTCCCACAATTTTGCGATGCGGTTTGGCTTTTTTCTCTGAGAGGTAATAAAGTTTTCTGGTAGTGGAATAGAATCGTCTCCTGAAGCTGACTTTTTTTTTTTCTTCGTTCGGATTTGAAATATCCCCAGATTTCCAGAGGCACATATTTTTTATTTACAACTTCTCTAACTTTTTATATTTATTTTTTTTCAGCTATGCAGTGCAGTCTAGTTACGGGGCTCTTTAAAGACGACTCTTCCAGTTCTGTCCTTTGATTAAAGAAGGTACAGAAGGCGTGTGCACAGTCAGGTTTATCCCTGGGCTTGCTGAAAATTCTGCAAATTAAAAATGGAACTGGAATTTGGGGCTTTTGCCTCGTGGTAATAATGTGAACGTTAAATGCATCTCGACCTTCTGACAAATTTCCTGACTGGTGGCCAAATGACTCTTCAGCTGTTGATAGGACTTTGCAAATAAAACCGGCGCGAGGGGCTCGAGTTGCACCGTCTTCCAGAATCACTTTTAACAGCCCTGAGTTGAATGAAATTTCATTAGCTTCAGGGAAAGTTCACTCAAGTCCTGTGTTGTAGACGTCGAGCCTCCTCTGCTGAGAGCGCCAAATAAAAAGTTTATTTTTGACCTTAGGCCAGTCCTGCTTGTTACCTGTGAAACTCGGCGTCAGCGGGAGGCTTGAACAAAACCTCCTCTCCAGGTCCAACCTGCCAGTTCCTTTATTAAGATTGCTCTTCATGGTGTGGTGAAGCAAATTCAGCAGGAGGGGAGAGGAACCAGCGACCTGTGGTAGTGGGTTTGTATCACACCAGCTGGATCCTTGCTTAGGGCAGGAGTTAGAGAATCATAGAATCACCAGGTTGGAAGAAACCCACTGGATCATTGAGTCCAACCATTCCTATCAAACACTAAACCATGTCCCTCAGCACCTCAAAATATTCATTTTCAAAATTAGAATTATGAGAGGATTAGGAGGCAAAGACAAGCTGGAAATATTGTGCAGCTTTGGATGTATCAGCTTTTAGAGGGTTTGGCATGGGGAGCAACCTAACAACAGGAAAAGGGAAGATGGGAATGTAGGTTTGGGGAAAGCCAAAACAAAGATATTGCAATTATGATGATCCAGTGGGACTCTGGTAGATGAGTTCCTGAGGGACATGGTTTAGTGATTGATAGGAATGGTTAGACTCGATGATCCGATGGGTCTCTTCCAACCTGGTGATTCTATGAATCTGTGATTACCTGAAGTGGAATGAAGCAGCAAAGTAAAGAAAAATCTGACCTCAGTTTGTGACACTTAGCCCAGATTTCTTTTCCAGTTACAGGAAAAAGTATGTAATTACGTGGAAACTTAACTTTTCTTGCTTATTATGTACTTTCACACTCCCTGACGAAAACAGCAGCTATTAAATGTTGCAAGCCAGTTCCCAGTCTAATTATATATAAGAAGGTCATGAAACATTGTAAGAAAATCTATTCTTATTACATTTTCAGTCATAGTTGGATGGAATTAAAATTAGTGGCATTCTCCTCCTCCAGCAAAATCTTTGGTTACCTGATGTAGTTTGGTTACCTGATAGTTTAAAAATGCCTCATGTCAAAATGAAAATGTTCAGGAGTTTTTGTATAGAAGAAAGTTATTCCAAGTGAAAAATCTGTGTGTTTCCTTTAGGAGATGGTGACCTGAAACGTGTCATTGTTTTTCCAAAGATCTTTTTTTTCCTACGAAAAATAAATCCGTGAAATTGAATTAGATTCATAGAGTCATAGAATCACCAGGTTGGAAGAGATCAACCGGATCATCGAGTCCAACCATTCCTACCAGTATCTAAAATTCATAACACCTTTGGTTCTCACAACTCCATTGCAGTATCATAGAATCATTTAGGTTGGAAAAGATCTATAAGATTATTTGGTCCATCCATTAACACAAACACTGCCAAGTCCACTATTAAATGATGTCCCTAAGCACTGCAGCTTGGCCACCTGGGCCACTGCTTGCTCATGTTCATCTGCTGTCAAACAACACCTCCAGGTCCTTTTTGCACCAGGCAGCTCTTCCCCAAGCCTGGAGCTGTATGGGGTTGTTGTGACCCAAGCGTAGGACCTTAGCCTTGGTGAATCTCATACACTTGGCCCTGACCCATAAGTCATAGAATCATAGAAACACCAGGTTGGAAGAGACCCACCAGATCATCAAGTCAAACTGTTCCCATCAATCACTAACTCACATCCCTCAGCACCTTGTCCACCTGTCCCTTAAACACCTCCAGGGAAGGTGACTCAACCACCTCCCTGGGAAGCCTCTGCCACTGATCAATGACCCTTTCTGTAAAAAAATTTTTCTTAATGTCCAGCCTGAACCTCTCCTGGTGGAGCTTGAGGCAATACCCTCTCTTCCTGTCCCCTGTCCCCTGGGAGAAGAGCCCAGCTCCCTCCTCTCCACAACCTCCTTTCAGGTAGTTGGAGAGAGCAATGAGGTCTCCCCTCAGCCTCCTCTTCTCCAGGATAAACACCCCCAGCTCTCTCAGACATTCCTCTTCTTCTCCAGCTCCTTCACCAGCTTCGTTGCTCTTCTCTGGACTTACTCCAGAGCCTCAACATCCTTCTTGTGCTGAGGGGCCCACAACTGAACACAGGATTCGAGGAGTGATCTCACCAGTGCTAAGTCCAGAGGGAGAATAACCTCCCTGGACCTGCTGGTCACACCGTTTCTGATCCAAGCCAGGATGCCATTGGCCTTCTTGGCCACCTGGGCACACTGCTGGCTCATGGTCAGTCGCTGTCAACCAACACCCCCAGGTCTTTCTCCTCCAGATCCATCCTGTCCAGATCCCTGTCCTCAAGCAGATCAACACTCCCATCCAAAGAGATATGAGATGTTCAAAAATATTTATAGCAGAAAACTTGAAATATCAAAAAAGATTGTTCCAAAGGGACAATTTGAGCTTTGTAGCTAACTGCTTTGCTCTGATTCATTTCTTATTTAAGTAATTATATGTGATTGGAAATATGATAGTGCTGCCAGATTTGTGGAGGTTACAAGCAAATTTTCCACATAAAAGAATGACATTATTCAACATGGCAGAAACCGAAGAACTAAAGTTTGAACAATTTTCCTGTCAAACACTACAAGCTTGTCCTGCTTAAGGCTTCTTCCAGCATAGCGGAACTGAAAATATTGTGGTAGAAGCAATTTTTCACCTGTTTTATTTCTTTTCTATACTCAGTGATCCGGTGGGTCTCTTCCAACCTGGTGATTCCGTGATTCTATGAGTCTATGATTTACTGTCCATGTTGAACAACATACAGTGATATCAAATAATTAGTCTGACTATAGTGGAAGTTTCCAGTGAGTTCCAGCAGTTCCATGCTTTTATCAAGAACGACCAAGGATCCACAGTGGGATAAATTAAGAGGTCTCCTATTAGATTCTCACCAGCAGCTCATAAGGTCCTGTTCAGCCTGGATATTGTAGGCTGCAGAGCACAGGATCCTTGGGACCTTGCTTAGCAGAAGTCAGTAGAAATTTTCCATTAGAAGTCAATTACTTCTAATAGAAGTAATTATGCTGCATACGAAAACTGCCATCTCAACAGGGAGTTGGAACAAGCTCTTACCTTCCTGCAGAGTGTAGGTCAGTTGAAGCAATTTGTTAGCTACCTTGGGTCCAAAACCACGTGACGTCAAGGTCAGATGGGGGCACGCGTCTGAATCTCCTTCTGCCACTTGGTATTACCTTCATTAGGTATATCAATCACACACCGTTTGGATCATTTGTGGTTCTTACCCTCAGTATACAGCTGAGGCAAATCATACCTTGCGTGATTTGCACCTCGAATCCTGTGTTCAGGTCTGGGCCCCTCACCACAAGAAGGATGTTGAGGCTCTGGAGCAAGTCCAGAGAAGAGCAATGAAGCTGGTGAAGGGGCTGGAGAAGAAGAGGAGTGTCTGAGAGAGCTGGGGGTGTTTATCCTGGAGAAGAGGAGGCTGAGGGGAGACCTCATTGCTCTCTACAACTCCCTGAGAGGAGGTTGTGGAGAGGAGGGAGCTGGGCTCTTCTCCCAAGGTACAGGGGACAGGAAGAGAGGGAATGACCTCCAGCTCCACCAGGGGAGGGTCAGGCTAGACATTAGTAAAAAAATCTTCACAGAAAAGGTCATTGGGAACTGGCAGAGGCTACCTAGGGAGGTGGTTGAGTCGCCTTCCCTGGAGGGGTTCAAGGCACAGGTGGAACAGGTTCTGAGGGACATGGTTTAGTGTTTGATGGGAATGATTGGACTCGATGATCCAGTGGGTCTCTTTCAACCTGGTGATTCTATGATTCTATGATACGGGGAGATTGTAAATGTGTATGTGCTTTTTCTTGCTCAAGTTTTTATTGTCTCAGAGTCATTCTGGTGTTTTCCACTCCTTGGTGACCCTGGTGAGAAGTCAGTCTAAGAAAGTGATCACTTCTTTGAGCAAGTTCATAGAAGCAATACAACCTCTTCTCCCTTGAAATAGCTCATCTTGGGTCAAAAACATAAGAACTCTCTGGACTAACCAAGAAGAATAACCCTTGGTTGGAAGGGATCACACCTGAAGTTCTCTCTTTGCTTTACTGGGTTTTTTTCCCTTACTCTGAGTTGCAAATTGAACACATTCAACAAACTATGAGATTGAGTCTCTTGAGTAAACACATCCCCAACCAGCCCAAGATGAGGTCTTTCACACAGAGGCAAATTGTTCCCCTTCTGCACCTTCTCTAGTCACTTCCAGTCAGTAGTACTGAAACTATTTTCACTGTTGAAATTGGCTTAATTACAAGGTTGAGGAATCAGGTTAGGAAACATCCAGCAATGGAGAAATAATATCTAATCTTAAAGAAGGTGCAATAAATTAAAAAGGAAATTACCATTTGGAATAGCATCACCACTGACATTTTCCTCTTTTAATAGTTTTCCTTCTCCACTGTTCTCTTTCTCTGTGCCTGCAGTGTTTCTCGGTGCAAATGTGCAGATTATCTCTCTGCTTTCAGCAGAATTATTTTTATTCAGAAGGAGCATTTGCAGCAGCAAACTCTCTACACCACTTGTGAGGAAATCCAGTCATCGTTGAGAGACTGTAGGAAATTAAAACTTAAATCAGCATGTAGCACGAAGAAAGAAAGGAAAAAAAAATATCTAGCTGTGCTTGTGTAATTTATATCTATTTATATCTAACTATAGTTCTACACATTTCTATTCATACACTATCAAGCACATAATAGTTAAGACACATTCAGACACCTCTAACAAAACAATTTTTGCTGTTTGTGCTGAACGCCGATGAGCTTTACTTGTGTTTTCAACAACCAGTGAGTTAAAATTGCAGATACCTACAGATCTGAGTCTGCCTTCAGCAGCTTTTTTGGATCAGATTCTTGACCTACTTTAGAGGTTTTATTTATTATTTTGCTGAAGGTAGCACCCGGCTTTTCAAAACAAGAAATGCTGAGCTGGAGGAATGTTTCTAAACAATAATGAAGTTTGAGAGTAGTCAGTTACTGTGGCCTGGGTGACTTCTGAGAGTGAAAGTTTATACCAAACCAATGACCGAGAACTTGAATTCTCCAGGTAAATACACGGTGACTTGCACTGCACTGTATGAGGAGAAATGCAAGTGATGGAAGAGGAAGGAAAGGGTGAGAGAGCTGGGGGTGTTTATCCTGGAGAAGAGGAGGCTGAGAGGAGACCTCATTGCTCTCTACAACTCCCTGAGAGGAGGTTGTGGAGAGGAGGGAGCTGGGCTCTTCTCCCAAGGGACAGGAGACAGGATGACAGGGAATGGCCTCAAGCTCCACCAGGGGAGATTTAGGCTAGAGATTAGGAGGAAGTTTTTCCCAGAAAGGGTCATTGGGCCCTGGAAAAGGCTGCCCAGAGAGGTAGTTGATTCACCTTCCCTGGAGGTGTTTAAGGGACAAGTGGATGAGGTCCTGAGGGACATGTTTTAGTGTTTGATGGGAATGGTTGGACTTGATGATCTGGTGGGTCTCTTCCAACCTCGTGATTCTATGATTCTATCATTCTATGATTCTATGTGATGTCCTATACAGCAATTCCTCATCAATGAAGTTCTATTTCACTGAGTTCTCTTCCATCATCTGTCATCTTCAAGTAGTGTGTGCAAAATTCAGGAGTCCGAATCAATAGAAACAAGCTGAATAAATGTCCTTTAGGACCACTTTCTCCCAAATTCCTTTCAGCACTTAAATGGGGCTCACAGGAAATCTGGGGAGGTGCTCTTGATCAGGGAGTGCAGGTTTATGGTTCGAGTCGATGATCCGATGGGTCTCTTCCAACCTGGTGATTCTATGATTCTATGATTTAAGATGAAGGTGAACAATTTTCAGCTGAAAGAGGGAAGATGAATATTAGACATTAGAAATTTTTTCCTGTGAGGGTGAGGAGGTTCTGGACCAGGTTCTCCAGGGAAACTGTGGCTGCTCCATCCCTGGAGGGGTTGAAGGGAGGTTGGATGGAACTTGGAGCCCCTGATCCAGTAGGAGGTGCAGGGGTTGGAACTGGACGGTCTTTAAGGTCCCTTCCAACCCAAACCATTCTCTGGTTCTATCCAGCATCTGAACTCTACAGCATCAGGATTTCAGAGAGTTGGTTAGAGTGAGCTTCTGCAATAGTAAAATAAATAAATAATATATTTTACTGTAAAAAATTGTAAAATAAAATGCTATTGTAGTTAATACATCATTTTCTGGAGATCAAGGTTTTGCATACAAAACATTGACATAAATAGATATTATTTAATTTAATATTTATCAGATTACACAGGGAAAAGTGTCTCCAGCAAAAGCGAAACGCCTGCAGTTCTATAAAGGGGGAAAATTCCAGCAGATTTCCAAATAAAAATTCAAATACTCTTTAACTTTTACAGCTTTGAGCACCAATAGGTAGATTAAAAGTTAGCTTGGAAAAATGCCTGAGGGAGCAAACAGCTGCTTAACGAGGAGACACGGAACAAAATTAAAATGCAGCCTTAATAAAGATAAATTCAAAATGTGATGATAGCAAAGTCATGTTATTTAAATCACACTCCCGTCTATAAAGTGGCTACGTTTGGTCTATCTGGAAAAACAGAATGAAGAAAACATACACAAACCCTCTAATGATCTCCCAAATCTCAGAGGCTGATTTCAAAATTATGGAATAGGATTTAGCCCAGAGAGAGTATGAACGGTTGCATATAGAGCTGAAAAACCTCATTTCAACTTTGTGAATCTTCAAAGCTGTCTTCCCAAAAGGGCTGGATGTGCATCTTCTGGCTAGTGAGAAAGAGATTAGTTTTGCTAAATATTAATAAGCCTTTCCTATGCGCTTTAGTGCTTGTTATATTCTCATGCTGTTTTCCTCAGCAGTTAGAGTGACTTATTGATCTGACACAGGTATTTCGCTGCACAGTCACGGTGACATGGAACACACGGATGTTAAAAATAAGCCCTGCCAGACTCAGAGCGAGGCTGACAGACGTCTCCTTCAGCAGCAGCGCGTGCTTCGTAGTAGAATCATAGAATAACCAGGTTGGAAGAGACGCACTGGATCATTGAGTCCAAACATTCCAATCAAACTCTAACCCATGTCCCTCAGCACCTCATCCACCTGTCCCTTAAACCCCTCCAGGGAAGGTGAATCAGACACACCTCTCGTTCAGCTCAGCCCTATGACCCAACGTAGCACTGAGCTGCCCTAACACATCATTTGGGCTGCCCAGGGAGGTGGTTGATTCACCTTCCCTGGAGGTGTTTAAGGGACAGGTAGATGAGGTGCTGAGGGACATGGTTTAGTGTTTGATAGGAATGGTTGGACTCAATGATCTGATGGGTCTCTTCCAACCTGGTTGTTCTATGATTCTATGATTCTATGATTCTCCAGTCTCAGCAGGAGTGAAGACACCGCCAGGCTGGTGGTTCCGAGGGAGCTGAATTAGCCTTTTGCTGTGCTCTCTTGAGAGCTCTAGTGGAATGTACAGAACCCACCTTCTCTGGGGAAACCTCACAGTGGCCTTCCAGTACCAAAAGGGAAAAGAAAGATGGGGAGGGACTTTCTACAAGAGACTGAAGTGACAGGATGAGGGGGAATGGCTTTAAATTGGAAGGGGGAAGATTTAGACTAGACATTAGGAAGAAATTCTTCATGCTCAGGGTGGGGAGGCCCTGGTCCAGGTTACCCAGAGCAGGGGTGGCTGCCCCATCCCTGGAGGGGTTCAAGGGCAGGTTGGATGGGGCTTGGAGCCCCTGATCCAGTGGGAGGTGTCCCTGTCCATGGCAGAGGGTGGCACTGGGTGGGCTTTGAGCTCCCTTCTAACCCAAACCATTCTGTGACTCTAATCTTCCCAAAAACCCTTCACGCCAATAGCTACCTAAGAACATATTTCATGGTTAATTGATGTAATTATGACACTTACCCACACCAGCCTTCCCACAGTCTGATATGGATGTGGTTCAGAGAGAGGATAATTTTAATGGAACTAGAAACTTATTAAACAAAACTTCACTCCCTATCAATTTTTTTTCCTGCATTGATAAGTCCTAATTGAAGAAAACTGAAGGTTTTCTCTGCCTCTGATTATCTTTGAGCATCTTTCTTTGTTCCATTTCTGAGGGTGATGCATCTCAATTAAGAGAAAATTAAGTGCATCCTTTATTCAGAGTAGGAGTTTATAAATTCATATGTTGCTTTTCATTTTATTTTTCCAAATAATTCTTGCTTTGAAGGGACTGACCGTGACCGTGCAGGGAGTGAGGTAAGAAAAAAGTAATTTAACTCACGGCTGTTTGACAAGTGATCTTATTCCTCAAAGGTTCTGAGTCCTCAGGGGCCACATCTAATTCCAGAAATAGTTTGGGGGCTGTACAAGGTGGGAGCTCAGTGAACGTGTCACACTCAGTCCTAAGAAGCACACAGACAGTATATAAAATCCTACCACACCCTGACAAATATCCCATTACATGACGAGGGAAATGTGTTCGGTTTCCATGGAAGGAGACACGTTGAAGCAAGTCTTCATCCTACATCTGAAGTGACATTTCTTATATAAGGAGCTGGTTGTAAGATCGAGAAAATAATCACCGAGAACAATTCGTTGTGGAGTAAAACACTCCTCACACAACCGAGACAGCCTTTAGCACACCAGCGAGCAGCATGTACCGCTCCGAGGCTTATTAGAATTCTGGTGAACAAGCTTCTACAATTATGATTTGATTTTAATTAGTTTAGATATTAGCAGAATAGGCCCCAGCAGCCTTTAAATGTCACTGAGTTTCCCAGAAGGCCAAGGGGGTCTCAGCCATCTTTCCCGCTTTGTCCAAAGGGCCTCCGGGAAACCAAGAAAAAGCCAAGGAATATCAAAGACTCCGGCATATCATGGTCACCCACACTAATCAGCATTGGGCCCGTTAAGAGCCTCTTTGACTTACATTACCAACCCTTTTAAAAGAAGCACATTTCAATAATTTCCTGAAATTACCCACTGAGGGCATATGTAACATTTAGCAGGTTATTATAGACACGGCGACGAGGCTCGTCGATCCATCAAACCAGAGCACAACGTGCAGGTTTCAAGCTGCTTCACGGAAGAGGCTGTTGTGGGCGAGAACTTTTCAAAACACATTGGTAACAAGTCTACCTGGGTGGTAATTAATTAGGGAGAGGGTGACCGGTGCCATTGTGCACTGGGAAAATATTACCAAGTTGATTCTGACTGTGGAGAAGCATTTTT
Source organism: Coccyzus lansbergi (assembly GCA_033558105.1). Taxonomy (NCBI): domain Eukaryota; kingdom Metazoa; phylum Chordata; class Aves; order Cuculiformes; family Coccyzidae; genus Coccyzus; species Coccyzus lansbergi. Next base: position 367,123 of record JAUMJK010000539.1, read on the forward strand.
ATTAGCTGATGTCGTTCGTTTGCTTTTGTGAAGCTCTGAGCCTGATGAGTCCTGGAGGAATCCGAAGGCCTTGACTGTTGTTTGAGTCAGTCCCTTAGCTCTGAGAAGGAGAAGAAAGAAATGTGGAGCTCAAAAAGTTGGAGAGTAACTCTGTGGATGGGATTTAGTGCGCGAAACTCTATGCCAAATATTATTTTTATCATTTTGCAATTAAAATTAGTTGCTAGGCTTAAAAATGGCCCCAGCAGACCATTAATCTAAGATTCAAGAAAATTCAGCTCCAAACTTTGCTTTCTGAAAGCGCAGTGAGGGTCAAAACTCTCGTTATTAAAACAGACTCTGGCTCATATTGATTGTCTAAACAAATGCAAATTGTACCTTTTGAGTTGCATTAAAATCCTGAAGACTTCTTGGAGCTGCCAGGTAGGACACGGGAGACGCATAAAACCTGCTCCCTTCTGGAGAGTCATCGAAAGGTTAGATAAGACACTGTGCAGCATTACAAATTACTCGAGGTGCCTGTGCTAAAGGAATTGAATTGATATCATAATATCCAGCCTCTTCTCCACTGAATTATATGTAACATAGAATCATAGAATCACCAGGTTGGAAGAGACCCACTGGATCATCGAGTCCAACCATTCCTATCAAACACTAAACCATGTCCCTCAGGACCTCGTCTACCCGTCCCTTAAACACCTCCAGGGAAGGTGAATCAACCACCTCCCTGGGCAGCCTATTCCAATGCTGAATCACCCTTTCTGGGAAAAACTTTCTCCTGATCTCTAACCTAAATCTCCCCTGGTGGAGCTTGAGGCCATTCCCTCTTGTCCTGTCCCCTGTCCCTTGGCAGAAGAGCCCAGCTCCCTCCTCTCCACAACCTCCTTTCAGGTAGTTGTAGAGAGCAATGAGGTCTCCCCTTAGCCTCCTCTTCTCCAGGATAAACACCACCAGCTCTCTCAGCTGTTCCTCATAAGGCCTGTTCTCCAACCCCCTCACCAGCCTCATCGCTCTTCTCTGGACTCGCTCCAGAGCCTCAACATCCTTCTTGTGCTGAGGGGCCCACAACTGAACACAGGATTCGAGGAGCGGCCTCACCAGTGCCAAGTACGGAGGGAGAAGAACCTCCCTGGACCTGCTGGTCACACCATTTCTGATCCAAGTGTGGCTGCCGTTGGCCTTCTTGGCCACCTGGGCACACTGTTGTCTCATGTTCAGTCGGCTGTCGACCAACATCCCTAGGTCCCTCTCCTCCTGGAACATAATCTTGAAGGTATTGGCCAGGCTGCCTAGAATTCACATTCCCCACACACTCAGTTTTTAGAATAACCACATATCAGTTACGAGGCTGCAGGTCTGTGAATTGAGTAGGCTGTGAAATCCAGGTTATTGAGACACAAAGTTCTCTAATAAACCATGGAATAAAGCATCAATATAATCTCTGGCAGTCTACATTTTCTTCACAATGAGGGTGGTGAGATGTTAGCCCGGGTTGCCCAGGGAGGTTGCGGATTCCCCATTCCTGGAAGTGTTCAAGGCCTTGGGAGGTGTTTCTGCCCACAGCAGGGAGGGTGGAATTAGGTGATCTCTAAGGTCACTTCCAACATGCAGCTCAAATTGCCGTCCTCATTTGAAATCGTGAAAACCAATTGTAGCTTAAATTTTGCCTGATTGTGCGATAACTGATAATCATCATCTTTGGAGCACAGCAAACAGTCCCTTTTACCCAGAGAGAGGGTTGATTCACATCCCCTGGAGGTATTTAAGGGATGGGTGGACGAGGTGCTGAGGGACATGGTTTAGTGTTTGATGGGAATGTTTGGACTCGATGATCCGGTGGGTCTCTTCCAGCCTGGTGATTCTATGATTCTATGAAAATTATCAAGAAGTAAGAACTGATTTGACGTGACTTCAAGACAAAGCTCTAAGTGCCAGCTCCTTACCTGAACTGTTAGCATGATTAATTCACCTCCATAAATGTTTGTGAGGTTCCTCCCATGTTGTTTTCAATTCTACGTGTTTATGAAGCAATGGACTTTGTACCCGTGGAGCTGAGAGAATACAAATGCTTCCATCCATCCATCCATCCATCCATCCATCCCCCACATACCTGTGTTATTAAACAACTTGAAAACACAAAGATAAAGAAACTTCAGCTCTTCACCATTTTTTTCAGGAGTTATTTCATCTTATTCCTTTCCTCCTCTGAGCTTAGGGAGAAGACAGAATGGTTGGACTTGATGATCTTGGAGGTCTCTTCCAACCTGGTTATTCTATGATTCTATGAGGTCTGAGCAGAGCAGGTAGCAGTTGCAAAAGCTGCTTGGATCTGCCTTTTCTGGGCTTCAGCAGGAGCCTGTGTTCATCTATGAACAAACTGTCTTCATAAGGCACCATTTAGTAGGACAGATGTCACCGAAATTATGTAATTAGCTCCAACTCCTAGTTAAGACTATTTGCTCCTGGAGCTACAGACTGGTGTGTCATAAACAGCAAGAAATCAGTTTTCAGCTCAACTCTTTCTTCTCCTGTTCCTTTCAGTCACTCTCAGCTTTTGTCTAGGTGAAGATATTTGATAGAGGAAAAGCATCTGAGGTATGTTACATTAAAGAGTTGATCATTGACAGTGTTTTATATTTAATTAGAGCTTTGATTCCTGTTTGAGAATAGCTATAAGGCATCTATTGTTTACCGTCACCTCTGTCTCATTAACAGCAGGAAAACTTTCTTTCTTATTTTGTTTTCACCGGTAATATTTTTGCTGCTGTTAAACAAACACTGGATCAAGTCTGACAATTCTGAAGGTTGCACAGGAGATTTTAAGAACAAAACAATTGAGGGATCATTCACACAGATTTTTGACCAGGATTTATGTTCCACAGAAATAATTTAGCAGAAATAACAGATTTAACGTCTCTGTTGTTCTAGACAGGAGCTAAAAATACTGTAATCACTCATCCAGCCAGTTTAACAACAGGAAACTTTGCTCCATGTATGACAGATAACTGATTTATTAAACAGAGAACACATCAATTATGGATTGCAGATTTATTTATGTAAACTGTTCCATTGCACAGGAAGATTTAAACAAAAGTAGGAGAATCACACAAAAGTGTGAAAACTGGGAAAATGAATTAATTTACTAGAAAAGGTTAAACGACTATAAGGTATGTATTCAATAATTTTCATACTTACAGGTACAATAAAAAAACAGGCAAATAGAATCATAGAATAACCAGGTTGGAAGAGAACCCCCCCCCCGCCCCGGATCATAGAGTCCAACTATTTCTATCAAAAATAGATTAAGATCTAACATACTTATGAGGAAGGTGCATTTAAGAAGACAGTGAGAAACAGCCACAGAAGCACCATCACAGATAACGAAGCATCTGAAAACTCCCCTGTGAATATTTTCGGTGTAAAATGAGCCATTTGCTTTCGTTTAAGAAAGGAATACAGTCAACTATAAGCACACATAATTGTAATTGTAAACAGATAATTAGAAACTGTAACGATGGGTTAAACAATAAGAAACCACATCTGCTCCCCAGGTTATTGTTTGCTGCTAGAATTCTCCCCTTCTGTATATTCCTAAACACAAAAAAAAAAAAAAAAAAAAAAAAAATAAGCCAGGCTCTTTCTGTGTCCTTGAGACCAGCTGGGAGGAGACAGCTTGCATCCATATGCTTAGATACTCTTCCTCTTGAAAACAGAGTGGCTGCATCCCACCTGCTGTTTGGAAGTAGCTTCTGTATTGTGTTAACCCCTGAAAAATGCTCAGATACAGTCAACGTGGGTGATAACAAGAACCAAAATCACTGCTGGGAGCATCCAGACAAGTTAAGATCATAGAATCATAGAATCACCAGGTTGGAAGAGACCCATCGGATCATCGAGTCCAGCCATTCCCATCAAACACTAAACCATGTCCCTCAGGACCTCGTCCACCCGTCCCTTAAACACCTCCAGGGAAGGTGAATCAACCTCCTCCCTGGGCAGCCTCTGCCACTGCCCAATCACCCTTTCTGTGAAGAATTTTTTCCTTATATCAAGCCTGACCCTCCCCTGGTGGAGCTTGAGGCCATTTCCTCTTGTCCTGTCCCCTGTCCCTTGGGAGAAGAGCCCAGCTCCCTCCTCTCCACAACCTCCTTTCAGGTAATTGGAGAGAACAATGAGGTCTCCCCTCAGCCTCCTCTTCTCCAGCAAAAATACCACCAGCTCTCTCAGCCATTCCTCATTAGGTCTGTTCTCCAACCCCTTCACCAGTTCTTCTCTGGACTCGCCTCAGAGCCTCAACATCCTTCTTGTGCTGAGGGGCCCACAACTGAACACAGGATTCAAGGAGCGGCCTCACCAGTGCAGAGTCCAGAGGGAGAAGAACCTCCCTGGACCTGCTGGTCACACCATTTCTGATCCAAACCAAGATGCTATTGGCCTTCTTGGTCACCTGGGCCACTCTGCTGGTTCATGTTCAGTCACTGTCAACCAATATCCCCAGGTCTTTCTCCTCCAGGCAGTTTCCAGCCAGATTTCTCCTAGTCTGTAGCTGCTCAGGGCTGTTGTGCCCCAAGTGCAGGACCCGACATTTGGTAGTGTTAAACCTCATCCCATTGGATTCAGCCCAGTGGTGACGATCACAGGGTGATAACCAACCCTCTTTCCTTATTCCTCCTGGTGAGAGTGATCAGTAGACGATTAGAGCATGAGCATAAAGAGCTGGGTAGAAGGATCAATTCAGAAAGGGCTGGTTTACATATAGACTCACCAGGTTGGAAAAGTCCAGCCATTCCCATCACTCACTATACATGTTTTATGTAAGTTTATATACAAGGAACTCAAGAAGTCACTGTAGAAACGTGGATTTCAGCTAAGCAAGACCCATAAAAGGCAAGTTTGGGGCAGAAAATAGGGTCACCAGAGATCCCAGACTGGACACTAGAGCCCTGAAATACAGTCTAGACCAGATACATCTCCTTCAATTCCCTGTTCCCAAAATTTTAGAAATGGGATGTGTCATTTTTACTGCCGCATTTCTCAGGCCAACATGCAGAGAAACACACATTGTGTACCTGCCAATGTCATGGCAGGAGAATCAGAGATGAACCGTGACACCAGCCCTTACTCCAGACTATGAAACTCGGTGTAGAGGATCTGTCCTCTCAGCTGGTTGGCAGTTGATGAATGTTCCCTCCAGCCTATTCCCCTTTCCTGACCCCAAAAAACTGTGCACCGACACATCTCATTCTTTTGTCCTCACCTCTCTTTTCCACAGTTGACATCCTCGTATTCTCAGCCCCTTCTTTCAGTATCATCTACCAGGAATAGATATATTAAAAGTCAAATAATGTATTTAGATAAACTACAAAGATTCCTGCTCTTCCCAAGGAGCGTGCCTGGGCTCTCATTGTGATTTTGCTTTTTTATTTCTTGTAGCAGAAGTAGGAGTTTGACTGACTCACACCTCCATCAGAACTCAGTCATGATGCATCTCTTTGTTTTCTTAAGGGAGCTTTTCCCCATCCCTTCTCTTTGGATTTCTGCTTAGAGTGTTCTTCTTGGCTCTCTCCGTGGCAATTGCATCTGTGGGTTCCTCTGCCCTGCTTTGCAGCGACAAGAGCAGCAATCCTAGTTACCCATAAATAAAAGGCAAAGCAAGAAATGTTAATCTGCTCTTCGCTGTGCCTCAGCTAGACCTTTCCTTGCAAAGGGGCAATGGGAATACTTATTTTTCCAGTGTCAGAAGGAACGCTCAGGCAGTATGCAATGCTGCTCTGCTTTTAAAACTATTCACAGATGAGGGTTGTGGGTTTCTTTCTTTCTTTTTTTTTCTTTTCTTCTTTATTTCTTTATTTTTTCTTCTGATTTGTATTTAAGATTTTATTATACCCTAGTAAAGCCCCACAAAGAATTAAAACCACAATGATTTACAGCAGGCAAAGCATCAAGATTCTATGTACTAAGTAATGTAGGATAAATCCAGCACAGCTCAGTCAGCAAAGGGCTCAGTGGATCAGGATTGATGCTTGGTTTACAGGGATTGGAGAGTGAACAAACACCTGGGACTTTCTTAGGAAACTCAAAAACAGGATAATTTTAAAAAAAAGAAAAAAAAATAGCATTTCTCTAAATGTTCCCTTCTCTGCATCACATCTTCCCTGCACACACTATTTTTTTTAACAAAAACTCCCTTAGAGCAGTTCCTCTTTGATTAGTTTTTGCCCCTACACAGCCACTGGTACCACCCAGAGAGCGGCTGAGAGAGCTGGGGGTGTTTATCCTGGAGAAGAGGAGGCTGAGGGGAGACTTCATTGCTCTCTACAACTACCTGAAAGGAGGTTGTGGATAGGAGGGAGTTGGGCTCTTCTCCCAAGGGACAGGGGACAGGACAAGAGGGAATGGCCTCAAGCTCCACCAGGGGAGGGTCAGGCTGGACATCAGGAGGAAGTTTTTCACAGAAAGGGTCATTGGACAGTGGCAGAGGCTGCCCAGGGAGGGGGCTGACTCGCCTTCCCTGGAGGTGTTTAAGGGACTGGTGGACAAGGTGCTGAGGGATATAGGTTAGTGTTTGATAGGAATGGTTGGACTCAATGATCCGATGGGTCTCTTGCAACCTGGTGATTCTATGATTCTATCAGAGTGCTCAGTTGTAACAAGAGTTCTGTTAATGTGTGAATCCATGAGTTTGGGCACAATATGTTTGCAATCATAGGTAGGTCTCTCTGTCACAAGTTTCATTTTTCTCATCAGATCTGCAGAGAAATAATGATTTTCAGTATACCTTTTATCCATTTTCAGCATTTCAATATATTTTCCCATTTATTATAATCAAAAAAACCACCACCAATTCCTCCTCCTTTATAAGAACCATTCAATGCATGAAAACAAGTGAGTAAACCCAAAGAAGTAGGATTTCAGAAGCTAATAACCAGTTTTTCCCTAGGAGCGTACATGAAAAACAAAGATTTCTCCATCCAGACTTACTCGATTTTCCTCTGCTCTTTGAGGCAGTTCACTGTGGGTTTGGGAACACGCGTTCCCAGAGCTTCAAATACTCCTTCACTGACAAGGGTCTCTCCAAGCTCACAGATCTACTTATAGGGCTGCCACTACGGATCTGGAAGATTAACCCATTTCTGAAGTTGAAGACTCCTGTTACAAATCCCTCTCAAAGAATATAGGAGATGCTCGAGACCAAATTTTTGTTAGTGGGAAGAGCAGAGAAACTTAAACGAACAAAGCCAGGCGGTAATTCCACCTTTAATTCGACTACTACTTATAAATCTCCTCTGATTAAAGATAATTCCAGCATTTTAAAGATCAAAGTCTTGCTGGCTGCTTGATTGGGTTTTAAATTCTGATTTTATATTCTGCTAAACTATACACCATGAGGAAAAAAAAAAGAAGTCGGTATGTGCCACACTGAGATATACTCTGTCATTTAAGAGCTAGGGAGGAGAATTGTCTTTAGATTTCTCCCATTAGAATGATGTCTCCTATGATATCAATGAGAGAAGAGGCAGTTTTCAAGCAACAACTTGCCACAACAAAAATTGTCATGGGAGGTGTAATATGAAGGGTGTTTTGGGGTGGTTTGTATGAGGCAACTTAAAGGCACGTTCCAAGATCAGGTTCTTGCAATACCCTGAAAATGAGGACCTATGGAGATCATAGAATCATAGAATCACCAGGTTGGAAGAGACCCACCGGATCATTAAGTCCAACCATTCCTATCAAACACTAACCCATGTCCCTCAGCACCTTGTCCACCCGTCCCTTAAACCCCTGCAGGGAAGGTGAATCAACCACCTCCCTGGGCAGCCTATTCCAATGCCCAATGACATTTTCTGTGAAAAACTTCCTCCTAATCTCTAGCCTAAATCTCCCCTGGTGGAGCTTGAGGCCATTCCCTCTCGTCCTGTCCCGTGTCCCTTGGGAGAAGAGCCCAGCTCCCTCCTCTCCACAACCATAGAATCATAGAATCACCAGGCTGGAATCACCATTGGATCATGGAGTCCAACCATTCCCATCAAACACTAACCCATGTCCCTCAGGACCTCATCTACCCGTCCCTTAAACCCCTCCAGGGAAGGGGAATCAACCCCCTCCCTGGGCAGCCTCTGACAGTCACCAATGACCCTTTCCATGAAAAGCTTCCTCCTAATCTCTAGCCTAAATCTCCCCTGGTGGAGCTTGAGGCCATTCCCTCTCGTCCTGTCCCGTGTCCCTTGGGAGAAGAGCCCAGCTCCCTCCTCTCCACAACCATAGAATCATAGAATCACCAGGCTGGAATCACCATTGGATCATGGAGTCCAACCATTCCCATCAAACACTAACCCATGTCCCTCAGGACCTCATCTACCCGTCCCTTAAACCCCTCCAGGGAAGGGGAATCAACCCCCTCCCTGGGCAGCCTCTGACAGTCACCAATGACCCTTTCCATGAAAAGCTTCCTCCTAATCTCTAGCCTAAATCTCCCCTGGTGGAGCTTGAGGCCATTCCCTCTCGTCCTGTCCCGTGTCCCTTGGGAGAAGAGCCCAGCTCCCTCCTCTCCACAACCATAGAATCATAGAATCACCAGGCTGGAATCACCATTGGATCATGGAGTCCAACCATTCCCATCAAACACTAACCCATGTCCCTCAGGACCTCATCTACCCGTCCCTTAAACCCCTCCAGGGAAGGGGAATCAACCCCCTCCCTGGGCAGCCTCTGACAGTCACCAATGACCCTTTCCATGAAAAGCTTCCTCCTAATCTCTAGCCTAAATCTCCCCTGGCAGAGCTTGAGGCCATTCCCTCTTGTCCTGTCCTGTGTCACTTGGGAGAAGAGCCCAGCTCCCTCCTCTCCACAACCTCCTTTCAGGGAGTTGTAGAGAGCAACGAGGTCTCCCCTCAGCCTCCTCTCCTCCAGGATAAACAACCCCAGCTCTCTCAGACGTTCCTCATCAGACCTGTTCTCCAGACCTTTCACCAGCTTTGTTGCTCTTCTCTGGACTCGCTCCAGAGCCTCAACATCCTTCTTGTGCTGAGAGGCCCACAACTGAACACAGGATTCAAGGAGCAGTCTCACCAGTGCTAAGTCCAGAGGGAGAAGAACCTCCCAGGCCCTGCTGGTCACACTGTGTCTGATCCAAGCCAGGATACCATTGGCCTTCTTGGCCACCTGGGCTACTGCTGGCTCATGGTCAGTTGCTGTCAACCAACACCCCCAGGTCCCTCTCCTCCTGGCAGTTTTCCAGCCAGACTTCTCCCAGTCTGCAGCTGCTCAGTAGTTGGAGAGAGCCACATCTGAAAGCTCCCGCTGTATATGTAAAGCTCATTGTGATATGTGTGCGATTTTCAGGGTTTTTTTTTTTAAAAAATAATAAAAAAGAAACTAATTCCAGAACTTTGCTGTATCATTTCCATTACCCTGCCATACAATGTGAATATTTTCAAGCTGTTCTCTTCTTCTTTATAACAAAAGTTTTAGGAAGTTTATATAAATTAATAAAATCCCGGGCTCTATGAAGCCAATCTTGCTTTGAACACGTTCTTATTGATCTTTCAGGTAAATCTACTGTGAATGTTATGAGCCAAACCCAGATCACCAACTTCAAACAGAATTGGCGGTACCTGTAGAGAGCTTTCCCTGGCAGACAAGCTTTCGCTAAAGCCAGCGGAGCAGAGGTGAGGATAAAAAAAAAACTTGCTTAATTAACATTTCAGATGTATTGCAGGTTGAGTGATTTAAGGAAGCTTAAACTATCCCTCTTGTATTGTGGAGGATGTCATTCTTATGAGATATAGATCTCGGTCATACAGTAATAATTAGCTATGTTAAAACAGAGAGACCAATTTAACTTACTTATGCTGCTTTTTTTTATTCTTTGCCTCATTAGGAGAATATAGCTTCTTTCCCTCAGTTTCCCAAAGTGCAAACAGTCACAAAGGTTTTATAATATATAAGGACTATTTTTGATTATTGTGAGAAAGATGGAAAGAAATACTCTCTCTGCTGTTTTGTGAAAGATGGATCCCTAAAGTCTTCATTCAAAACCCACCGAAGGCAATTGAAAGCATCCTAATGCCTCTGAAGGCTTTTAGACCAAACCTTAGAAAGCCAAACTGGAAAATCAAGTTCTGGAGTAGTTCCTTCTTTTCATAGAATCACAGAATCACCAGGTTGGAAGAGACCCATTGGACCATTGAGTCCAACCATTCCTATCAAACACTAAACCATGTCCCTCAGCACCTCGTCCACCCGTCCCTTAAACACCTCTGGGGACAGCTAGTCAACCCCCTCCCTGGGCAGCCTCTGCCAGTGCCCAATGACCCTTTCTGTGAATGACCCCTTTCGGGTAGTTATAGAGAGCAATGAGGTCTCCTCTCAGCCTCCTCTTCTCCAGGATAAACACCCCCAGCTCTCTCAGCCGTTCTTCATAAGGCCTGTTCTCCAGACCTTTCACCAGCTTCCTTCCTCTTCTTTGGACTCTCTCCAGAGCCTCAACAGCCTTCTTGTGGTGAGGGGCCCACAACTGAACACAGGATTTGAGGAGCAGTCTCACCAGTGCTGAGTACAGAGGGAGAAGAACCTCCCTGGACCTGCTGGTCACACCCATTTATGATCCAATCCAGGATGTCATTGGCCTTCTTGGCCACCTGGGCACACTGCTGGATCATGTTCAGTCACTGTCGTCCAACACCCCCAGGTCCCTCTCCTCCAAGCAGCTTTCTAGACAGACTTCTCCTAGTCTGTAGCTGCTCGGGGTTGTTGTGCCCCAAGTGCAGGACCCGACATTTGGCTGGGTAGTTCCTTCTTTTCCTTCCCTCCTTTCCTCATTTGTAGTTTTGCTTCTAAATCATAGAATCATAGAACAACCAGGTTGGAAGGGACCCATCGGATCTTCTAGTCCAACCATTCCTATCAAAGGCAAAAAGGATTCAGAGGGACAGATTTAGAAATACTGTCCCACAGTGGGGGTGGCAGGTCTTGAATAAGTCTACAGAAAGCTGATTATTAGAGGCACAGGTCAGACACCCAGACACGATCTCCTCTTCCGTTCAATTACAGAGCATTATGGAAAGAACTGTAAAGCTGAAAAGCAAATAAATCTTGTTATGTGTTACATGAACAACTGTTTGATAGGAATGGTTGGACTCCGTGATCCGGTGGGTCTCTTCCAACCTGGTTGTTCCACATTTCTATGATTCTACGATTCTATGATTCTGTGATTTTATGATTCTATGATTCTATGATTCTATGAACATGTGCTGCTGGTCGGGCCCACAGTATCTCCATATTCTCCTTGTGAAATATATTACAGTAATCGAGTCCAAATAGACTTCACGGAGGGTTTCTCTTTGCAATTCTGAGCTCAAAACACCAGAAAATTGAAGGCTTAGTTAGGATGTGGACAGTCAACAGAGATTTGTGGGGTATCACGACGACCCGAGGATTCATGGGGGCTCACCTGAATGCTCAGCAAATTTTCCAAATCCAATTAACCAAAGGGACCATTTCCTATGTCATAAAAATGATGAGTGTGATAACAACTTTTTCACAGCTTGAACTCTCAGTTAAGCCAAGGATGAGCGAGCCAGCTTGGCTATAAAGAAAAATAAATGGCCACACTTGCCATTTACACTGTACTTACTCCATCCCATGCTGGAAGCATCGTTGAGCAATTTCTATTATCATGCAACCATCGCTGGGCAGCAATTTGCAGCTGAAAATTGTTTATGATCGAAGTGACAGAATGATATGAGATATCCACAGTGTAAATGAGAATTAAGGCAGCTTCAAACAAATACAGATCTGAAAAGATGCAAGAATTTTATTAATGGTCAGATCTGTGTCTGGTTGTAGAATCTGACTTATTTCCCTCTGGTGTGTGTCTCTGTGCAGATGAACACATAAAACTACTCCCTATTATACCAACCATAGAATCATAGAACAACCAGGTTGGAAGAGATCCACCGGATCATCGAGTCCAACCATTCCCACCAATTTCTAACCCATGTCCCTCAGCACCTAGTCCACCCATCCCTTAAACACCTCCAGGGAAGGTGAATCAACCACCTCCCTAGGCAGCCTATTCCACTGCCCAATCACACTTTCTGTGAAAATTTTTTTTCCTAATATCCAGCCTGAACCTTCCCTGGTGGAGCTTGAGGCCATTCCCTATCATTTTGTCCCCTGTCCCTTGGGAGAAGAGCCCAGCTCCCTCCTCTCCATAACCTCCTTTCAGGTAGTTGTAGAGAGCAATGAGGTCTCCCCTCAGCCTCCTCTTCTCCAGGATAAACAACCCCAGCTCTCTCAGCTCTCTCTATATAATAAGAGAGTACCAATAACTATCATTCAGGAGCAGATTCCCATTCTAGTAGAGGGGGTTAAAATTACTGCAATCTGAACTTTCGAAAAAGTTGGGAAGGGGAGGAACGGCAAGAAAAACACAAGGTTGTCTGCAAACTGAACAATGAGGCATTGTTTATGTATTTTCACTTTAGTGTGAACAGGGTGGACTAAAAAAAAAAAAGGACTGAAAAAGTAGCAAGAGCAAAGAAAAGCTAGAGAAGGATGGAAGATGTGCTAAGCACCCAACAAAGAAGAAAGAGGAGAAGTAAAAAGGACATTGCCTCCTACCCGTGTGTGATGCTAGAAGAGACAGTTTCCAACTCTCTGGAGGTAGAAACAGACTCAAAAGTGAAGTGAAATTCTTTTATTATGTTTAGAAATAACACTAAGGCTTCTAAAGTGCATACATTATCTCCTTTCCCTTCTGTTCCAGCAAGGTAGATAATACTTACACAGAAAAACTTGCTGAGTTTCTCAGGGACTATTTCAGAGCAGGAGACCAAGCCTAAAGCAGGAATAAAAAAAAAATTGTCCTTGTGTATCTCAGGAAATCCTTGAAATAAAGGTCAGGAAGACCTAGAAGAAAAAGCCACCAACAAGAAAACGGCAGCAAACAATAAAGAATCCCGAAACAACAGCTCTTATTGTGTAACAGAAACCTTGACAGAAAAATAAAAAAAAAAAAGCAGCTTCTCTACACGCCTGGTTTTGTAAAGTCTGACACTCTAGGTTCTGAATGCTGGTAATTACGACAAAGATGTGCAGAAACAAATCGATGTTCCTGCAGCAAACTCAGCTGTGAACTGTCAGCTGTGTGCTAGTAATGAGGAAGATGTGTTTTAACACTGGGAATGTCCGCGTGTGATACAGGGAAGAGTAAAGATCCAGCTTTTTCAGTGCTGTTTCCCATGGCAGTTTTCCTCGGTGGAAATGTTGAGAAGCCACAGAACGAGGGGAATCATCTTGGATTCACCTATACATGAACACACAGGGATACAGCTGAAGAATAAGGGGGGGATATCCCAGATTAAATCTGGAAAACGTTGCAGCTAAAAGCTGAAATAGTTCATCAAAGTGGGATTTCACAAAGATGTCTTTCCTTGTTTGACTTATACGATGATCTGATGGGTCTCTTCCAACCTGCTTGTTGTATGATTCTATGATTCTGTGATTTTATGATTCTATGATTCTGATTCTATGATTCTATGATTCTACAACTATTTTAAAAACCAGAGGTGATGTGGTCCTTCCGCAATGGAAATACAACTGGTAGCATTGGGATTTGGAGGATGACACCAGTGTTAACCTGATCAAGGAAGCATCAATTACTCAGGAACTAAAATACCTGCGTTAAAAATGTTAAACTAAAGTAAATTAAAAATTAAAAAAAAATAACAAACTGGAGACAGGGAAAACACACAAAACCAAAAGGAAATATCTTCTTTCCCAAGCCAGCAGTATTTTTATTAGAATCATAGAATCACCAGGTTGGAAGAGACCCACTGGATCATTGAGTCCAATCATTCATATCAAACACTAACCCAGATTAAACAACCAAGAACCAACCTGCCCCCTCATCCCTATAAATCCGGATCCAAGCAGAAGTGTGGGTGTCATAACCCACAGCCTCCCCTTTCCTATAAGATTCATAGTCTAAAAGTCTGTGGGTTGAAAATATTTCACTTGCAGAAATCACTGTCAGGATCAGGGCCCAGCCTCATAATCTTTAGAAAGAGATGCTGCAAATGTGACTAAGGAAAGATCTCTTGATGACACTTGAACAGTAAATGACACTATTATACTTCAAGATAGACACGATGTCCCAAGTCAACATCATTTCAGAGATGAATAACCGAGAAGAGTGCTACAAACCTGTCTGAGCCTAAACAGAAATTAAGGTGACAGGGTGCTCGTGGGACTGAGGCAAGTTAAAAGGAACTGTGTTGTATTGCTAAAGTTAAAGCCGACTCTTATTTTCACATTCTTCGCATTCACATGAGGAAGAGGAAGAAAAGGAAAAAAAAAACCCAACAACAAACCCTGTAAGCATTTTAGACTGTGCTGCGCACATTAAACCGAGTATGTTTAAACAAGCTCTTAAGTGAAAAGCCCTCTCAAAACAAACCAGACTGGTGCAAAACAAGATCTACTCATAAAGAAGATAAAATCTTTAGCCAATGCTGTAATCAGCACGTCAACACCTCATGAGAAAAAGATGTAAAGGACCCGAATTCACATATTCGATAGAGAAGCTTTTGAAAAGCAACTATCTCAAACTGCCAACAAACTGAAGATAAAATGAGATTTGAGAAAGGTGACAGAGCCTACAGCATCAGATTAGCTCTGGGTTTGTCACAGCAAGCAAAAGACGCGGCTCTCAGCCTGACAGATTCACTCGTGACCTTCATCCCGCCAAGCCAAATGAGAAGAGAGGACAATAAATGCAATTTTGCAGCCTGGAATTGTTGCTCGGAAAGCTGGTAAACAGTGATTTGAACAGCAAATGAAAAATTTGAGCACTGGGACTTCATACTGGGCTGTCGCTTTGCCACTTCACCATTCACTGTGTGTTGTGCTTAGACAGAGGGTCAGTCATGCCAGGGGAGGGTCAGGCTTGACATAAGGAAAAAATTCTTCACTGAAAGTGTCATTGGGCACTGACAGAGACTGCCCAGGGAGGAGGTTGAGTCCCCTTCCCTGGAAGGGTTTAAGGGACTTGTGGATGAGGTCCTGAGGGACATGATTTAGTGTTTGATAGGAATGGTTGGACTCGATGATCCAGTGGGTCTCTTCCAATCTGGTGATTCTATGATTCAGAAAACAAAATAACCACCACGTCCAGGCAGCTTGTCACTAAGACTTTACAACTGGGTAACGTCATGATTGCAACCCTCATTTCTCTTTTCCACTCAGTCTTTCCCTCCTACTGTCTCAAGTTCAAGCGGAGAGTGTGATATGGAGAATAACCCCAGTCAGCGCAGCCAGGGCTGTCACGGTAAGAAGTGAGAGGGAGCATTGGGCAGCTGGATAAGCCCAATTTCGTAACAGCTCTCAAGATCCCTTGTTATCTGAACCAGTCATAGAATCATAGAATAACCAGGTTGGAAGAGACCCACCGGATCATCGAGTTCAACCATAAATTTTATCAGTCAACCATATTAGTCATCGTGTCTGATGCTGATACACACAATAACTCACTTCTAGTCAATCTGCTTTCCTAAAAAAATGATATCATTCCTTCTGAAGTATGAAGCTGTAACCCACAGAAGCTCAGCATTTGGACGCTATGGGGTGGGAGAGCAGCCATCTCTAGGCAGACCAGTGTCAATGCTTAAAAATCTCCCAGCAATGATTGCTCTTTGACTTAATTAGGCACTAACGGGTTCTACAGGGCAATTGGTACAAATTCTGCAGCTGATGCTTTTACACAAAAGAGAACAGAGCCAGGCAGAGGCAGGGATTCAGGTCCGGTCATGCCTCTACTACCTGAGAGGAGGATGTGGAGAGGAGGGAGCTGGGCTCTTCTTCCAAGGGACAGGGGACAGGATGAGAGGGAATGGTCTCAAGCTCCACCAGGGGAGGGTCAGGCTGGACATTAGGAAAAAAGTTTTTCAGAGAAAGGGTCATTGGGCATTGGAATAGGCTGCCCAGGGAGATGGTTGATTCACCTTCCCTGGAGGTGTTTAAGGTGCGGGTGGACAAGGTGCTGAGGGACATGGGTTTTGCTAGGAAAGGTTGGACTTGATGAGTCTCTTCCAACCTGATTGTTCTATGATTCTATGATTCAATGATCATTGTTGCTGTTTAATTGATATCACAGTTTCTGGTGTGATTTTGGTTCCAGCTGGTACAGTGCAACTCATCTAACTTTGTAAGTTTAAAAACAGGACCCAGACACATGTTTTTTCTGGCTCTCCCACATTCCCCCAAAAAATCCTGCCCACCAATTCATAGCAATTCAAAATATAATTCCTAACAGTCAGATCTATTTACATCTGTAATTTTTTAAAAATTCAAATTTCAAGCTTTTGTTCCAGGCCCAGCTTTGCCATTTTTAGCTCTTTACTGTGTTATGACTGAGTTTTCATAGTACCTGGCTTTCTTTGGGCTTTAGGTTTCCCTTTTCCCCCTCTTTCTAACATTCTGGAGCCAACCTGATTCAGCTCAATAGGTTCAGAAATTAAAGTTCAAGCTGCAGTGACTTTTACTCTGTGTAGCTGCTGCCCATTTGGCCTCAACCCGGAATACCCACGAGTGGCTCAGCACTGTCTGATGTCTCTTTGTCTTCCTGCTAGCGGAGATGTGAATCTACAACTGGGTCCACAAGCAGATCCCTGTAATGTGTGGCTTATCACCTCCTTTGGTCAAACACAGAAACAAATCCACCTTTTTCAGAAACATCCTTCTCCTTCTTCTCCTCAAATGCTCAAATCATACCAGTTGAAGAAAACACAAAAAAATTCTGAGGCGAAGCAGAAGCAACTCTAGGACGCTTCTGCTCACTTCACACATACTTCTGGCAATATGGAAACTACCTTGGAAATGTAAATCTGGTTTTTAATCATATTGTGAGGTACAAATTTGACAAACCCTCTTAGCTCCTCGGAGTCAATACTCGATTCAAGGGTGTCGTAGATTGAACCCCTGGAACAGAACACGCTAAAATTTGATCGGTTTGGCCAAGCGACAACCACGTGATAGGTCCGCATTTCAAAATTTGTTACCTGCCTAGGTTCAGACCAATAACCTGGGGGCAAAACACTTCATCCTGTTACTAATGTCTTGATTCATTCTTTGACAGAGAAGAAGTTTTGAGAGGCTGCCTGGCTGAATATGAACCAGGAAGGCCAATGATGTTGCTGAGACACTTGCTTTTGACATTCATCAGTCTGTTTGCATCCTCCCTGCCCTAAGATCCTGCCTGTTCGGGGACTAAGAGAAACTTTGTGGGGTGTTCAATGCCCTCTCATCTCTTAGAATTTGCAGCTGGGATCCACTTTGCTACCTTGACAGGCAGTCTGACAGCTTTTTTTAAAGCTTCTTGGCAGCCTGTTTTTAGCAACATGTTGTCATGTTCAGTATTATCGCATTTCTTTTAGTTTTGAGTGGTACTAAAAGGCTGAATCTCCAAAGCTCAGACATGGGGTGCAAAGCAGGACTAGCCCTGAGCCACCCAGAAAGGTACACCTCGGGGGTTCATTGATTTTTCTTCTGAAAATATACAGCTACTAACTTTTCCAGCCCTGTCAAGGACAAACATCTTCACAGTTGTTTCCCAAGCAGTTGTTTTAAGTTGGATTTTTATTTTTTTTTCCTTTTACCTTAAGCTTGCAGGTGTCTAAGACAACTAAGCTGAACGCTGTTCACAAAACTCTTCAAACGTCTGCGAAACGCTATTCCAACCACTTTCCAGGAAGCTTAAGAAAGCGGAAGGCACCTTTGTTGGAGTGTGATGCGTTAGTCAAACTATCTGCTGCTCAGGAATACAATTGATCGCAGTCAGGAGGGAGTCATTGCAGCGTTTAAGTTCAGCACCTGCAGTAGGTTAGAGATGCAGCTTTTCTCTGTTGACAGGGAAGGATTCAGAGCCTGCCAGTAATCCAGACTGAGGCACCGTAAGAGGCAGCAAAATATTTTTTCAGGTGTTTAAACAGGCGAGGAGGAGGACAGTTTTTGTTTGATTCTTCTTTGAGGTCAAGCAATTTGCTGTCCAGTGAGGAGGTTCTTATTGATTCTCCTCTAAACTGAACGTGCTGGGTTTGGAGAGGGATTTGCAGGCCTTTACAAATTGCCTTCCAGGGTATAAAATAAAAATTCTATCATGTATTTTCCCCCAAAACTGAGCTCTTGGTGATGCCTGTAGTACATTGAATAGAACTATTAGGACTGTGCAGCAAAGAGATTCGCACGCCAGAAGTAGAAATGAGGCTACATTCTGCACTGGCTCACAGAATCTGTACCTTCCAATAACCTCAGCTCAAAGCTGCCTGTATTCCCAGCTCCTCTGCTTGTCCTTCAGAGATACATCAGCAGCAAAAACTGCTCCCACCACATGTGGTGTCCAGAAGAGGAGAAACAACTGGAAGGTCCCAGCAGCAGCTGGCAAGTAACAATGACTGAATTCCAGATGGATCTAAAAAAAAACCTAGTGATACCTCCTGGGAAACTTTGAAAAACGTCTTACTTTGCAATGATCCTGTTCACATCACACTCGTTGTAAATATTTCTTTTCCTTTGTTCTTGGCACAGAAGGAACAGATGAGCTCCTGAGAAATAACTCCATTTTGAGAGAGCAGCCCCTGCTAATAAAGGCAGAGAGAAGAAATAGGACAGGGAGAACTGCCACTCTGTTCTGACTTCAGACATCAGCTGTTCAGTTGTGCTGTTTGCTTATGCAGTTTCTGTGCAAAGTATTTTTTAAAGGACTTGACTAAAGCAGCAGGTTAAGATAGATTAGAAACAACCTTTGCAGCAATGGGTCCAGTATTCTCATCAGAGCAGGGCCAAATTAGAATTTATAGTCTCTCTCTGGACACTTGTTCCAGTGCTTGACCACATGGATGGTACAAAACGTTTCCTGTCTTGTAGCTGGAATTTCTCTTAGAATCATAGAATCACCAGGTTGGAAGAGACCCACCAGATCGAGTCCGATCATTCCTATCAAACACTAAACCATGTCCCTCAGCACCTCATCCACCCGTCCCTTAAACACCTCCAGGGAAGGTGAATCAACCCCCTCCCTGGGCAGCCTATTCCAATGTCCAATGACCCTTTCTGTGAAAAACTTCCTCCTAATCTCTAGCCTAAATCTCCCCTGGTGGAGCTTGAGGCCATTCCCTCTTGTCCTGTCCCCTGTCCCTTGGGTGAAGAGGCCAGCCCCCTCCTCTCTACAACCTCCTTTCAGATAGTTGTAGAGAGCAATTAGGTCTCCTCTCAGCCTCCTCTTCTCCAGGATAAACACCACCAGCTCTCTCAGTCCCTTCCCCTGCTTTGTTGCTCTTCTCTGGACTCGCTCCAGAGCCTCAACATCCTTCTTGTGCTGAGGGGCCCACAACTGAACACAGGATTCAAGGAGCAGTCTCACCAGTGCTGAGTACAGAGGGAGAAGAACCTCCCTGGACCTGATGGTCACGCTGTTTCTGATCCAAACCAGGATACCATTGGCCTTCTTGGCCACCTGGGCACACTGCTGGCTCACCGTGAGCCGCTGTCAACCAACACCCCCAGGTCCCTCTCCTTGTGGCAACTTTCCAGACAGACTTCTCCCAGTTTGTAGCTCTGCATAGGGTTGTTGTGCCCCAAGTGCAGGACTCAGAATTTGGCCTTGTTAGACCTCATGCCATTGGTCTCAGCCCATGGATCCAGCCTGTTTAGGTCCCTTTATCAGGGATCTCATTATCTCAGCTTACTCTCAAGTTGATCAGGTCCCTCAGTGCAGGTTGTTGAAAGAATGGGTCGTGGACTCTCCTCATCTAGCAAGGGAAGCCATTCCACAAGGGAGGACAAGCCAGGAGCGAAGAGTGAGCCCAGCACGGACAGTGTCCTCACTCACAGGGTGAGATTCCGAACATGCCATGAAGTGCTACATGATGGAAACGGGAACTATGAATGGTCTCAGACAGAGTAAGGGGGCAAACCATGTCCATAGCCTCTCCACAGAGCCCTGTCAGGAACCAAACAGGACAAAGCAAGAGACAGAGCTGAAGAGAAGCCTACAGTAAAGGCACAGGATCCATCCAGGAGGCCAGGTCAGAGGCAGGACTGGAGACCAGCATAAATATAACTTTGCTCACACAGGGACTGAACCACAGGTCTAAGTTTGAATGGGGCTGCTAGATCCGTGAGCTTTGAGGTGAGGCTGTTCTGGGCTATTAAAACCTATCAGTGCCCTCAGAACCCTGACATTGAGACCTCTCTGAAAATAAAATCCCAGCAACCAATGAATTGCCTGTTTCTCTTTTTTTCTTTCCTAATTTCTGAAAAGCAAAACTCCTACTTGTCTGGTAACAAACGTGCCCCCGTGGGTTGATGCCCACTCTTTACTCGTGGTATCCTGCAAACTGAAACTCAGCAATGACCTGAAAGGATCTTGGAGAAGATCTGGAAGGACGGTTCATCCCCTGCTCAGGTGCACTCCCAGGATTCTCTTTCGCAGTCAGACTCATCTCCTGCTAAATGGATAGAATGCTCTTGACATATTCAAAATGCTGTCATTAAGAAAAATCCCAATTCTGCGTCATGCCTCAGTTGCCCGAAGGGCTCAAGGAGTGGATTTTTTTTCTTGAATACACCATTAGCGAGATTTATTTGGGGATGGTTGGTTTCTTTTTCTCAGCCTTCTTCTGAGACATCAGTGATGCTGTTGATTGGTGCTCAGAGGTGACACCAACACTTGGTCTTCATTCATAGTCAGAGCACTTACTGGATTCCGGAAAGAATTTTCCACTTAGATCCCACAGGCAATGAACTGGATTTTGTGGGTGCATTCTGTTGACCTTCATCTCTAGGGTGCAATTCATTCTTCAAATGAAAGTGGGAAAAGCACATCCAAACGATTCCCATGCTTTGCAACCTCAGGTTCTGGTCATTCCTTGGCTTCTCTTGTTCTCTGCCTGTGACGCACCCCTGACAAACCCTGACATTTAAATGCTTTGACTCACTCAAACCTGGGGTATGATATTGGGTGACACTGAGTGCCCAATGATAGACAGAAGGTCAAAATTTAGTGGGATCCCCTGTGGTTTTACACTTTATGCAATGAAAGCCATTAACTCATTTTGCAATATTGAAAGATGATGGCCTCTGGCATATTAATCCTTCAAATAACTCTGACTTATAGCCCCTTTGGCTATGAAGCCTTAGACTTTTCCTCCAATACCATAGAGCTGGAAAATGCACTTAGCCTGAAAGTTTCTAGATTAACTGTGAAGGAGAAAAAGACTCTACCTGTAGGACTGTTCATGCTGTAATATCACAGCACTGGAAATACTCCAGCCAAGCTTGAATAAAACTCGTTAAAGCGTTACTTTTAATTAATTTCCTTTGAGAAAGCTCATGAGATACAATTACGGAATGTCTAAGGGCTTATCGATGCAAAGACAGTCGGCTAATTAAAATCCATATTGGGGGAGGCACCTAGTTTTAAAAGCAGTTTGTTAAATGGTCCTCCCTGGTTCTTGTGCTGTTTATATCTCAGGCGTTAATTTGTTAGCCCCAGAAATGGGTAGAGAAGACAATACATTTAATAATTAGACAATTAAACGTGGGTGAGTTGTCACGCCTGTGCCATCACTCACTGAAAAAACAGGCCTCTTTAAGTCACATGGAGATAGAAGCTGTAAAGCAATGGTTAATTATTTTAAAGGAGGATTGATAATGACTATCTTCCTCTAAGAAATATACTTGAAGTAGAAGCATGAGCAGCAGATTTCCTGTCAATTAGGGAAGGTTAGTGCCGTTGATCTAGTTTGGATAGCATCAGATCTCTCCTGTGCTTAAAATAAGTTTCTCCTTTCAGAAAAATAAAGTAGTAATTTCAAACCTTTATCTAAATTTGTCTGAGACGGACTGTCCCTCAAAATCCTTGCTGGAGAGGTTAATTAGCAAGTTTGCGGATGACACTGAGCTGGGTGGAAGTGTTGATCTGCTGGAGGGTTGGGAGGCTCTGCAAAGGGACCTAAACAGGCTGGATCCATGGGCTGAACCTAATGGGATGAAGTTTAACACAGCCAAATGCCGGGTCCTGCACCTAAGGCTCAACAACCCTATGCTGAGATACAGACAGGGAGAAGTCTGTCTAGAAAGCTACCTGGAGGAGAGGGACCTGGGGGTGTTGGTTGACAGCAACTGAACGTGAGCCAGCAGTGTGCCCAGGTGGCCAAGAAGGCCAATGGCATCCTGACCTAGATCAGAAACAGTGTGACCAGCAGGTCCAGGGAGGTTCTTCTCCCTCTGGACTTGGTACCGGTGAGGCCGCTCCTTGAATCCTGTGTTCAGTTGTGGGCCCCTCAGCACAAGAAGGATGTTGAGGCTCTGGGGTGAGTCCAGAGAAGAGCAACGAAGCTGGTGAAGGGGCTGGAGAAGAAGAGGAACGTCTGAGAGAGCTGGGGGAGGAGGCTGAGAGGAGGCTGAGGAGAGACCTCATTGCTCTCTGTGACTCCCTGAGAGGAGGTTGTGGAGAGGAGGGAGCTGGGCTCTTCTCCCAAGGGACAGGGGACAGGACAAGAGGGAATGGCCTCAAGTTCCACCAGGGGAGATTTAGGCTAGAGATTAGGAGGAGGTTTTTCACGGAAAGGGTCATTGGGCATTGGAACAGGCTGCCCAGGGAGGTGGTTGATTCACATTCCCTGGAGAGGTTTAACGGACAGGTGGACGAGGTGCTGAGGGACGTGGTTTAGTGTTTGATAGGAATGGTTGGACTCGATGATCCGATGGGTCTCTTCCAACCTGGTGATTCTATGATTCTATGATTCTATTCCTCTCACTCTTAAAATACGTGAGTCCTGTGCTCAGCCTGAATCTGTCCAGATCCAATAGCATTTTGCTTGCGTTCAGTCTGATTTCGTGAGGACTCAGCAGTATCACTGTGTGACAGAGGATCATGCCCAGCGCACGTCAGGGCCTGTCACAGTCATGTCGTGTTATACCATAATACAATAATAATCCTCTCTTGTTGTATCATTGCTGAAATGATTAACTGCATAACTATGACTGAACTATTCTCGTCTTTGTAAACACGTGTCTCCTGCTCGAGCTGCAAAGGAACAACCTGACACTTTGACATCTTAAATAACAACAGAAAGCACACGTTCACCACATTAATTGGAGAAAAAGTCGATCGCGGTATTCAGGGAAATGAAACTAGATATTTAAAGTAGCAGTTTCTCTATTAACTGTTGATACAATCTGGGGCTTCCACTGCTGCAAGAATCAGGCTGAAGTTACAGCTCTCCTGAGAAGAAGGACCCACAGTTTTGATGGTTGTTTTCAGGAGAGGCTTTTTCGCCGTTGTTTAGATTTTGGGAGTCGCAGTGAAAGAAGAGTATTTATTTTGAGTCAGGGAAAGAGCTGCTGAGCTCTGATGAAATATGCATTGGAGTCTGTACTTGATATTCACTCGTATTTTTTGCTGTTGCTGCTGTCAGGTTCTCCTGGAGTAGGTAAGCCTCTAATAGAACCACAAAACAATAGGCTGCTTCAGCAGTCAGAGTGCAGATGCCTTTGAAGAAAAGTCTGCGGGTAAGGGCTATGCAACTTCACAAGAGCACCTCTTTCTCTCTGTTTTATCGAGTGTGAAGATGTACAGATCACTCCTGGTAGCACACCAGCGCTTCATGACCTGGCCTAGTGCCTCCTGTAGGTGCAGAAAAGGAGAGAATGAAGAATTGATGGGTTTTGGATTCCACATCTGAGGGGCCGTGTGAACAAGGATGCCACCTGTAAGTTTTTCTCCAAGGTCTGTTTTGAGTAGAATGCTAAGAGCTAACAAACATATAGAATCATAGAATCGCCAGGTTGGAAGAGACCCACTGGATCATCGAGTCCAACCATTCCTATCAAACACTAAACCATGTCCCTCGGCACTTCGTCCACCCACACCTTAAACACCTCCAGGGAAGGTGAATCAACTCCCTCCCTAGGCAGCCTCTGCCAGTGACCAATGACCCCGTCTGTGAAGAATTTTTTCCTTATATCAAGCCTGAAGCTGCCCTGGTGGAGCTTGAGGCCATTCCCTCTAGTCCTGTCCCTAGTCCGTTTGGAGAAGAGCCCAGCTCCCTCCTCTCCACAACCTCCTTTCAGATAGTTGTAGAGAGAAATGAGGTCTTCAGATGAAGTCCCATCAACAGATAAATAATAAATGATTTGGAATGTGGCCAGTTCATACCTGCTAGGGCGCTGCAGTTCCCAAAGGAGCAGATTTACCTGACTGATGGATGGTAGTCACCACTGGAAAATTTCTGTGGAACTAGATTGAGAATGAGATGGTCCAGATCCAGCCTCACATTTCAGTCTAGGGTGGAAGTCGCCTAGGGGCAGCAAAATAAAGGTGGAGGAGGTGGAGGAGGTTGCTATGGACTTGCTGACACTTCTTCCTTTGGCAGAACTGTCAGGTGACAGCAGAGTAGAAGCTGTGAGCTGCACATTTTTGCTTCTACTCTGCACAGATATAATGCGGTTCCTTCTGTCTCTGCTGCGGAGAAAATTTCTGTATAAAGTCAGTGGATGCTTACACAGAAGGCAAAATCTCTGAGATACAATTAATGGTTGGACTCGATGATCTGATGGGTCTCTTCCAACCTGGTGATTCTATGATTCGGTGATTCTATGAATGGCTGTAAATTGGAGAGAGGGAGATTTAGACTAGACATTAAGAGGAAATTCTTCATGCTGAAGGTGGGGAGGCCCTGGTCCAGGTTGCCCAGCGAAGCTGTGGCTGCCCCATCCCTGGAGGGGTTCAAGGCCAGGTTGAGTGGGACTTGGAACCCCTGATCCAGTGGGAGGTGCCCCTGTCCATGGCAGGTGGGGAACCTCTACCAGGGGAGGTTCGGGCTGGACATTAGGAAAAAAATTTCACAGAAAGGGTGATTGGGCAGTGGCAGAGGCTGCCCAGGGAGCGGGGTTGAGTCACCTTCCATGAGGGGTTTAAGAGACAGGTGGATGAGGTGCTGAGGACATGTGTTAGTGTTTAATAGGAATGGTTGGACTCAATGATCCAGTGGGTCTCTTCCAACCTGGTGATTCTATGATTCTTATTGTTGGCATTATGTCCACCAGCTAGAGGGACCCCTTACATCCCATAGAATTCAAATCCTCTCTTTGTCTGAGTAACTACAGCGTAAGAAATATGGATACTCTCCATGCTAGTGTTTATCCTCCATCCCAGGTGTGCTGGCCTCAGGTTTATTTTTTTTAGTTAGGTGTACGAAACCCTTCCTCCTGCGTCACGTTTTGATTGAAGAACTGGCTTCATCTGACAACAATTTCACCACTGAGAGTGATTTTTTCCATTTTGATAGGAATGGTTGGACTCGATGATCCGATGGGTCTCTTCCAACCTGGTTGTTCTATGATTCTATGAAAATTTTTATTTACTTGGGTAATATAATTTGAAGATGAGGTTATGTCATCTTACCCTAGCATGGAGCACCAAACTCCTTGGATCCCTGAACAGTTGGTGTACGTGTCTGCTCAACCATGAAATGTAGTAGCTTTTTGTCTTGACAAGAAAAGAACAATTTAGGAGCTTTTTCATACATCTTTTGAGGGAGTGTGTGAACTCTGATGGCAATAAACACCTCCAACTCAGCTTCACCACCTGAAATCAATTTGTTTGGAATTAAAGCAATGCAAATACCTTTTTTCTTGGAAGCACTATTTAGCTGTGGTTGCATCTGCATGGGATCCATCACAATTGTGTTAGTGTCTGCCAAGTCAGTAAAGATTCTTTGCTATTTTTATACCTCTCTCACACCTTGCTTTCCAAACACAGCTTTTTTCTTGACCTAGAGGATCAGAAGCAGAAAAGAGATGCAGGTAGCAAGTACAGAATATCTCTGACAACCTTTCAGCTCCGTCTTGATTCAGGAAACACACTTAAGAGAGGAAAATATTCCCTTCCTTTTTGAACCTTGATGCTTTTTTTTAATTTGGGGGTGTAGCAAACGCATCAGAAAGCATCAAGGAAACTTATTTTCCTCTCTGGGTTCTAGACCACAAAAAGCCACTTCTGGATTCGGTTTCAGAGTTGATTTTCATGGGGACAAGTGTTCTTCCCACACATCTTTGGGATTCCCCTGGATGTGTTGATTTATCACCAGAACAGGCTGCCCAGGGAGCTGATTGAGTCACATTCCCTGGAGGGGTTTAAGGGATGGGTGGATGAGGTGCTGAGGGACATGGGTTAGTGTTTGATAGGAATGGTTGGACTCGATGATCGGGTGGGTCTCTTCCAACCTGGTGATTCTATGATTCTATGATTCTGTTATTCAGTACTCTGAGTCATGCACTGCTTGCTCCCACACCCCATTTACTAAAGAACTTAAAGACCACAGCAACATTCAAATATTCATATTACAACAAAAAAAATAGTCTATTATTTATAATTCCAGAATTAGAATCATAGAATCACCAGGTTGGAAGAGACCCACCAGATCATCGAGTCCAACCATTAGGTGTTGCATCCCACTGTGAAACAGAAAATTTATCACACAGAGTAAGGCAAAATTTCCATTTCTAGCCCTGCAGTGCCTCTAATGCTTTTGAAAGGTGTGACAAGCCTGATGTAGAGAATCTTTTAATTGTCGAAGGACTGAGTCTTGCCTTTGGAGCAAACTTTACCTTCCAGGAAGAAGACAACTTCACTGCCGCTAGTGAAATCAAAAGAAAAATAAAGGCACCAGAGGGCTGGAGTTTTAGATTGAGTCCTGTTGAAAGAAATCTGTGAGAAAAAGGTTTTTGAGGAGGTCAGGGGTAAATAACAAATTGATTTTATAGTAGATATTCATTATGAAGGTTAAATTATAACATTCATCTGGTTTTCTGAAATAGGTGGAAGTGTTGGATAAGGGGCTGACGAGGTGCTCAAGGAAATCATTTAGGAGAGGATGGATATGGTTGGACTTGGTGATCTCAAAAGTCTTTTCCAACCAACCTGTTCTGTGATCCTGTGATAATGAAATAGTGAGTTTTATTGGGGTTTACAGACAGCAAAGCTCGAGTGCGTACGTCCTCCTCTTTCCATGCCTTTTGTGATGTTTTCTGTTTGGTTCTGATGGGAAACTGCAATTTCTGTGAACCAGAGACTTTCTGCTCAGGTATGTCAAACTTGTTTAATCTTCTCAAAGCTTCCGATGAAACCGGGAGTTTCTTGCGTGATTATTTCCCACACGATGATCTTAAAAGTCTTTTCCAGCCTAAACAATTCTGTGATCCTGTTTGATTCTGTGAATATCTAATCGTCACACTGATGCTTCAGCTCCTTTTTTTAACTTCTTTCCCCTTGGTTGAAGTTTTATATACAAACCTCCAGGAAAATATCATTTATAGGGGAAAAAAAGGAGCATTTTGACTGCCTATTCTGTGGCAAAACAAACACATATTAGCTTTTTGATTTAAAATGTTTTTGTCTTCTTTTTGCAGAGCAAGACTCGATGATCCGATGGGTCTCTTCCAACCTGGTGATTCTATGATTCTATGATTCTAAGACGACACCAGGCACAGCAGGGAACTCTCACTCGTTGCGAAGGTATTGAAGGTTTTGAAGGGTTTCATTGTTTTAAAACTAGTAAACCAGGTTTTCTCATTTCATTACTCTGGCAAACAAGGATTCATATAGCAGTATGTGGGGATCTGGCAAACTAGCTGACCTAAAACTATCATCTCAGCCATTTTTGTTGGACCATTTTTAAAAAGGCTTCCAAGCCTCCATGATGAGATACAGACAGATAGAATCATAGAATCACCAGGTTGAGAGAGACCCATCGGATCATCGAGTCCAACCATTCCTATCAAACACTAAACCATGTCCCTCAGCACCTCGTCCACCCGTCCCTTAAACACCTCCAGGGAAGGTGAATCAACCACCTCCCTGGGCAGCCTATTCCAATGCCCAATGACCCTTTCCGTGAAAAACTTCCTCCTAATCTCTAGCCTAAATCTCCCCTGGTGGAGCTTGAGGCCATTCCCTCTCGTCCTGTCCCCTGTCCCTTGGGAGAAGAGCCCAGCTCCCTCCTCTCCACAACCTCCTTTCTGGTAGTTGTAGAGAGTAATGAGGTCTCGTCTCAGCCTCCTCTTCTCCAGGATAAACAAACAGGTACCAGATGGTACCAGGATGGAGCAGAAGCCTCAATGCGCGACGCCTTGAGGAGTTTCTTCTGCCTTTACAGCAGCTTCTTTGCGATGTAGGCAGGAAAAGCTGAAAGGCTGCTCCTCACAGTCCTAAAGAGGTTAAGTGGAGCTCTTCCCAATTAATCATGATCATGGCTGAAAGGTTTTTTTAGGAGCACTGAATGTGTTAGCAACTTTAAAAAAAATAATAATAAAAGAGGGGGGAAGAGAGTGGAGAAGGGGTGGGGGTAGGAAAAACCCTGCTGCCAAATTGTGATTTAAACTGAGATTGGCATCAGCAGACATTTCCACATCAGCCTGTAGCACATCTGGTCCAGACCAAACAAATAGAAGATTTATTCTGTCAGTGAGATCATTTAGCATTCCTTTTCATGCTTCAGAAAGAGCCTGTACCTGTCAGTCACCAAAGCGCTCGGCTTTTGGTGGCTGGGCTCTGTTGCTCTTTCTGACTAGCCTTGATCTGAGACTTCTAAGGAGGCTTGTGTTCACCCGCTCCACCTGGGAGACCGGTACCCATGCCAAGTTCATTTCCATAGTCTTATAAAAATCTCCTGGAGGATTTCAAACATCTGCTCATAAGTAAAGAAACATTGTCTTGAGATATAACAATAATATAAAGGGCAACTGAACCTTCCTTGCAAATAAAACTGAGCTAATAAATTATTTTGTTTCAACAGTTTTATACAATTCAAACAACAAAAAAAAAAAATACTGAATAGAGCTAAACAGGCACACGCATAAAAAATGAGGCATGGAAGGTTTTCTTCTCATACTTCTGGTACCTTTTTCCTTTCCTCCTGGTCAAGAGGTTTGTTTTGCATTTTGTTTTGTTTCCTGAGTGCTTGGAATAGGCTACCCAGGGAGAGGGTTGATTCACCTTCCCTGGAGGTGTTTAAGGGACGGGTGGATGAGGTCCTGAGGGACATGGTTTGATGTTTGATAGGAATGGTTGGACTCAATGATCCAATGGGTCTCTTCCAACCTGGTGATTCTATGATTCTATGCTAATAATTTATGAAAATAATTGGATGACACTGTTGTTCTTATAGCAATAACAATTTGCCATCGATTCCTTGCCCCTTTCAAGCAAAGGTTATATATATTAACTAAGCAAATATCAGTGCAAAACCCTCAGCAGAGCCTCTTCCCTCGTTGGGTGAGAAATGGAGTCGCTTCACACATGGAAGATGTCGGTTATTCTACAGATTTTACACTACGTTGCTACAGTCTGAATAGGAACCGAGAGCAACTGAAGGAGCTGAGGGACATTAGGACAAGCAAAACACAATTATCTGCACTGGAATTTTAATGTCATCCTGGAAGTGCAGTGATGGGATGAGATTTTAAGCTGAAAAAGGGAAGATTTTGATTAGATTTTAGGAAGAAAGGTGATTCCAGATGTGTTTCTAATAAGTCTTCTGCTCATGAACTTGTTCGATGTTTTCCATTGGCTGAACAGATCATTAGTTTTTTTTTAGTTCCTTAGGGAATTCCAATAAATCCTGATACCAAAACTCAAATTCTTATACAGACACTTAGAATCATAGAATCATAGAATCACCAGGTTGGAAGAGACCCACCGGATCATCGAGTCCAACCATTCCTATCAGACCCTAACCCATGTCCCTCAGCACCTTGTCCACCCGTCCCTTAAACACCTCCAGGGAAGGGGAATCAACCACTTCCCTGGGCAGCCTCTGACAGTGACCAATGACACTTTCTATGAAAAAATTTTTCCTAATGTCCAGCCTGACCCTCCCCTGGTGGAGCTTGAGGCCATTCCCTCTCATCCTGTCCCCTGTCCCTTGGGAGAAGAGCCCAGCTCCCTCCTCTCCACAACCTCCTTTCAGGTAGTTATAGAGAGCAACAATGCTCCAAGTCCTTAAGAGTCTATGTGTGATGCCATTAAAGCAGAAATTATTGGAACCAAATCCTGTTTTCCACTGCTTTCTGACAGGCAGATTCCCAGATTTCATTCCATTACTTTTCTCCTGTGTCATGGAGTTGAGCCACATCATATTTATACTTTTGTAAGTTATAGAATCACTTTTAACTGAGAAGAACAGCAGTATTAGTCTGTTCAAGTAGTGAACAGTGATGTAATGATTTCCTTTTCAGTTCTCCTAATCTTAGGATGCAGCATCAAAGCCACAAAGAAAAACAGTTGTTCCTCCTACTGACTAACACCTGCACTGCAAAATCAGTAGCTGTGTGAGTTCACGGAAGGATGGAGAGTAAAAAAGTCAAGGGAAAAGGAAACTGAGAGGAGACAGGGAAAAAGAAGAGATTTGGGCAAGAGAGAGGAGAAAGTAAGAAAGGAAGAAAGAGAAATGTGAGGTTTGATGCATGAAACCATTGCACAAACCCTTTGGAATTATACTAGGAATAAAACGTGGGATAAAATGGCTGAGGGAGCTTAAAGATGATGTTAATCCTCTCCCTGGTTCCAGCAGGATATTGTCACTACCTGAAAATCGCACAAGCATCAACAGTTGTAAAATGCGTATCTTGAGATTTTGAATTATAGCAGTTAAATAAGCACAGAACCAACCTCTATATCTTTACAATGGTTAGTCCCCCTGGGAGCTGAGCTTCCTACACATCTCCTTGGGCTTTGGTTTATAAGCAGAGCTGTGGAAACACTCAGCTAGACCAGATTAGACCTAAAGAGGTGGCCTAGGGCTCCGTGTCTGTCTCAGAGAAGAGCAATGAAGCTGGTGAAGGGGTTGGAGAAAAGGCCTTATGAGGAACAGCTGAGAGAGCTGGGGGTGTTTAGCCTAGAGAAGAGGAGA
Source organism: Coccyzus lansbergi (assembly GCA_033558105.1). Taxonomy (NCBI): domain Eukaryota; kingdom Metazoa; phylum Chordata; class Aves; order Cuculiformes; family Coccyzidae; genus Coccyzus; species Coccyzus lansbergi. The sequence goes on from JAUMJK010000539.1 coordinate 398,097, forward strand.
CTGAGAGGAAACCTCATTACTCTCTACAATGACCTGAAAGGAGGTTGTGGAGAGGAGGGAGCTGGGCTCTTCTCCCAAGGGACAGGGGACAGGATGAGAGGGAATGGCCTCAAGCTCCACCAGGGGAGATTTAGGCTGGACATCAGGAGGAAGATTTTCATAGAAAGGATGATTGGGCATTAGAACAGGCTGCCCAGGGAGGTGGTTGATTCCCCTTCCCTGGAGGTGTTTAAGGGACGGGTAGATGAGGTGCTGAGGGACATGGTTTATTGTTTGATAGGAATGGTTGGACTCGATGATCCGATGGGTCTCTTCCAACCTGGTTGTTCTATGATTCTATGATTTGCAAAGATTTGGGGTTTGGCCTCAGTAGGCACTCCAATTCCCCTACATGTCCCAATTTATATGTGCGGAAGAGCCCGAAAAAGGAGTAGAGACATGAAGTCGAGGGAGTGCGTCACAGGTCAGCAAATAATTGACTTACCCAAGGATCGTCGCTTATCATGGCTCTGCCACTGGATTCTTCATTATCCTCTAGCTTTAACTTTGAAATACGGAGCGATCAATAGTCGTATGTGATGTGACACGTCGAAATGGCTCATTCCCCTGTTGTGGCATTTAATAAACATGATTATAACCAGCCTAAAATGTGACTCCTACAGCATCAGCTGCGAATAGTCTAGTTTATCGGAGAAGAATGACATATAAAACAACCCAGACCAATACAAATTCTCCCTTCTCAAAATTTGTGCGATGTTTCACTTATTTTGTACCATCCAAGACATGGATGAAATGTCTATTGGCTCCTGAAATCTTCTGTGCCTGAGGAGATGCTTGTTCTGTGGCATTAGGACAGGGGCTCTGCCCACACACCAGAAATGCAAGACAGATCCAAAATGACTCGGGAACAACTCTATAGCTTCTAAACAAGAAGCTATTATTCCTCCCAAACAAGCTAACTGGCAAAATGATTGACTTGACCCCTGTGACAAAATTTAATATTTTATATTGCAGACAAAGTTGCTGGCAGTAGTGAAAAAAAAATGTCAAAACTAATGGAAAAAAAAAGGAGACATATTTGTGAGAACTTTTCAATGACAGTTTGAGGGAATTGTATAGTTCTATAGAATCTGAAGAATCGTTAGGTTTTATTCTTTCCGTTTTCCTTGTTCTTAAAAAGCTTAGTTTTAAAAAATTCCTTTTTTATTCTGCTTAAATTCACAAAATGTGCAGTGAATTTGCCCACATGATTGGCAACCCATAAAGAGACTTGACTCCTATGTCCCCGTTTTCTTGAGAAACACTTTACAGTGGTAGAAGAAGCTTCCTTAACTTCTTATCAGTTTGCTTCCATTCATGGTTTTCTGCTATATGTCCCAGTGATCGAAGAAGTGACCAACAAAATAAACTGATGAGCTTTTCATAGAATCATAGCATCACCAGGTTGGAAGAGACCCATCGGATCATTGAGTCCAACCATTCCTATCAAACACTAAACCATGTCCCTCAGTACCTCATCCACCTGCACCTTAAACACCTCCAGGGAAGGCAACTCAACCCCTACCCTGGGCAGCCTCTACCAGTACCTCACGACCCTTTCTATTCTTTATGTCCAGCCTGAACCTCCCCTGGTGGAGCTTGAGGCCATTCCCTCTCGTCCTGTCCCCTGTCCCCTGGGAGAAGAGCCCAGCTCCCTCCTATCCACAACCTCCTTTCAGGTAGTTGCAGAGAGCAATAAGGTCTTCCCTCAGCCTCCTCTTCTCCAGGATAAACACCCCCAGCTCTCTCAGCCGCTCCTCTTCTTCTCCATCCCCTTCACCAGCTTCGTTGCTCTTCTCTGGACTCGCTCCAGAGCCTCAACATCCTTCAGATACAATTCAAGAGGAATAATTCTTCTGTAGTCTGTTCCTCATTAGCCCTAACAGTAAGACAGCTTTTCCCAGTTTTGCTTTTGATGTCAGGCACTTGAATTTTTTCAGTTTTGGTAAAGTGAGAACCATCAAATCCTGGGTATAGGCACTGGAACTTTAAGAGATATCAATATAATGCCAGGTACATTTTTTTTGCCCTGGTAAACTAACACAATTCAATGCAATATTTAAGCAGAGTTTCTGAATCAAACAGGCCAGGGGCAATTGCCTACAGGGAAGTTGACTCTTGCTATTACATTTTAAAGGCTAAAAGAATTTAATTGTGTGGACACAGCCAGTCTTTTGGCCCATGGGCCAGAAAACTGCAACCAGCTGTTTAGTTTACAAATACAGAAGCAGTTGTAATGCCTCCAGAATTCGTAGAATCATAGAATCTCTTGGTTGGAAAAGACCTTTGAGATCATTGAGTCCCACCATCCCTGCCCACTACTAAAACAGATCCCTGAGCATCATAGAATCACAGAATCATAGAATCACCAGGTTGGAAGAGACCCACCGGATCATCTGGTCCAACAATTCCTATCAAAGACTAAACCATATCCCTCAGGACCTCATCTACCCATGCCTTAAACACCTCCAGGGAAGGTGAATCAACCACCTCCCTGGGCAGCCTGTTCCAATGCCCAATGACATTTTCTGTGAAAAACTTCCTCCTAATCTCTACCCTAAATCTCCCCTGGCGGAGCTTGAGGCCATTCCCTCTCGTCCTGTCCCCTGTCCCTTGGGAGAAGAGCCCAGCTCCCTCCTCTCTACAATCTCCTTTCATAGAATCATAGAATCATAGAATCATAGAATCACCAGGTTGGAAGAGACCCACCAGATCATCGAGTCCAACCATTCCCATCAAACATTAAACCATGTCCCTCAGGACTTGATCTACCCATCCCTTAAACACTTCCAGGAAGGGGAAAGCTGCACTGAAGGCCTCGTTGGCACAGGAAAGCTGCAAAACATGCTCTATTTACTGTTGAAAGGATATTGGTGGCAGTCAGTGCCATATCCAGTAGATCTTGGTAAAATCAGTTGAGTAAATAAGCATCAGAACATCACCTTTTGCCAACTCCAATCGTAATCTGAGTCCCTGGTATATTTTATAGAAGTGATGGCTTGTTTGTTCAGTCATACTCCAAGGATTAAATTTGACAACCTCAAAATCTGAGTAACTCAAGCCAAATTTGGGTTTACAGAACAAAACTTGACAGTATAAAAAACTCCAAGGATCGTGAAAGAGAAAGAGAAGGGGACTGTGCAACAGAAACCTGCATGAGCATGTACTGACATTCATAGCTGCAAACAAAAGTACATTTGCTTCTCTTTCAACTTTTTCAAAGCTCTCGGTTCCTATTTCCAGCTTTTGTTCCAGAACCCTCTGAAGTAACTCAGCTATAAATGGAGCTGTGAAAGCTCAGTAAACTGGGAGAAGTGCCTGAAATTTTGCTTTTCTACTTTAAGGGGTTTCACGAAATACATAGATACTCCATAAAAGCACAGTGAAACTGTGTTGATGAAGGTGTCAAAATATGTACATACAGGGAGGGAGAGCTTGATACAAATTTAGACTTAAAATGGTTTATTTTCCTGAGGTTGGAATCTGCCAGAACGTTCACTTATCTGTCGTGCATCTATGATGTTGAATACATTTTACAAGAGCAAGAAAGCAATTCAGCAAAGATTGCAAGAGAGACTAAAGTTAAGTGTCATCTAAGAATGACTTCTTAGCCATGGGTCATGGGAGAACTTATCAATATAATGCAAGAAAGCACCAGTAACATCAGCAATTTTTCATGTAAGATAAAAGGGAAAGGATGTAGTAAATGCAAGGCAAGGATTTCATTGAGAAAAAAAAATATGTGTGCAAACAACCCACCAGGATACAAAATACATCTGTAATAAGGCTACAGAATCATATAATAAATGCACAGAGATATAGGATCATAGGCTAATGCAGGTTGGAAGAAGCTTTAGGAAGCATCTAGTCAAACCTCCTGCTCAAATTAGGGATAACTGGAGATCAGGGCTTGATTTGTGTGGTTGTTCAAAACCTCTCACACTGTGTTCAGTTGTGGGCCCCTCAGCACAAGAAGGATGTTGAGGCTCTGGAGAGAGTCCAGAGAAGAGCCACGAAGCTGGTGAAGGGACTGGACAACAGGCCCTATAAGGAGTGTCTGAGAGAGCTGGGAGTGTTTATCCTGGAGAAGAGGAGGCTGAGGGGAGACCTCATTGCTCTCTGCAACTACCTGAAAGGAGGTTGTGGAGAGGAGGGAGCTGGACTCTTCTCCCAAGTGTTAGGGGACAGGACAAGGGGGAATGGTCTCAAGCTCCACCAGTGGAGGTTCAGGCTGGACAAAAGGAAAAAAATTTTCACGGAAAGCGTCACTGGGTACTGGAAAAGGCTATCCAGGGAGGTGGTTGACTCACCTTCCCTGGAGGGGGTTTAAGGTGTGGGTGGACGAGGTGCTGAGGGACATGGTTTAGTGTTTGATAGGAATGGTTGGACTCAGTGATCCGGTGGGTCTCTTCCAACCTGGTTATTCTATGATTCTCTGAGGAAAGAGTCTGGACAATCACTTTGAGCAACCCCTTCCATTGTTTGCCTTCATGATTGAAGTTTCTCCCTACATCCTGTCTGAACATCTCTGCTTCGGCCTGTGTTCTTCACTTCTCATCTTCCTGTCACACATCACTTCGAGGAACCTTCCTCTGCCTGCTTGATACCCTCCCCATGCTTACTGAAAGGCTGATGTTAGTTCTTCCAGTTCCCCCAGTTACCCAAAGCCATCTCTTCTCCCAGCTAGACAAGACCATTCCCCCAGCCTTTTCTTCTGGGGCAAGTGCTCCAGTGCTGAAGTCTCTGCCCTTTATCCATGTCTTTCTGTCTTATCCTGCAAGGACCAGAATTAGACACAATACAGCAAGTGGGATCTAATAATAATGAATTATCTGAACAATAACATTACGATGAAAAAAGCAACAACCTCACACTATTCTCAATATATGAAATGACCACAGATTGCACCAGGGCAGGTTCAGATTAGACATCAGGAAACATTTCTTCATTGAAAAGTTTCTCAGGCAGAGAATAAGGAGGGAGGTGGTGGAGTCTCCATCCCTGGAGGAGTTTAATAGCCAAGTAGATGAGGTGCCCAGGGATCTGGTTTGGTTGAACTCAATCATCTCAAAGGACTTTTCCGATCTGGAGATTCTATGATTCTGTGATACCTCCAAGAGAAAAAGACTTGCTGTAACTACCATTGGGAAATATAAGGAGGGGAAATTTTAAGTGAGAGCTGGCAATGGTGATGCTCATTCTATTCCTGGCTCATTCTATGGCCAAGTATGGAAATGTAAGCAAGTTCCTTCCATCTGTGCCACTAAGCAAAAACAGGCTTGTACAACCAAGTTTTCAAGCAGGAAACATTGAGTAACATATGTTTATCCAAAGCATCCTGCACCACGTGCATGAAAGGATTCTACTTTTTTTATGGCAGCTTTCAATGAGCCACGTGATTTTTAACTCATTATAGAATCATAGAATCATAAAAGAACCAGGTTGGAAAAGACCCACTGGATCATCGAGTCCAACCATTCCTATCAATTACTAAAACATGTGCCTAAGCACTTCATCCACCTGTGCCTTAAACAACTCCAGGGAAGGTGAATCAACCACCAGAAGGTGAATCAACCACCAATCAACCATTATCTACCTGTGCATTTAGTGATCAGAAATCTCCAAAAAACTCAGGTTTGTTCTGCGCCCTCCTCTCTTGTACTGACTCTCTCCGGCTCTGACTTTATAGACATATATTTCTGTACCAAGGACCTTACTCTCCTTGATAAAAGCAACTGAAGTGGTGAAGGGGGTGGAGAACAAGTCTTACGAGGAGAAACTGAGAGAGTTGACGGTGCTTAGCCTGGAGAAGAGGAGGCTGAGGGGAGACCTCATTGCTCTCTACGACTACCTGAAAGGAGGTTGTGGAGAGGCGGGTGCTTGGCTCTTATCCCAAGGGACAGGGCGAGAGGGAATGGCCTCAGGCTCTGCCAGGGGTGGTTCAGGCTGGACATTAGGAAAAAAAATTTCACTGAAAGGGTCACTGGGCACTGGTAGAGGCTGCCCAGGGAAGGGGTTGACTTGCCTGCCCTGGAGGTGTTTAAGGCACAGGTGGACAAGGTGCTGAGGGACATGATTTAGTGTTTGATGGGAATGGTTGGACTCAATGATCCAGTGAGTCTCTTTCAACCTGGTGATTCTATGATTATAAGATTCTATGATTCTCTGGTAGTCTCCTTCTTTATTAGTCATTTTTAGATTAGTTATACAGTCACTTCAGACACAGGGAACTCAGTGCAGATACTGTTAGAGGTTGCTGTAGTAGACTTTGTTTGAAAGTTTAACTTCTGTAGCATTAGTACTGAACTAAATTTCCTGAATCCTCATGATGTCAGCTCAGCTTAGTTTCTTCCCTTTGAAACAACACAAAAAAAATAATCTGAATGTGGAAAGCTAATTCTATTTATTGCTACTACAACGAGTCATTTCATGACTGAACTTCCTATAAACAGAGAAAACAAATAAGCTTTTTTTTGTTGTTTTTCAAGAATTAAAGCATTACTCAGAAGGTTAGCTAGAACTTAACATTTCAAATGGGAGAGAGGCGTTCGTATAACATCAGAAGTAGGCCTTGTGGTGACAAACTATTCAAATTTGGTGATTGGAAGACCTTTAAAAATAAGTACTGGCATCCACTACTGAGACTTTTTAGCATTTAGGCAGATAAATACTCATGGCCAGGGGGGAGCAGAGAGAGTCCCCTGAGAACAGGACTCTGAGACAGATGGAATGGTTGGACTCGCTGATCCGGTGGGTCTCTTCCAACCTGGTGATTCTATGATTCTATGATTCTATGTCTACAAAGAGGAATAAGCATCCACAAAGAAGACTTTTCCAAAGTATTAGTGAGTTCCAATCTCTAATACCTGATAGAAAGAAATAGCAATTTAGGGTTGATCGGAGTGTTTGATAGGAGTGGGTGTTTGATAGGAGTGGTTGGACTCGATAATCCAATGGGTCTCTTCCAACCTGGTTGTTCTATGATTCTATGACTCTAGGGTGATTTTTTTTTTCAGAACATACATTGGGATGAAGAAACACTGGGATTGAAATCTCTCTGTGCACAGAATCGAAGTCACCTCTGTGCATGTCTCAATGTGCATTCTCTATACACATGCATTGTGTAATCTCATTCCGCGGGATTGTCAGTTTAAACCTTTCAGATCTTCCCTAAATGAAAGAAAAAGAGTTGAAACACTCATTGTTCATTTTCACATTATTTTAGCTTCCAAAAAAAACTTCAGTGAGCTTTGTTTATTTATGTTGAGATCCCATATAGGGCATTGGAATAGGCTGCCCAGGGAGGTGGTTGATTCACCTTCCCTGGAGGTGTTTAAGGCACAGGTAGATGAGGTCCTGAGGAACTTGGTTTAGTGTTTGATAGGAATGGTTGGACTCGATGATCCAATGGGTCTCTTCCAACCTGGTTGTTCTATGATTCTATGATTGGTTCAGATCTCTACCAGATCCCTCTCCTGTAGGTCTGTAATTACTCCACAAAGGTTACACAGGTCAACAAGGTTGTAAAATTAATGTGATACCGATCAAAGATTGGATCATCTACTCACATTAAAGTCCATTTGGGTTAATATCAGTGTGATAAAGGGGGAAGATGAGCAACTCCTTACTTACTTCTCCTTTTCTCCCTTATGATCCGGTGGGTCTCTTCCAGCCTCGTGATTCTATGATTCTATGATTCGCTCGAGCTCAGATGACTCTTCAGACAGCTCCCAGGTGCCAGCTGCTCTTTCCCTGTCTTCCCCAGCTCATCGGAGCTGTTTTTCCCTCTCATAGGCAACCGCCCTGACTCTCGGAGCACTTCATCCCTTTCACTTCCTAAATGGAAATGCTAAATTTTCCACAGAGGAGGTGCCCTGGGGGGGAGTTTTGCTCACACCCAAGAACGGATGTCAGTTAATATTTGGACATGATTAATTAACAGTAAACCCTAAGGCAAACTTTGCTATTATGAAAATAAGACAATATTCCAGATTACATGAGCGGCTGCCTATATGACAAAGCTACCCAGATGCTCTGAAATCAACGAAGACTTGTCACCAACATACAGACAGTTATAATTTTATGAATTTCATGTTCTGATGAATTATTTTTGTCGCTCTTAAGAGTTATAGGAAGGGCCTAGGGATAAAGCGATATTATAATTAACTTTCAAACATTTTCAAGGACTCGTATGAAGTTTTCTGATGCTGCAGAAAATTATGTGGAGCTCACATTCATTTCTTTTTTGCAGGTTGAGAGGTATTTTACCATAGAAGTGGAAGGATGAATTTACTGCGTGTTCGTAAAATGATAGAGTGGTTTGGGTTGGAAGGGACCTAAAAGCCCATTCAGTGCCACCCCTGCCATGGGCAGGGACACCTCCCACTGGATCAGGGGCTCCAAGCCCCATCCAACCAGCCCTTGAACCCCTCCAGGGATGGGGCAGCCACAGCTTCTCTGGGCAACCTGGGTCAGTGTCTCCACACACTCGTTCAGGTCCTCTTCATGCTGAGGACAAGATCTTGCACCTTGGATTACATTTTCAGCTCATTCTTGAATGGAAAACAAGCTGTTTAACAAACAGAGCTGAAATTCACCAAGCACAGCTCAAGAAACAACAAAAAAATTCTAGTGGATTTTTTTTCCTGAAAAAGCTGAAGTGGATTATTGTGCAGGCGAATTAGAGTCATGTATATTTAGAGTTACACGTATTTCGGTGAAGATGTTGGGATAGCTGAACGAGCTCTAGCCTGGAGAAGAGGAGGCTGAGGGGAGACCTCATTGCTCTCTACAACTACCTGAAAGGAGGTTGTGGAGAGGAGGGAGTTGGGCTCTTCTCCCAAGGGACAGGGGACAAGACGAGAGGGAATGGCCTCAAGTTGCACCAGGGGAGATTCAGGCTGAACATTAGGAAAAAGTTTTTCACAGAAAGGGTCACTGGGCACTGTCAGAGGCTGCCCAGGGATCATCAAGTCCAACCATTGCTATCAAACACTAAACCATGTCCCTCAGCACCTCATCCACCCATCCCTTAAACACCTCCAGGGAAGGTGAATCAATCCCCTCCCTGGGCAGACTCTGTCAGTGACCAATGACCCCCCAACGTGAAAAACCTCCTCCCAATCTCTAGCCTAAATCTCCCCTGGTGGAGCTTGAGGCCATTCCCTCTCGTCCTGTCCCCTGTCCCTTGGGAGAAGAGCCCAGCTCCCTCCTCTCCACAACCTCCTTTCAGGTAGTTGCAGAGAGCAATGAGGTCTCCCCTCAGCCTCCTCTTCTCCAGGATAAACACCCCCAGCTCTCTAAGCCATTCCTCATAAGGTCTGTTCTCCAGACCCCTCACCAGCCTCGTTGCTCTTCTCTGGACTTGCTCCAGAGCCTCAACATCCTTCTTGTGCTGAGGGGCCCACAACTGAACACAGGATTCAAGGAGCGGCCTCACCAGTGCTGAGTACAGAGGGAGAACACTTACTGATTGATCTCTGTATCTGTTTCCAACACCTATAAACAGGAAAATTCATCTTTGTTCCCACTTTCTGAGAAGACCACAGCCATGCAAGCAACTGGGATTCTGAAAGCAGCCAAACAGGAGAGCATCGAGCTGCCTCGTTTCTGCGGCTCTGCTAATCTGTTTGGTTCCTGCCCCGGAGCTTTGTTTACACAGCCCCTTGTGCTGCTCCCTGCCTCCCCTACGAATGTTGTTTTGACATGACGGTCACCAGGTGTCCCACCAGCCCTTCCATCAACAGACGCTTGAGCAGCAGATGGTACAAATGGGTTGGCAATAATTGAGCGCCTCGGCCTTGGGTTGCCGTGTCTGGTGCTCGGCAGTGGTGACTAGACGGGGTTAATGACAGTAGCAGGGGAAGAAATAAAACAAAAAGCTGTAAGAATACACTTTTAGAGAAACAAGGAGCTCTTCAGGAGCCAGAGACTGCGCTGAAAATCTTCTCTTCTTGAGAACGATGAGATATATTCTGTAGCAATAGTGGTTTATTTTATAAATGTACCTTCAGTTTAATCATATTAAAAATGTCACGATGTCCCTTACCTCCTTCGATCAATAACTCTGATTAGATGTTCTACCTTAGATTGCAAGAGTATGGTTCATTTAGAATCATAGAATCATAAAACAACCAGGTTGGAAGAAACCCTCTGGATCATCAAGTCCAATCATAAAAAAAAAAGTTTCTCATCTTCTTTTTTCATTTTCCCACCATCGAAGGTCAAAGATAATTGCAGGATCTCAGCTTTAACACCTGCAAACTTCCAGTGCTGTTGCGTGACCCTCAAGACTCCAACGAGTCTCCCAATGTCTTTAGAAATAAGAAAAAAAAAGAAGAAATAAAAGAAAATCGTGGTCAGCCTTTTACAGAACCACTGCGATCGCAGGCAACGAGTGGTTCTTAAACTCTTCCAAAAATAATCGGAGATGGTGGGAAAACACTTAAAAAAATTAGCTATGATGCTCTTAGGATAGAAATTAAATGAGGCTAGCAAGGTGTGGTGATACCTTTCGTTAGACCAACACGTAATTATTGATGTGTTACACACCTACTGGAACATTGAACTGTATAATTAGAATTATAACCTGATGGTAAATGGTTTTTATTCTGTAGTTGAGCTGGTCATACAAAACGTGCGAGTACAGGCAGGATTTTTTTATATAAACCCTTATAGATGTCGATTCAATGTGAATTATTGCAAAGTTCAGGTCTGTTTGTATGGAAGGTTCCACCGTTGTGTTCAATAACCTCCAGGAGTTCGTAGATTGCAGAAGGAGCTAGAAATAAGCCACAATCAGTTCCTTTACTCCTTTCTCTTCTTACTCTTTGAATAAATCACTTGAACTGTTTTCATCCATTTTGCTGCTTCTAAACTGGAGATAATATTCCTGTCCCAGGGGTACCGTGATGTTTAATTAATGCTTTAAGCCCCTTGGGATTCGAGAAGGTGTGCCCGTGTGTATCTGGAACTTCACATATGCAGAATATATATAAATATTTCTTTTACTTTTTATGTAAGGCATAAAGGATGTCGTTCTAGAATCACCACTGAAATTTTTGAACAAGAATAATGGAAAAAAAAAGCCTATCTGGGGAATTCAAGCTGTCAAATTCAAATGACAGGCGTACTTCCCAGCTCCAAATTATCTCCAGATATAAAATTCTCTCTCTTTTCTTGAAATAATTTCCCTCAGAAGACTCAAGAAACTGAAGTTATTGATATTGAACGAATTTCACGTTGCCTTCCTCTTCCAGCGTAATATGGAGTTATTTGTATTCTACTTCGTGGGGTTTTTGTCAGACACTGCGCATTGTCCTGCACTCTGGACCACTGAGAGGTACAACGTAATTCCTGCCGTTGCTGCTATGAGGGCAAGAACAAGAGGAAAAGAAAGAAAAGGAGTTTTATTTTAATCAGAGAATCATAGAATCACCAGGTTGGAAGAGACCCACCGGATCATCGAGTCCAACCATTCCTATCAAACACTAAACCATGTCCCTCAGCACCTCGTCCACCTGCACCCTGAACACCTCCAGGGAAGGTGAATCAACCCCCTCCCTGGGCAGCCCCTGCCACTGCCCAACAACCCTTTCTGTGAAGAATTTTTTCCTTATGTCGAGAATTTTTCCTTATGTTTACGTGCCTATAAATCAGGAGGCAATCAGGCTTCTCAAGCAGCACCACTAACCATCAATACTCCATAGAACCAACGAAGTGCTTGGGAAAATTGTCACTAAACCCATTATTGGCTGTTCTGAGTTGTTTTCTGGACTCTGTGTAATCAGAAGACCAGCATGAAAAAATGAGTCAGTTCTGCAAATTTGTTCCTAGGTTTCTTCTTAGAGAATGAAACAAAATGTGAATCGAATGGTATAAATCTTTTTTATATATATATAAACTAAGGGGTTTATCTTATTAAGGAATGTAGAAAACTTGCCTCTTCCATGATCATCAATGTGATTGAGACAAAAAGGAATAATACCTCCCGTCTATTCCTATTTCCCAGGGATGTGGTTGAGTCACCTTCCCTGGAGGTGTTTAAGGTGCAGGTGAATGATGTGCTGAGGGACATGGGTTAGAGATTGGTGGGAACGGTTGGACTTGATGATCCGGTAGGTCTCTTCCAACCTGGTGATTCTATGATTCTATGAATATTTATTTTGCTACATTTTGCTTTTATGCTGGAGTTGTGTGGATTTTTCCTGTAGTGGGAGGGGAAAATAAACTGTCTGGAGCCCCGGCAGATGTTTCCAGCTCAGCCTCAACTTCTCACATGATCTTGTTTTAAAACCAATGTGACTCAACTCCCCATCTCTTGATCAAAGCTGATAATATCGATTTTCAATGCCTTTTAACCATTTCTTTTGCCTAGACTGGGTACAGTCACAGAATCACAGAATGCCCTGAGCTGGAAGGGACCCACAAGGATCACTGAGTCCAACTCCTGCATGGGACACCCGAACATGCACACCAGTCGGTTAATAATTTCCTAGTAAAATAGTTTCTTCCAGATTTGCCAGAACTAAAAGATTTTGAAGAAAGATGCCAATTCCACAGAAGTTTCTGACAGGCAGGCCACTTTTTACAGAATCACTCTTTTATATCTAATCAGATTCATAGAATCATAGAATCATAGAACAACCAGGTTGGAAGGGACCCAGAGAGTGGTGGGGCCCAGAGAGTGGTGGTAAATGGTGTTAAGTCCAGCTGGAGGCCAGTGACAAGTGGTGTCCCCCAGGGCTCAGTGCTGGGTCCAGTCCTGTTCAATGTCTTCATCAATGACCTGGATGAGGGCATTGAGGGTACCCTTAGTAAGTTTGCAGATGACACAAAGCTGTGTACAAGTGTCGATCTGCTGGAGGGTAGGGAGGCTTTGCAAAGGGACCTGGACAGGCTGGAGCGCTGGGCAGTGTCCAACGGTATGAGGTTTAACACGGCCAGATGCCGGATCCTGTACTTGGGGTACAACAACCCTATGCAGAGCTACAGACTGGGAGAAGCCTGGCTGGAAAACTGCCAGGAGGAGAGGGACCTGGGGGCGTTGGTCGACAGCCGACTGACCATGAGCCAGCAGTGTGCCCAGGTGGCCAAGAAGGCCAATGGCATCCTGGTTTGTATCAGAAACGGTGTGACCAGCAGGTCCAGGGAGGTGATTCTCCCTCTGTATTCAGCACTGGTGAGGCCGCTCCTTGAATATTGTGTCCAGCTCTGGGCCCCTCAGCACAAGAAGGATGTTGAGGCTCTGGAGCAAGTCCAGAGAAGAGCAACGAGGCTGGTGAAGGGGCTGGAGAACACACCCTATGAGGAGCGGCTGAGAGAGCTGGGGTTGTTTAGCCTGGAGAAGAGGAGCCTGAGAGGAGACCTCATTACTCTCTACAAGTACCTGAAAGGTGGTTGTGGAGAGGAGGGAGCTGGGCTCTTCTCCCAAGTGACAGGGGACAGGACGAGAGGGAATGGCCTCAAGCTCCACCAGGGTAGGTTTAGGTTGGAGATTAGGAGGAGGTTTTTCACGCAGAGGGTCATTGGGCATTGGAATAGGCTGCCCAGGGAGATGGTTGAGTCACCTTCCCTGGAGGTGTTTAAGACACGGGTGAATGAGGTCTTGAGGGACTTGGTTTAGTGTTAGATAGGAATGGTTGGACTAGAAGATCCGATGGGTCCCTTCCAACCTGGTTGTTCTGTGATTCTGTAATTCTGTGACCCATCGGATCTTCTAGTCCAACCATTCATGGATTAGAGATTGGTGGGAATGGTTGGACTTGATGATCAGGCGGGTCTCTTCCAGTCTGGTGATTCTGTGATTCTCTGATTGTAAATGCAGAGCCCCTGGGCTCTCTTGGAGACTCCTCCCTCCCCAGGTGTTGCTGCTTTGCCCTCCCCAAGGGATCCCTTTATCTTCCCGGCAAAACCCAACAGCCTCTAGCTGTGCCCAGCCGGGCTGTGGGTAAGGGATGCATCTCCTAGCATCACTACTCCCCTGGCATCACCTCACTGGTGAGTCCCCATGGCACACCCTGCATCACATGGTGAATGTGGCGGGGGGGGAGAAAGGCTGGGGGGCCTGGTGGCCCCCCAGCCAGGTAGGCAGGTAGGCAAGATTTGGAAGGTTGGTGGCTGGTCCAATCTCACCTCTCAGTTGGTGGTTGACGGGTGTGGTTGGACTCAATTGTCCAGTGGGTCTTTTCCAACCTGCTGAGCCTATGGTTCTGTAATAAACTCCCAGGTCCAGCTTTCCTTTCTCAGCATAGGCAGTTCTCCAGTCACTGCAGCAATATTTACTGCGTGGATGTAGACAGGTAGGTGATCCTTGGAGGCTCCTCGACTTCCAGTTGCTTTCGTGATTCCCCACCCTGGCTGCCTATTGCACAGGCAGGTCAGCTACTCAGCTCCAGTGTTTCCCAGGAGCTTATTTCCCACAGTGACCTGGAGATCTGGGAAAAATTCACTTGAAGAAACATTCAGGTCTAGTCAGACTTGTAAGCACAGGAGAACTCTTACTCTTCAAAAACATATACTGATAATCCCAATAAATATTTCCCATGTAAGAAGAGTGAGAAATGAGAGTCAGGCAGATGTCTGGAAGCTGGACCTATAAGTTACAAAATAGGTGCGACCAAAAATATCCAAATAGCTGAAATGACTTCACAACCTTTCCAGTTACAAAATTATAGAATCATAGAATCACCAGGTTGGAAGAGACCCACTGGATCATCGAGTCCAAACAATCCTTCTACTTTCAGTGGAGCATTACTTCCCCTGAAGAAAAGGACTTTGTCAGAAAGGGTCCTCCTTCCTGTCTAGAGATTTTGATTCAGTTTTCGTGGTGGTTTTGAGAAATTACATTAAATAAATAAACATAACCGAGGATTGTAAGGATTTCTGCCCAGTTCAAACTGTCTGTGTGTGAAGGATCCTGCAGGTGGATGAGGTGCTGAGGGACATGGCTTAGAGATTGGTGGGAGTGGTTGGACTTGATGATCTGGTGGGTCTCTTCCATCCTGGTGATTCTATGATTCTATGACTCTATGATTCTATAAATATATTTTTAAGTAAAGAAACAAGATGTTAGGAAGCAGGAAAAGGTCTACTCTGAAAAGATTCATGAGAAACAGGTACAAAAATGGTTCTTTTCTGCTATTTTGTTGGAAGAACACATTTGAAGACGACACATACAGAAGTTTTACAGTGGAAGAGACCAAGAAGCCCTCTGCCTTCCTTCTAGTTTCTCTTTTTCATGGAATCACCAGGTTGGAAAAGACCCACTGGATCATCATTTTTAGTTTGGTTTCCCCATATCTCAGTGTTTTAAAGGTGGTGCTGTGTTTGTGTATGTGCCTGTGTCTCTATATAATGATCCATTAATGACATCTCAATTAGATACGCATCATAGCGACCTTGCTAGTATAAGTGCACATGATTGGCCTCTGTTCTGCGACGGAACTGGTGAATCAGATAAACTTCAAAAGGCAAACTGAAGGCTTATGCCTTTCCTCATGGGGAAACAAACCTTCCTTTGAAGTGCCCATTGGCATCCAGAAAGTTCTGTCAAGGCATCAATTGATTTTAACCACCTTGGGGTACTTTCCAGCCTTTTTCCTCTGATGTAAAAGGCTTTCCTTCTTCTCCCATGTAAATATTCCGCTTCCGCTCAGCCCAATGAGACCTGGACCCCTAGTTGATGCTCTGGGTGCCATCACCACAGCCAGAACCAACCAATCAGCCAACATTTTCTTTCCAATAGCCAAAAGACATCATTTGGTTCTTCACAAGTTAAACAAATACAGCTGGAAAATAGTGATGCTGTTAGGAAGGCTTCAGCTTCCAGCTTACAGGGTGCCCTTAAAAGCAATAACCAGGGTTATCCTTGTTAGCTCAGAATCAATTTTTGTGCATATCTAAGCGTTCGCTCAGCCTAATGATTAAATTACATCTCAGAGCTAAATAATATGCCTGTATCATACTGTAAGACTGGCAGCAGAGAGCTCGAGCATTCTCTCCTCTGTTTATTCAACAGCAAACCACTGCTATTTGTTAAACCAAAAACCAGCACAGTGAGAACACTGAAAACCTTTCTTTTTTGCTTTTTTTTTTTTTCCCTCCGTAACCGCTCAGACTAAACTACACAAAACCAGCTAGTCATTTCTTCCCTGCCAGCTGATTATGCAGCCACTTCGTTTGAAAGCTTGCATAATTTACATTAGCATGCCTAAGATCTCAGGTGACTATGCCTTTGAGGCCAGCATGATAGCCCCAGCGGACCGAGATTTGATATTCTTCCCAATATCTGACCGTTTTTTTCCTTGTTAATTATAGGCAGAGTTCCCTGGCCTGGGCCTGGATCTGCACCTGTTTCCCATCTCTGAGCAGCTGCTAATTAGGTTGCAAATGGTGGGGCTGGGCAGAGCTGGCCGCACATGCTCCAGCAGCCTATTGATCGGGTTGGCACGCCGAGCACACAACAATTATTACCCCCTGGACCCTCTTCCCTCAATAAAAGCTGCTCGTGGACACCACATCTTATTGAAATAAAAACCGCATCACTTCTTACATCAATGCTACAGAACGATGCTCCTCTAATGGAAGAGGGGATGGAGGAGCTGGATTGTGGATTCAAAACTCACTGGTGCACAGACCATAGCAATAGGAATGGTTGGACTCTATGATCCGGTGGGTCTCTTCCAACCTGGTTGTTCTATGATTCTATGATTCCATGAATACCTTGAGTTATGGATATTTAACACGGAGGTGTGAGTCCAAGGCAGCACCTAAATGTTGTAACATTACAGTGATGTGTTTTTTCTCAAAGTCATGTAGTTGTCACTTTGATCCCAGGGCAAAGAGACTTCTGAATCTTATCTTGAAAATGGAGCTGTTAAAACCCTAAGAATCTCATGTTGAAATAATCCTGAAATATTTATTTTATTTAATGCCGCCTTTTGTGCTGAAAGTCAGAAGAATATTTAAGAATTCTGAAATCCATACAGCACTGCAGAAGTAGCTAGTGGCAAAAAGAGTATATATCAGCTGAAGAAACAGCTTCTCTTGGTCATTTAAGACCAGAAAATAATCATAAAAGCAGTTTTGTCTAATGTTACAAGTTATAATGTAAGTTAAGTGTATGTTTCCCTCTCTTGAATATAAATGTCATTCCAGATTCCGACTCAGACTTTTGTACCTTACATACCTCAGGTTGCGTGAGTTTAATCCCATGTGAAGAATGACACAAAAAATAAATGTTTCAGGCTTCCCCAACCTTGTCCAAAGAGAGCAGGTCGTGCTAATCCTGGATCGATGAGCTCTCCTCTAGGACAAAGTACATGGCACACATGCCCTTTCTGAGGCTTTCAGACTGACCTCTCGATAAATATCTCTCCATGGAATAGAATGAAGTTTGAGATTAAGTCATTGGAATTTAAGTGTCTACATAAGTATATTTATAGGTACAATAGTTGAGTTTCTGATATAGTTAAAGGAAACATAGTTAGTACATTCAAGGGAGGACAGTTTAGCTGTCAGTTTGCTAAAATATAGGAATTTGCCGTCATCTGAACTACATTAGCATATCTGAACCATTCACCACAGATCTGGCAAATGTGATGCTGCCACTGTGTGATTCCCATATTATTCTGG
This sequence comes from Coccyzus lansbergi, assembly GCA_033558105.1. NCBI lineage: Eukaryota > Metazoa > Chordata > Aves > Cuculiformes > Coccyzidae > Coccyzus > Coccyzus lansbergi. Next base: position 415,770 of record JAUMJK010000539.1, read on the forward strand.
AGCGAGAACTGGAAAACTAGTGACTATAATGGGTAGACGAGGTGCTGAGGGACATGGTTTAGTGTTTGATAGGAATGGTTGGACTTGATGATCCGATGGGTCTCTTCCAACCTGGTGATTCTATGATTTCAAACAACACCAGAAGCGGCTGCGTATACAAGTGAATTGATTCCTATTTACCACTTATCCACTGACTATAGCAAGAGCTTAGGTCCCCAGGGCACATCAAGACACCTCTGTGAACAAACCTAAACCTCGTTGGCTTCATCTGGAGCTGAATGTTAATGCATAAGCAGGGTCATTGTTTAAATGTTGATGCTTAATTCTGAATAAGGTGCTCTAGAGTATCCAAGAAGTCTACAGGAAGCTGATGGATGTGCTAGAGATTCAGGTCTTTCTAGAACTGCAGCTGGAGATCAAGGAAATGGTGTGACCAGCAGGGCCAGGGAGGTTCTTCTTCCTCTGGACTCAGCACTAGTGAGACCAAACCTCAAATCCTGTGTTCAGTTGTGGGTCCCTCACCACAAGAAGGATGTTGAGGCTCTGGAGTGAGTCCAGAGAAGAGCAATGAGGCTGGTGAAGGGGCTGGAGAACAAGAGGAGTGACCGAAAGAGCTGGGGGTGTTTATCCTGGAGAAGAGGAGGCTGAGGGGAGACCTCATTGCTCTCTACAACTACCAGAAGGGAGGTTGTGGAGAGGAGGGAGCTGGGCTCAGAAGAGGGAGGACGAGAGGGAATGGCCTCAAGCTCCACCAGGGGAGGGTCAGGCTGGAGATTAGGAAAAAAATTTTCACAGAAAGGGTGATTGGGCAGTGGCAGAGGCTACCCAGGGAGGTGGTTGATTCACCTTCCCTGGAGGTGTTTAAGGGACAGGTGGATGAGGTGCTGAGGGACATGGGTTAGTGTTTGATGGGAATGGTTGGACTCGATGGTCTGGTGGGTCTCTTCCAACCTGATCATTCTGTGAAAATGTTTCACAGGATTTAAAGTACCATTAGGCATTAAGAGGATTGAATGCTGCTCTACAGCAGATTGATTCAGTTGCCTAAAGACAGGTTTCAACTTCAATTTAAGGCACCCTAAGACTGTGTGCTTGACCTTCAGCTACCGTCCAGAGACTTCAGTGGATTCCATGTGCTAGATGTCTTGGAGCACTTGGAATGGCAACAGACACCTCATTTTTGGAACCAAATCCAATGGAATGGAATGGATCTTAAAGCCCACCCAGTTCCAACCCCTGCACCTCCCATTGGATCAGGGGCTCCAAGCCCCATCCAGCTTGCCCTTGAACCCCTCCAGGGATGGAGCAGCCACAGCTTCCCTGAGCAACCTGGGCCACCTTCAGTGTGAGGAATTTCTTCCTAATGTCTAATCTAAATCTTCCCTCTTCCAGTCTAAAGCCACTTAGTCTCCTAGGTCTTACATTCATCTGAAACTCACTCTATAAATAATTCACTGGATTATTTGCTTGTTTTTGGATCTGGGGGGCCGGATTCCCAGCTGGTGTAAAGCCACATCTCCTCACTGGTTTTGGTGAAGCTGTGCTGGTTTCCACCAGCTTAGGAACTGCCCCAATGTGTTGATGATGAAAATTTCATCAGCATAATAGGACAGGATATGCTTTGGGGGGAAAAAAATAGGGTGGCGTGCACTGGAAACAGCAACAAAACAGTTCACCAGCTGTTCATAATCTTAATATGCCTGTGGATGGTGCAAATTAGATAGAAACCCCTTTGTGCTGGCTAACAGTTTGCTCAGAAGCTGCAGCAGGTGAAAACGCAATAATCGTCTTCCCATTTTTCAGGAAATAATGATCTGAAACAATGGTTGGCAGCTTAACTCTTGTCAGGCTGTTGTTTTACAAAATCCAGCATTTCCTCTACTTTGAATTTGTATTAGCAGAGGATGAATCATTGATGCTGCCGAATCCCCTCATTTTTCAGTTACAGCAGAATGAATTATTTTCATATATCATGTCATGAGCTTTCTCTATTTTTACATTTTCCCACTGCAGTTGAATCAAAGTGAATATTTCATAGGGATTCCTTTTCTGTAGGGTTTGACCATAAATCAGATTTGCTGCAATCTATCTGCAGAGGTGACCTGTTTTCTCAAAGCTAACCTAGCGAAAAACTCACCAGAAAAAAAAAAAAAAAAAAATCCAAACCAAAAACCTAACAACTAAATCCTAAGATCTTCTTTTAATTACAGACATACACTAATGAATTTTTTAGACACTGGCATAACTTACCTTTTATAAAATGTTTAAAGACATAAAAATGTTGCATAGAGCGAGCTTTAATATTTTGGACAGGCTTGGGATATAGTCTGTCTCCAGCGAAGGGAAAAAAAGGAAGCAGAAAAGGTAGTGGATACATTTATATCAGCACATGACTGGATATGAGTGGTTATGTTATAGTTAAGTGCATTATGAAAGATTTAGAAAACTCCGGTCTTGGCTTTAGGCTTAAAGTAATTAGCGATTTTTGCATATGTGAATCAGTGGAGATTCTGAATCTAACTTTAGGGGCATTCAAGTTTTTAATACAATCTCTTAGCTTGTGTTCAGAGGCAATGTAGTAAGGAACATCAGGGGACCAGTAAGTAGAATCAGAATCATAGAATCACCAGGTTGGAAGAGACCCACCGGATCATCGAGTCCAACCATTACCATTAAACACTAAACCATGTCCCTTGTCCACTTGTACCCTTGCACTTCAATGCATTGATTCTTCTAGGACTGAATCAGATTTAAACCCTAAATGTGGAAGGTGACCAAGTTCTGAACTTATTGGTAGGTTCTATCAGGCCAAGGAGATTCAGGAAAAGCATTTGAAAAGAGAGGGGGAAAAAATAGAGATTGGATGAGGAAAAGTTACTGCTTCAGTTTAGGTAGAAGTTTAGCCAAGTATGAATGATGAACTGTGGTAGAAAGGAACTGGACTTGATGACTGATGTCGTATTCTATATCATAGATATATCCTCATACTACAAGGAATGACTGAGAGAGCTGGGGATGTTTATCCTGGAGAAGAGGAGGCCGAGGGGAGACCTCATTGCTCTCTCCAACTCCCTGAAAGGAGGTTGTGGAGAGGAGGGAGCTGGGCTCTTCTCCCAAGGGACAGGGGACAGGACGAGAGGGAATGGCCTCAAGCTCCACCAGGGTAGGTTGAGACTGGACATCAGGAGGAAGTTTTTCCCAGAAACTGTCATTGGGCACTGGCAGAGGCTGTCCAGGGAGGGGGTTGATTCACCTTCCCTGGAGGTGTTTAAGGGACGTGTGGATGAGGTGCTGAGGGACATGGTTTAGTGTTTGATGGGAATGGTTGGACTCTATGATCCAGTAGATCTCTTCCAACCTGGTGATTCTATGATTCTATATAGTAGGTAATTAATATGAAGTAGACACTGAGCAGTCGGCTGTCTAAGGAGGAACATTGGGATACCCTGAATTATTCCAGCTGGACTCCGGCTGCAACTCTAAATCTCTCATTGCACTAGGAACCACATCATGTGTGGGCTATTAAACGGAGCCACTAAATTTTAGATGGGAAAAATTAGGTTAGATGAATCCTACTTCCAGGGCCTCGGGATGCTACTTTTAAATCTTCTACACCCTATTAATCTGACACCTAAAGGCTAAGACTGGGAATAAAAATTATGCCCTTCATAGGCTTCTAAATGCAAGGGACACATTATTACTCCTCAATAGGAGTTAAGGCCTGAGGATATTTTACGTCCTGAGGTCTTGCAGAGGCATTCAGTGGATGAGTTTCTGTGAGCATGAAATGTAGTACTCAGACAAACATGATTTATAACCACCTCAGGTCTCTTAGAGCTTGGTCAGTGGGTTAGGTGGACAGGACAGGAGGCAGACTATTTGTTCGTAGATGCTACTACGTAAAAATTTGCCATGAGCATTTTTGCATGGCATTAGTGGCAATACCTTCAAAGATTAGATTTTTCAAGCTCTCACCAAGGCCTGATGCTACTTTTTGAGGAACAATTTATTGTCTGAAGGCTCCCTGACCTCTCCCGCTGCTTCAGATTTCTGCAAAACATCCGTCAAAACAGGTTGGTTAAATTGCATTTAGACTGACTACATCCTGCTGCTGATATCCTGCCTGTTTCCCGTAACCTGATGTATTTCCACCTCTGAATTTTACAAAAAAAATTAGTAAAGATACATTTAGACAGAGAAAGAAGGGATGAACGCAGAACAGGCAGACCCAGCAGATTACCAACCAGTTCAGTACAAGAAGAACTAAAAATCCCTTCTGCTGCTTCTGTAGTGCCACAACCAACATTCTAGCTGCGTAAAAAGCCATGATGACTGACGCATTGATGCTCAGGAAACATTTAAAATCAAAGGGTGGCCTCTTTTCTCAAAGTTCTCGCTGCATTAATGCTCTGTGCATTAATATTTTGGGATATTTCCTTTTCTTATTGAGTATCTTCAGTGGTGGCTCCTTCAGCAATGAAATATGTTGTCTATTCAAAGCAAGTTCTTCATAAAACTTGTTTATTTACATTTAGTGTTTGATGGGAATATGTTGGACTCAATGATCCGGTGGGTCTCTTCCAACTTGGTTGTTCTATGATTCTATGTCTAGGAATATGTACAGACTCATATCCCTAGATGCATAAATACATACACATCCATATTCCCAGAAGGGATTAAAACTCCAGGACGTGACACCAAGTTTCTAACAGCAACAGTGCCGCTTTGTTTAAGTGAGGATCCTTAAAAGACTCTCTTGGTTAGAGAACACTATTTTATTTTCATAGCAACGGTTGGACTTGATGATCCGGTGGGTCTCGTCCAACCTGGTAATTCTATGATTCTATGATTTTTTTACATAAGGAAAAGAGGCATAAGGCAGCAATAACCAGCAACCACTGACCTTAGCTCTACACATCTGGGATAGGGTTCAGTGTGAAATAAAGGACAATTCAGTTCAACCGGATCATATGCCAAGGTCAGGTATCATCATCCAAATCTCCTTTATGCTCAAAGTCAAAAAATAGGTGTTTCCAACTCCAAATAACCTGATACATCTTGGATTTTTTGGGAGGTTGAGTGAGAGGAACCATCCTCTAGAGACACAAAAATCACTTAACAGTGACTTCTTAGTAACCTCTGCTGCTGAACTGCAGGCTAAGAGAGACCGTGTATTTCTGAAGTTACCTAAGAAAACCTTTTCTCCAAGAAATCAAAAATTTACCCAGCACGATGGTGAAGAGACAGGGTGGATTTTCTTTGCCTCCTGATTATTATATTTAGATGCTAAATCTAGGTGTTCCAAACATTTCCAAGACATGCAAAATACAACCAGCTTTTCCTTTAGAATCATAGAATCACCAGGTTGGAAGAGACCCGTCGGATCATCAAGTCCAACCATTCCTATCAAACACTAAACCATGTCCCTCAGCACCTCGTCTACCTGTGCCTTTAACACCTCCAGGGAAGGTGAATCAACCACCTCCCTGGGCAGCCTATTCCATTGCCCAATCACCCTTTCTGTGAAAAACTTCCTCCTAATCTCTAGCCTAAATCTCCCCTGGTGGAGCTTGAGGCCATTCCCTCTCGTCCTGTCCCCTGTCCCTTGGGAGAAGAGCCCAGCTCCCTCCTCTCTACAACCTCCTTTCCGGTAGTTGTAGAGAACAACTATTAAATCTCTATTTCAAATCTCTATTTAAATCTCTATTTCATTGCTATAACCACAAATGATACTTTCTGCATTCCTGTCATTTATAGTTAAGGTGAAACCCTCTGAATTTTCTTCCCAATTACTTCACCTTCCCTACTCTCCCCTTGCTTATGTAACCTATTTATTTGTCTTACCCTCAGTATTATTTTTATACAATATATCCTTGCAATTTGACTCTGCTCTGGTATCACGGCAGTGCAGGAAGCTAAATATAACCTCTAGGTAGTTTGGGCTTTTGGAAAAAAAAAATTCTAATGCAGAACACAGGTTGAAGTTGTATCCAAATCAAAAACCTGTATCTTTAAATTAAGAATCTCAATGAGGATATTAAGCACCTCATTGTTAAAGAATGAAATTTTTTTATTATTGTAGTTTTAATCAATGCATTTGGCCATTACACTAAAATGTAATGTATTTATGATGCATTTTATATTGTGCTAATATGATCTGTGGGACTAAAATGCAGTGTTTTAATATAATGTAATTTTTTAAAAATACACCAAATCAGAATGATAATGGAAAATAAAACACACATTCTCCTTCTTCCTTCTTCACAACTCTTTTTATCTATATCAAAGATTTCAATATTAGCAAAATACAGATCTTGGAATGAAAAAGTGATGATTCATTCTTTCTTTCTTTGCAGATTTATTCCTTCTGTCAATAAGACCTGTTTATGAACCCTTAATCCATGAATCAAAAGCTCTGGAAAAGCATAAAAAGACAGTGTTCTCCTCGAGCACTTCACTGAAGAGCTGAGCTTGACTGGTTATAAATCTGTCTGTTGTGGCTGAACTGCCACTTGATGGAAGCAAATGTAGTAAAATGAACTCCTTACTGTTCTTCGAGAAAAGGAAAAAGGATGATAGAGAAAGAGGACACAAAAAAAGAAATCACACCTTAGAGGCTTACTCAGATTTAAAGCCTAAGTCACTCAATCGTGTCATGTTGGGTGATAATGAGTAGAACTCTGCACAAGCTCAGTCGCCTTCTGATTCATTTTCTCCACTTCATAGAATCATAGAGCAACCAGATTAGAAGAGACCCACTGGATCATCAAGTCCAATAATTCCTGTCAAACACTAAACCATATCCCTCAGCACCTCGTCCACCCGTCCCTTAAACACCTCCAGGGAATGCGACCAAACCCCGTCCCTGGGCAGCCTTTGCCAGTGCCCATTGACCCTTTCTGGGAAAATTGTTTTCCTAATGTTCTGTCTAAATCTCTCCTGGTGGAGTTTGAGGCCATTCCCTCTCGTTTTGTCCTCTGTCCCTTGGGAGAAGAGGCCATTACCTTCCTCTCCACAACCCTCCTCTCCTTCCCAGTCATCCAGACTTAATCTCCAACACTGGTGGATGTGGAACTTCTTTTCAACTCTTAAGTCCTCTGCCCTACCAGCATGTTATGAAAACCACTGGGACATCAGCTTCCTTTCTTTTCCTGGAACTACAGGACACTTTTACCAAGAGAACAAACTAAACATTTGTCCATTTGCAGACACTTCCACGGAGAGATGTGACTAAAAATTCTTCTTTTAGTTGGTTTCATGCATGATCTCAAAATACAGTGACTCCTAATGCAAACAGGAGTCAAAATGAGTTCTGCCAGAGTAGTAAACAAGGAACAGAACATGTGTTTTTGATAGTTAAATAAACATTGAGGCAACTTTTCTAAATAATGGCAGTAGAGTGTTAGATGAAATACAGTCATTTGTCCTGATGGCTTAAACTGGGAATTCAGGTAAATCCAGCAAATGGGAAAATATATTACCAACCATAGAATCATAGAAAAAACAGGTTGGAAGAGACCCACTGGATCATCGAGTCCGACCATTCCTATCAAACACTAAACCTTGTCCCTCAGCACCTTGTCCACCCTAATAAAGCCCTGAATGCAGCATTCTTTGATCCTATGAAAAAAAAAAAATTAAAACTTATGATGAATTCTCATCATCTTCATCAGGTCCACTCGTGTGCCTGCAAGTTCATTGTCATTCAAATAAGTATTATGCATTAAATGCCACACAAATTTATGCAAAATTTAATTCTGTTCTCTGCTGGTTTCTATACCTCCCTCATCCTTGAATTCTCTCAGAGACTTCCAAGGTGAGGCAATAACTGAGGAGTAGAACCTATCACAAGCAGATTGCTCTCTCGTTGTTGCCTGCGAGTCCCTTGAGAAGAACAGTGCTCCACTTCATCCAGAATTTAACTTTGAACGTGGTTTGGGGTTTTTTTCAATCTACACAGTACTTCGAATGCAGAATAGATTCATACCAACGAAATCTTTTATGAGAGGTCTTCTGAGGTCACTCAGCAGCATATGGACTTGATTTTTCATGGTCAGTAGTTACGTGTGGCCAGAGGTGCTCTAATTATAACTGTGAAGTGCTTTTTTCCTCAGTACTTGAAATCTTATGCTTTAAGTAATGCTGTTGGGCAGGTACGTGGCACAGGAAGAGGAGCCAAGATGCTCAACTACATCTGTTGAGGTTGCCCTCTACTTTATCCAGGCCGTGAGGCAAACACCCTTCCTCAGGACTGCCCTCGAAGTTACCTTCCTGCCAGCAACTCCATGTGATCTCATCATACATGTGGTGTCCAGAACAGTGTAGAGGTTTGTGCAGTGCTGGGCTTTAGATGTGGGAGGTACAGGTTTGGCTTCAAGGAAAAATCATAGAATCACCAGGTTGGAAGAGACCCCCAAGATCACTGAGTCCAACTATTCCTATCAAACACTAACCCATGTCCCTCAGCACCTCGTCCACCCACAACTTAAATCCCTCCAGGGAAGGTGAATCAACCACATCCCTGGGCAGCCTATTCCAATGCCCAATGACTCTTTCTGTGAAAAATTTTTTCCTAATGTCCAGCCTGAACCTCCCCTCATGGAGCTTGAGACCATTCTCTCTTGTCCTGTCCCCTGTCCCTTGGGAGAAGAGCCCAGCTCCCTCCTCTCCACAACCTCCTCTCAGGTAGTTGCAGAGAGCAATGAGGTCTCCCCTCAGCCTCCTCTTCACCAGGATAAACACCCCCAGCTCTCTCAGCTGCTCCTCAGAAGGCCTGAAGCAGAACCAGTTGCGAGTTATCTAAGACCTGACTGGTCTGTATTGCTAGATATGAACACAACTCTTAGAGCACTTAGCAGAAAGAGGTTTTTCTATTGTTATGGACAGTAGGGTTGTCTTTAACTATGTAGAAGATTCCTAGTGTAAAAGTCTACATCAGTCACCAGTGTTTCTTCTACAAGCAAAGGAGAAAGAAAGGGCTTTTCAGAGTGTGATTCATCCTATTCCAGTAGGTATATCTAAAATGGATAGGATGGATTCATCTCTGGAGACGCCTGCCTCTTGACTACCGAAAAAGTCAAGGCTGATTCAGAATAGATGTCTAACTTTTAGACAATCTTATTTAGGCAAGACGACTACCACCTAAATTTAGCAGACATGACTCAAAAGCATGTTACATATGCAGAAAAAAAAAGGAAATAAACTCCAGAAATCTGCATATCTCCATCTCGCAATGGAACGGGCTGCCCAGGGAGGGGGTTGAGTCACCTTCCCTGGAGGGGTTTAAGGGACGGGTGGTTGAGGTGCTGAGGCACATGGGTTAGTGTTTGATAGGAATGGTTGGACTCAGTGATCCAGTGGATCTCTTCCAACCTGGTGATTCTATGATTCTCACAGTCAGGGACGCCTGTAGTAAGGAAAGGAGCATATCCACACGCACTTCAGTAACACAGGAAGAGAAATCACAGAATATTGTTTAGGCGCTTGCAAAAATGGGTCCAGTAAGATCAAACTACTTGTGTAAAGATGCCCATAAAGTCTGTTTATGGACAAGAAGTGTAGGCAGCTCTTGAGTCTCAAGCCACTGCTGAACCCCAACACCACCCACCCTTCCTCCCCATCCTCATGACCTCACGAAACATCACTGTGAGGTTCTTTTATTTTCTTTTATTTTTATTTAAGGAAAAGCTGAGCAGGTCTCTGAAGTTAAGCAAGTTTCTTCTGCTTTACACATTTAAATTAAAAATCTATTTAAGAAAAAACTACAAGACACGGTGCAATTTTAAAGTCATTTGGCAAACTGATTCTGTCAAGAAAGCTTAGTTTCATTCTGTTTGCTTGCAACAGCTTTTTTTTTTTCCATAACTCTGCTGTTCTTGTTCTTTTAATACATTTGGGAGGCCTGTCAAGGCCTATCCACTCTCTAAATAGCTTTGCAGATTAAATTTTTAACTCTACTCTCTTCATGCAGATGTATATTTCTGACAAAGAATTGCACTGACATGTCATCTCCCATCTTTCTCACAAGAGAGGAAATAGCTACGTGCCGGTACCGTTCGAAAACCTGACTCTCCCTGCAAACAACAAAATAAAATCATTATAATTATAAAACCCTTCCTGGAGAAAGCCTCCTACTTCTTTCTTTGAGCCATCACTATGCAGATTCCATTTGTTATAGCAGTTTGGGGCTGGTTTCTTCTTCACGTTCAACTATGCTTGTAACCAACTAATGAGAAATTGGGGGGGTTGGGGCAGAAGCAAATGAAGTTTTATAGAATCATAGAATCATAGAACAACCAGGTTGGAAGAGACCCACCGGATCATCAAGTCCAACCATTCCTATCAAACACTAACCCATGTCCCTCAGCACCTCATCCACCCGTCCCTTAAACACCTCCAGGGAAGGTTTTTTGGGTTTATTGCTGCTATAGTTGCACCTGAACGTCTCACACCCAGACTGACCCTCAGCTCTTGGTTTCACTCAGAAACATTTCTTCATATACTTTTTTTTCCAATGTACATGCCGATAAAATCCTCCTCTACTGCAGACACCCTGGCCAGGGAAAGGGTGAAGGAGTCACTGGAATTAAGGTTTTTCCAGTTTACACGACCAGAAGTGCCCAGTTAAGGACTTCTCAATGATCCGGTGGGTCTCTCCTAACCTGATGATTCTATGATTCTCAATGGTTTAATATTTGATAGGAATGGTTGGACTCGATGATCCGATGGGTCTCTTCCAACCTGGTTGTTCTATGATTCTATGATTCTATGAATAATTGTTGTTTCCTAGAAGGGGGCACTAGACACTAAAGAAACAACGAACTGAGTTTCAGAGTGCAGGATCCATCCCTGGATTAGGAATGTAAATTAAATGGGTCTTCAATGTGTCGTGCAGTTTGTCGTCTTAGGTTCAGTTTCCTCCTCCCCACAGAGTCAACTGCATGCAAATAGGTCGTTGCTTATGCATAAGTCATTGCTTATGAATTCTTATTATCAAACATTTCTTTGGGACTCGAGATGCTTTTCTCAGATAAATATAGCGCAGAGCTGGATGAACAGGGAAGAAAAAATGCTGGTAAAGATAATGGGAGATCTCTGGGGTAACTCCATTGCAAGTGGCACAAATGCCATTAAGGAGTCTGAGCATTTCTGGTCATAAATCCTTACTAGAGGTGTAAAGAAATCAACAGGAATGTGTCACCATCCAAGATTATTAAAAAGTAAAGGAGGTTGCACTTTCCAGGAGCTGTTATATAAGAGAATTTCTGCTTTGAAAATAATTGAGAAATGCCAGGATTTGTCACTTTAGGGTATTTTCCCATTTCTGTGCCGTCCTGGAGGCAGGAATTAAGAAAACTACAGCCTCTTCACACTTTATTATCATATATTGTGTTTGTATTAGTGATTGATAGGAATGGTTGGACTTGATGATCCCAGTGGGTCTCTTGCAACCTGGTGATTCTATGATTCTATGCCTGGTTTGTGTCACCCATTTAGAGGTTCCAGTTAAAATTTATCCTTATGTTTGGAATGTTAAGACAAGTTTTTCCATCGGTCACACTGAAAGAAACAATCTAATTTTATTTTAGTCTGTTTTATATTACTTGCAGGCAGGAGGTGTCTTCTTCTATCATAGGGCACTTCATGCTTCCTAGGATTATCACCTCATTTTAACAAACAAATTCTCTGCTGCTGTAGAGTTACTGGCCTCTGGTAATATTCTTGCTCTCCCTAATTCCCTGTGTCCTAGTTCAGCTGAAATGTTTGATCATGTGCAGAATGTATAGCAAATGCCTCCTATTCTCCAAAACGTACATGGAAGTATCTTATGGTCAGCAGTACCTGGTAAAGCTCATAGTTGACATTGTGGTTTCTTCTAAACTAGTTATCGATTATGTGGTTTCCCACTAGATGAAACATCTGATCCTTTGCAGTCCAATATTCTGATCCTCTTTGTTTCGTAGAACCATCAGGTTGGAAGAGACCCACTGGATCATAGAGTCCAACCATTCCCATCAAACACTAAACCAAGTCCCTCATCTACCCATCCCTTGAACACCTTCAGGGAAGGTGACTCAACCTCCTCCCTGGGCAGCCTCTGCCAGTGACCAATCACCCTTTCTGTGAAAATTTTTTTCCTTATGTTGAGCCTGACACTCTCCTGGTGGAGCTTGAGGCCATTCCCTCTTGTCCTGTCCCCTGTCCCTTGGGAGAAGAGCCCAGCTCCCTCCTCTCCACAGTCTCCTTTCAGGTAGTTATGGAGAGCAATAGTTTTTTTTCTGATGTCCCATACAGTTTTTCTGAACATGTTGCCTTTTGTATTTTAACTAAAAAAAACATTTCAGATTCAGAGATCGTGACATCAGGTATGTAGCGAAAGGCAGAAATGTTATCCAAACTGTTGTAAAACACAATCCAATTTATAAATATAAAAATGCACAGACACATATTTAATTATAATGTATGAGCATATTAAGTTCTTATAAGTAATAGTACAAAATATTACAAATCAAGATAAATTCTCATGGAAGATAAAAATATAGAAGCAATTCCTTTGTGTATGTTATTGTGATATTTTTACGTACTTCTGTGCAGGATCTTTATTAAACATCACCTCTATATGATAGGAATGGTTAGACTCGATGATCTGGTAGGTCTCTCCCAACCTGGTGTTTCTATGATTCTATGATTGGAAGTAATAGTAAACCCGAATCATTAACTGAAAAGCTTTAATAGTTTGTCTTTCACATTAAAGCAAATAATTTCAATCCCAATGTCTAAAGTTAAATTCTCTGGAAATTATCTAGGTGATTAACTGCTAGACTATCCACTCTACAATGAAAATATTGACACTAATCTCCTCTTCTCTGGTATTTTGGGCAAATTTCTCCTCTCTTCAGGAGTCCTGGGTTATTAATAATGATTAAAATCAACTAAAATATCTACAGAACTTAGTGAGAATTTGCTATGAATTCATGGTTTGAAAGTAATAAAAATAAGGGGGTTTGAAGCAATTTCCTTTTTTGCTTGTAGTGTTCTGCCATGTTTGTCTTTTTCTTTATAGCATTTTTTTCCCTCTGAATCATAGAATCATAGAATCACCAGGTTGGAAGAGACCCATCGGATCATCGGGTCCAACCATTCCTATCAAACACTAAACCATGTCTGAGTGGACTTGGACAACTTGCTGCTGGATGGAAGTGATACTTGTTCGGATTTTACCCTCAAAATAAAAACAAAGCTTTGCCTTTGTTACGAATACAGTTTAACTGCAAACATCATGGCAATTGAAGAGCAGTCACAGAGGAGTCCCATTAGCCTTTTACATGAAAATCGAGTCAAGGAAGAGAAAAAGCCCAAGTCCTTGGGGTTATTGATTGCTAAATATCTAAAAAATAACCTTTGAAGCTCTGGATTTCAGTGGCTTAAATAACACAATAGGTCTGTGGGAAACTGAGGAACTGAGAGAAAACTCTTTGTGTTGGATCATCACCCTCTCAGCTGCTCAGCTCAGTTCCTGAGATCCATTTGATAGGAATGGTTGGACTTGATGATCCGATGGGTCTCTTCCAACCTGGTGATTCTATGATTCTATGATTTGGAAGCTGCAGAGTTCTGTACTCCACTGATGACTCCATGTGACCATTTACTAAGAACAAGTAAGAGCTTTCACTAACAGGAATGGGATCTGCTTTTCAGGTCCAAGCACAAGAATTTATTAACTTAATACTAGAATTTTGTGTGGAATATATGTCTTGTTGTGTGTGTTGTTGACCTCATCTCAGCCCAGACAAAAAGTTAAAAGATAAAGACTCGGGGGAAAAATATCCGTGAAATGTGGAAAAAGTACATCTGCTGAATTCCTCAAATCAACTCAAGAATTTGGACATGGGTTAGTGTTTGATGGGAATGGTTGGACTCGATGACCTGGTGGGTCTCTTCCACTCTGTTTTTTTTCTATGATTCTATAATAAATATGTGATTCTTTTAATATCGAAGCATCGAATGGTAGAGCATTCAAACATACAGCTCATACACAGGCTCACAACAGTCCAGAGCCTGAACTACAGACATTAGAAATGAAAAAAAATAGTTCCTTCTGGGCAACCTCTCTGTGTTGTTCTGCTGGAGAGCTCAGTCCTTTGTTTAACCTTCGAGAGGTGTTGTGATAACATCGTGATTTGATGTGTGGTTGGGGAGGGAGGTTGCAGTAAACAAGCCTTTATGGTGGAAAAGAGGATTAAGGGACTGAGTTAAAAGGTTTTATTAGTAATTGAAATATTCCACCTTTTTTCTTTCTGATTCATCTGCTACCATGAAGCAGGTGAAGACTTGAAACCACAGCTTGAGAGTGAACTTGACAATTTGTTGAAAAAGTGTTAGATTTGAAAAAACATCCAAATCTGTTTTGCTTTTACTCACATCTTCCTCAAGGAATTTCAGTGCAGAGCATAAGGTCTGTCAAAACGATATTTTAGAAGAATAAATCTATCAGCAGCAAAATAGTTCCCATACGAGGAGAAGAAAAATGCATTTGGAAAATGCCATTTCATTTCCCATTTTCTGCATCTGCTTCAGTTTTCAATTCCACACGGAAGGTGGCAAATTTAAAGCGGGAAAAGCAGGTTATTTCCATTGTTTTTCATCATTTCTGGAAGTCCTGTAGGGCTCGTGGAGGTTCAAGTGATCCCATAGAATAGAATCATAGAATCATAGAACAGCCAGGTTGGAAGAGACCCATCGGATCATGGAGTCCAACCATTCCTATCCAACACTAAACCATGTCCCTCCTCACCTTGTCCATCTGAGCCTTAAACCCCTCCAGGGAAGGTGAATCAACCCCCTCCCTGGGCTCAGCACTGTACAGACTCACAAAGTCCTGTCTGTGAATCCAGTATCTTCCATAAAAAGTCCCTGTTAAACAGAGAGGGTGAAACCACATCCCTCTGAAGACCAGAGGTCCCACTGTGTCTTGACAGGACACTTCAATGACACAGGAGGTCTAAGAGAGGAAAAGTTTCCTCATACCGTGAGATTTCAGGGTACACCCTGCTGATTTATTTATTCATAAGGCAAGTTTGGCTTTTCTTTGTGAAGCTTTAACAACTTCCAAAGAAGAACTGAGGGATCCAGGTAGCAATAAAAAAAAGAAAGGGGGGGGGGGGGGAAGGTTTGTATCGTCACATCTATTTTCATTCTCGGCGTGTTATTTAAAATGTTATTTTACATTTCTTTTTTTTTTTTTTTTTTCAGAGTGGCTGTCAGTTCACCTTTGAGAGAGATGCAGTTGCTGTTATGTCACCTCGCATGAAAGGTTTAAGCCTGATAGATGATAGCAAAGCAGATCTGCACAAACAGATGTACAATCCACTTTGCCTCCGTTAGTTAGACTCTTTGTGGCACTTGGAAATTAAGGAACAGAAGGACACAGAAGGGTGTGTATCTTTCCAGTGTTCCAGGTCAGGTTGGATGGGGCTTGGAGCCCCCAATCCAGTGGGAAGTGTCCCTGCCCATGGTAGGATGGGCTTTGAGGTCCCTTCCAACCCAAACTATTCCATGATTCTCTGAAAATTAAACAAAAATGACATGTTTCCTGTTCCCATTTGGTTTTCCCTTGCTCTATCCCCACTCAGACATGTTCCATGTCAGTCCACCTTGCTCCATGCTATTTCCCTTCTTACAAATATCGACCGTGACCACAGTAATTAAATATTTTCCCAAAGACGCGAGTATTTCTGCCTCCACCGTGACCTTCCTCATCTCTGCGAGGGTTTTCGTCAAGAAACCTTCTGCTCCCTTTTTGGTGCAAACTTGACCTCTGTTGTCTTGGTTGGAAAATGCACTTGATTTCTAACAAGAGCTTTTTCAAAACGTAACACTGCTGATTTGTTGGATAATGAAATCCAAATTGTTCCACAAAAAAAGGTGCAATTATACAGCGTGTAATACACAAATAAATTGACTTAATGTTACATTATAATGAAAACTGTGCAAAATCCTCTACACAAGCACAATAAAATAATAAAAAGTAATAGAACAGGTAATAGATGTAAAATAAATGCTAAAAAAGTAGTTCAAATCATTTTCATACCAGTCAAAAGATACTGAGAAGGGCGCATCCAATCACAATAAAACACCAGAATGAAACACTTCTAAATAGTAATATAAATTTTTGTGGACACTTCATGTCCCATGATGTGGAATTGACATATAGTTTGATTTTCTTTTTCCTAATGTAAGCCACAGTTTTACAGTCCTAGTGAAAACATTTTATTGCTGGGGATGTATTAGACATGGTTCATTTCCCTTCTCAGTATGGCTTTAATTTTCCACATCCATGGCTTGACACAGACCCAAACACCAGAAGATGGTTGTCTGCTATAAAGTGTTTGGTTTTCTTTGATTGCTTTACAATTTAATCTATAGTTCATTCCATTAACCCTTTCCATTTTAATGCCACGAAAGTCTCTCCCCTCTCCTTAATATGAAGATAAACTTCCCCTGAAATATTTACGCTCTCCTGTCCAGAGGATCACAAAGAGAACCGGAGGAAGTAACGAGCAATCTCTTTCTTAGCTAACTTCCCAACAGCTACGTGAAACTGGTGAAATAATGGAATGCACTGCAGCAACAGGATTTTCCCTTCTGTTTTCATAATACATCCATAATTATTCATTCATTTAGTTCGGTAGTATTCATACCAATGCACAGAGCCAAGAAAGTGCCACTGTCATTCTAACTTTCTCCTCAATCCCTGCTCTTCACGGGGGGAAAGGGAAAAAAAAAATATGTAACACGTTCCCCGTCTGCAGTGTTGTCACATCCGATATCCAGTTCCTTCCGGCAGAGAAAGTGTATCTGGGAGGGTCACCAGATCAGGCTGTGCCTCAGGGCTCCTCGCCTGGAGTACAAAAGACTCGACTCAACTCACGTTAGTGATGGAGGTGGCCTATCGGTGGTGACGGACTGCCAGCTCGGGCTGTGGGCTACCCGTGATAACTGCCTTGAAATGCTAAGTGCTTAATTAAGGACCTTTCATATCAGTTATTGAGGGCTCCATCTCCCATAGCCCAGGGCATTGTACTTTACAGAGGACTCCCCAGAGCCACAGCCAACTTTATTGCAGTGACAAGTTAAAAAAAAAAAAAAAAAAAAATAAGAAGAAGAAGAAGAAGGGGAGGAGGGGAAAAAAAAAAAGGAAAGAAAGAAAGAAAAGAAACAAGTGGTTTTAATCCTCCCGCAAGCGCCCAAAATCTAAATACGAGCAGACAGCTGAGCCGACATCATGATCCCCGACTAAAAATACAGGGAGAGAGGTTTGACTTAGGAAGATATTGCTTGCTGGTGCTGTGGGTGAGGTCTGGAGTCATCGCTGACAAGACGATCAGACCGCTCGCATTAACCCACGGTGCGACTGTGCCGTGCGCATCTTTTCCCTTTCCAGAGAACACTTGCCACCAGCTGAAGAGACACGTTTATTTAAAAGCAGAAAAAAACCCTGATGTTTGTGGCCAAACCTTATATAATTAATACTTGTTTTCCATAAACTGCAGATTCTGTCAAGGAAGGGAAGAAATATTTCACAACCCACCAAGCAGCTGAGGTTGGGAAAGAAATACCTTTTGTTTCTGTCTGCGGCAGAGGAGCCCTGCGTGAGAGCGATCAGTTCTGCCTTGGATTACTCGTGAGGGCATCTACCAGCAGGAACTCTGCTGAAGTCATTAAAGTTACATCTCTGTGAAAGCACCGTCAGGACAATCAGAGTCAGGCTCACAGCTTTCATTCAGGAGGTTCAGAGATAGGAAAACGCAATCATGGAATCATAGAATCACCAGGTTGGAAGAGACCCACTGGATCGAGTCCAACCATTCCCACCAATCTCTAAATCATGTCCCTCAGCACCTCATCCACCTGCACCTTAAACTACTTCATGGAAGGTGACTCAACCCCCTCCCCGGGCAGCCTGTTCCAGTGCCTAACAACCCTTTCTGTGAAGGATCCATTTCTAATTGTCTGTCACTTTCGTATCAGAATGATTCTTACTTTGTGGCAGCGCAAGACAAATTTGGAATCTGGGCAAAGGGTAAAATGTTGCTGCCAGTTCCCATAGCACCAAATCAAAGCAGCACTCGCATCACAATCTCAGATGAAACTTAGAAACAAGAAGACCAATCGTCATAGAATAATAGAATCATAGAATCACCAGGCTGGAAAAGACCCACCGGATCATTGAGTCCAACCATTCCCACCAAACACTAGTACCAGCTCTAGTTACCATCTTA
This sequence comes from Coccyzus lansbergi, assembly GCA_033558105.1. Taxonomy (NCBI): domain Eukaryota; kingdom Metazoa; phylum Chordata; class Aves; order Cuculiformes; family Coccyzidae; genus Coccyzus; species Coccyzus lansbergi. Next base: position 434,051 of record JAUMJK010000539.1, read on the forward strand.
TTTATCCCACAAAAATGCAACTGAGAAGATCATAGAATTATAGAATCATAGAACAACCAGGTTGGAAGAGACCCATCAGATCATCGAGTCCAACCATTCCTATCAAACACTAAACCATGTCCCTCATGGGACAAGATCAACTGAGTGACAAACCAAAGCCATCAAAACCTGAGCAAGGTCCAAAAAGCTGCTCAGGAAGAGTTCCCTGCAAGTTAAACTTCAGTTTGCAGAGCTTTTTGGGGACCTCCTGAGCCTGAATCAGGCTGTTCCAAGCACTACAGGCTGGACAGAGCCTCATGAAAACATCTGAAGGGTCACAGAGCTGCTGTGCCCCAGCAGGGAACGTGGCAATGCAGACACAGCCACTCCTCTTTGCCATCCCCCCAGCTGGTTAATCTGCCAGGGAGCCAAGCAGGGACAGACAGCAAAGCAACCAAATCAAAACATCCAGCAGGCGTAGACTGACAATTCCTCTTTTCATATCTTATCTCCAATATCCCTTCTTCTACTTCTTTTTTTTTTCAATCAACTCACTCTGAGCCCTTTGATGTTCCTGCAGCTCTGCACCTCCTCAGCTGACAGTGGAAGCACTGGATGTCTAAAAGCCACTGACACCAGGATGATTTATTTTTAAAATGCAAATGGCAAGTGCTTAAAGTAAAACGACGCTTCCTAAACTTAACGAGAGTAATACACCGTCAGCACAACCGCATAATAATCTGAGAACTACACGATCTACACCCTCAGTCTGATTTTTTATACGGAGCAAGGTTTGCGTTTTACCTATAGATTTAAATGCGGTGTCCTAAATATATTAAATATGTATTATTTTGGGGTATAATGTACTGTATTTTAAACTTAAATAAATTAGAATCGTAGAATCAGCAGGTTGGAAGAGACCCACCGGATCATCGAGTCCAACCATTCCTATCAATACACAGTTTGTAATGATATAAATAGCTTACGAACAGCAGTAATCAAAGAAATAGGCCAGACTTATCCTGGGGCTTGCACGGTTTTCCAGTAAGAGTTTAAGCAGGATCTGAGCAGCGAAGAGCAGTAATATCCGAGATACAGATCTCTTACTGCATCTAGGAGAGCAATCCTGCAGCCTCTTTCGTATGAAATATTTTAATATTCCTTTTACACTTTGCGATCTCTGAATAAAGGAGGAAAGATTAAACCTATCGCCTGTTCCATTGCGCTGAGATCCTTTGAAATGAATGGAAAAAAATAAAAGCTGTGTAAATGGAAGACGTGATTGCTTCTTTAGCTGAATTTGTAATTAAAGTCACTTCTTTTTTCAAGGCAGAAATCAGGGAGCCTTCTCCTTGTGTACAGTTTTTCATGCCTAATTTAGCAGATTATATTTCTCCCACATCCTGTGACAGTTAAATAAACAGGCGTAGGAAATATCTTTAAAATAATTTAAGCTTATCCATAAAAAAAAAAAAAAAATTAGAAAGACAACATGCTGAAACACACAATGTGTGCTGGAAAGATGGGAATATTAAGGCCATTGTTTAATTTTCAAGACCGGGTTACGGGGAAAATTATTGGTGATGCAGAACCCAAGCGTCTGCGCTCGCTCAACGGTGTGATCCCGACAATTATTAACAACAAAACTGTTGTAGCGTGGGAAGAGTAAATAAGCTCTCGCCGCGGAGCTGCCCGGGCGAACCGCATTCCTCCGGACGGTATTTTTCTGCATCCAGCTCCACCTGATGACAGCGACAATCAACAGTGGCTCCAGGCAGCTGCTTTGCTGCAGGCCACATTCAATTATGTCGAGCTGCATTAGTCCCTGGCGAAGCTGTCACCTTCCAGCCTGTGAAGTGATAGCATGAAGAGCCTCCTCAAGTCCCCACAGCTCTGCCTTCGGTTAGGGGAGCGAGGGGAAGCGACTGGAAAAAAAAAAATTAGCCATTAGCACCGTGGCTGCTCACAGCTCTCGTTTTGCTCGTGGAAGGGGGGAAAAATAAAAAAGCAGCTTAGGTGAGCAGGATTCACAAAGCTGTGTGGTGTAGGATAACTGCAGACTTTTTTTTTTTTTTTTTCCTGTAGAAACATTTTCTTTTTTCATTCAGGATGGGGGTGGGAGCAGGAGATATTCCCTTTCCTGGATTTTCAGAGTTACTCAGCCTCCTGGAGAGCGGCTCGAACTGGCGTCAAGCTCCGCCAGGGGAGGTTCAGCCTGAATATTAGGAAAAAAATTTTCAGAGAAAGGGTCATTGGTCACTGGCAGAGGCAGCCCAGGGAGGGGGTTGAGTCACCTTCCCTGGAGGAGTTTAAGGGACAGGTGGACGAGGTGCTGAGGGACATGGCTTAGTGATTGATAGGAATATTTGGACTCGATGATCCGGTGAGTCTCGTCCAACCTGGTGAATCTATGATTCTATATCTAACAACAACAAACTGTTCACAGAGTGACCCGAGTTGGAAGGGACCCACAAGGATCATCAAGTCCAACTTCCATCACTGCACAGGGCAACCCTCACACTTACACCAGGTGTCTGAGAACCCCCAGAATTATACCACATGCCTGAATGCTGCCATTTTCACAGTATTTAAAAAAAAAAAAAAAAAAAAAAAACCATGACATTTCAGGCAGTAGGTTCTGAAGGAGCTTTGGTTTTTTTATCTGTTCAGTCCACCAAGTTCAGTCCACCAAGGCTGGGATGGATGGGGCTTGGAGCAGCCTGTTCCAGTGGGAGGTGCCCTTGACCATGGTAAGGAGGATGGAATTAGATGATCTTTCAGGTCCCTTTCCAACTCAAATCATTCTTTGATCCTATAATCTCTCCCCTCAAGAACAGCTTTACAAAGCTTCCTTCAGGCAGGTGGGGAGGCACATGGACCAGGGAGGGATTTGGAGATGGAAGAGTGAAATTTTCCCTGCTGAATGAGCCAAACTCACACCAGGACCGAAGTAGCCTGATGGAGAAATGGGTGACTTCTCTGCACCGCCAACGCTTGACCTCTAATCTCCAGCAAGTTGGATGTGTCAGACCCACAGCTGCAGAGCACTCATCACCATACAAACCCCAAGTTAGACACAACACAAGGTGGTAACCTATGTTTTCTTCTCCCAAGATGCGGTCTGTGTAGTTTTCCAAGCCAGTAGGCAGCTGTGCTCATGTGCAGGACCTTCCAGAGCTTCCTTCGCACAGAAATTTCTCATCTCAGCTGTTAGACCTACACGGAATGATTGGACTCGATGATCCAGTGGGTCTCGTCCAATCTGGTTATTCTATGATTCTATGATTCTAATAGTTTTGTAATAGACGTGCCTAGTGTGTGTGAATTTGCGGCAATAAAGTACTAACATCATTTAGTAATAATACAGGAGAGATAAATTATCACAGAATCACAGAATCACATAATCACAGAACAACCAGGTTGGAAGAGACCCACTGGATCATCGAGTCCAATCATTCCTATCAAACACTAACCCATGTCCCTCAGCACCTCATCTACCCGTCCCTTAAACACCTTGCTCTGCCTCTCTGCGTATTTTTTCTTCATCGCGAAAGATGAATTCACTGCATTATAATTCAGTTTTTAGGGCTTAAAAAGCGCTTAATTCCTTTGTACAGATTACTGAAAGGGGTAAACTCTTGACATACAAACAAATACCTTAAAGATCTGCTGGAGCTCTTTCTGTCCTCTTTGAGAAATGTTACTCAGGGTTGCAGGATGCTCATAGTATTTATTAATCATGTATTAGCCCTTTTTTATTATTAATACAGGTAAACCTTAATACAAATCATGCCTAGAAATGACTTGTACTTGAGCTGAAAAGGAAGATGTGTTTGCTGCTTGTGAGGGAGGGATGGAGGAGGAAAGAAGCTGGGTTTTAGCAATCTGCCTCTGAAGGTTTGCTGTCACATGCCTCAGTTTCCCTGTTAGAATCATAGAATCACCAGGTTGGAAGAGACCCATCGGATCATCGACTCCATCCATTCCCATCAAACACTAAACCATGTCCCTCAGCACCTCGTACACCCGTCCCTTAAACCCTCCAGGGAAGGTGACTCAACCCCCTCCCTGGGCCGCCTCTCCCACTGCCCAATGACCCTTTCTGGGAAGAACTTTTTCTTCTTTTTTCTGTTTCTTTTTTCTTTCTTATTTTGTTTTCATTTTTTCTGTTGTAAAAATAAAGAGAGTCACAACTTGTGCCTCGCGCTGCTGTTGAAAAACGTCAGCTCTTTCCTTCCTGAGACATCTCGCCTTGAAGAATCCTGATCTCATTCCCCACAATTTCACAAGCTCAAAAACATTCCCCTTCTCAGATTTTTTTTTAAAAGCGAATCATAACCATTTGCCTCCATGCAGCAAAATAAGACTCTAAAAGTCCTACCAAGCCCCCCAAAAAACCTGCAGCAGGAACAGATTGAGCAAGTGCACCTTGGGGATAAATGCATTATGGACTTAGATCCATTATCACACCTCTTCTCGTCACAGCACTATCCGAACCCCACAGGAAATCATTCATTGAGATGCGGAATGTCATTTTAGTCGTAGCATTAATTTCCCAGCTGCTGGGGAAGATAGATTGTGCCCCTTCACGGCGTATAAAAGAAAATGAGCCGAACTCCATTCGATAACTTCGCTACTGGATGTAGGTTTTATTAAGGGCCAAGATCTCTGTAATGTAAACGCTGGTAACATGTGTGTTTCTTCCTAAAGATGGGCCCTTCCATTTTATTGCCTCTCCAAGCAGTGAATAACACACATCGACATGCTGATGAGGAGGGTTCCAAATGAAGAATTTGGCCATAACTAAAATGATATTACTCTGTCCCCTTGAGGGAAGGGCTTGCTCTCAAACCCCAGCGGGAGGCTCTTATGATAAAACTCAATTTGGGACATTATCCTCCTCATGTTTATTTACTTTTCCCCTTTTTTATGTACACAATCAATATGAAAATGGAGCGAAATGTACGTAATACCACATAAAACCAACTGTTTTCTTCCTCTCTCTTTCCTTTCCGCAGCAGATTGAATCCTAAAAGCTTCTACCAATCTGAGTAGAATTCAACACTGTGAAACCGTTTTGTTTTTTTTTTTTCTCCTGCAGTAGTGCAGATAAAAGGGAGAAAATCTAGTTGGTAGCAGTATGAAGTTTGATTCTTTAGTTTGCTTCACACGGCCTATTATAGACCCCTGAGTTAAGATGAAACCTATAACAACCTAGAGAGTTTATTTCCTTCCACTGATTACTCATAGACAGTGTAACGAAGAGCACAGATTTATATTTCTGTGCAGCAGCTGTTTGAATTTGGTGAGATAAATCCTCCAAGGGACCAGTGGTTTTCGAAGGGAACACCTGGAGCTGTGGCCTATGGGAAGCAGAAGCTCCCAATATTGGTAGATACTCTCAGAAGTTACTAATTAGAACCCTGATGTCTACCAGGGGCCTCCACAACTGAGTTAATAGAATCATAGAACAACCAGGTTGGAGGAGACCCATCAGATCATCGAGTCCAACCATTCCTATCAAACACTAACCCATATCCCTCAGCACATTGTCCACCCGTCCCTTAAACCCCTCCAGGGAAGGTGACTCAACCACCTCTCTGGACACCCTGTTCCACTGCCCAATGACCCTTTCTCTGAATTTTTTTTTCCTAATATCCAGCCTAAATCTACCCTGGTGGAGCTTGAGGCCATCAAGTGAGTTGTGTCAAAAGAAGTACGTCTGCCATGTGCAAGCAGGGATAGAACAAGCTTCACTGTCCTAAAAAAAGGGCTTATTTTCACTTTCGCAGTGAATTTAAGGCAATCTAAGGACATTTTCAAAGGGGACATTCCACACTAACCACCAGCTCTCAACAGGCTCCACTATAGCATCACAGAACTCTTGAAATACTGGAATCATGTTATAAAGGAAAAAGTTCATAGAATCACCAGGTTGGAAGAGACCCACCGGATCATTGAGTCCAACCATTCTGAACAAAAAAGAGATTAAAAACAAACAAACAAAATCGTAGTTTTCATTGAGCATCTTTCTGGTCCACCTGATCACTAAACCACGTGATTAAGAAAGAGAAGGGAAAAAGAACAGGAGAATTGCCCCAGAATTTCCTTCAGAGGGAGTTACTCCCTTTAATCAGTGGCATGGACTCGGACTAGATTAATTTGTGACCATCATTAAACCATAATTTAAAAACAATTCGGAGTAGAGCTCTTTGCCATTACACAGTCTTTCTATGAAAAAAAAAAAAAAAACCTCTTTGGGAAAATCAGAGTCAACTCAATGGGAATGGATCTGAGAACATTTGATAGGAATGGTTGGAATCGATGATCCGATGGGTCTCTTCCAACCTGGTGATTCTATGATTCTATGATTCTATGTGAGCTTTCTGTTTTCCAGAGAAGGAAATTCTATTGGAGAGGTTTGAATCAGAAACATTTGACTCGATGATCTGGTGGGTCTCTTCCAACCTGGTTGTTCTATGATTCTATGCTTTATCACTACATGGCTGGAAATTGCAATAATGTGACTTGACATCAGAAACTCCCTTCCTTTCAAAAGCCTGAGCAATGTCTATTTTTAATCTTTTACCTTTACATCTTTTTACACTGAAGTGGAAACAACCTAGGAAGAGGAAGAAGTGACAGATGCTGTCTGTGATATATCAATCAAAGAATCATAGAATCATAGAATCATAGAATCACCAGGTTGGAAAAGACCCACCGAATCATCGGGTCCAACCATTCCTATCAAACACTAACCCATGTCCCTCAGCACCTCATCCACCCACACCTTAAACACCTCCAGGGAAGGTGAATCAACCCCCTCCCTGGGCAGCCTATTCCAATGCCCAATGACCCTTTGTGTGAAAATCTTCCTCCTAATCTCTAGCCTAAATCTCCCCTAGTGGAGCTTGAGACCATTCCCTCTCGTCCTGTCCCCTGTCCCTTGGGAGAAGAGTCCAACTCCCTCCTCTCCACAACCTCCTTTCAGGGAGTTGGAGAGAGCAATGAGGTCTCCCCTCAGCCTCCTCTTCTCTAGGCTAAACATAATCACTACATGCAAGCTAATCTCACCTGAGAGGAGAGGAAGGCTTCATTCTCCAGTCACAGTAATACAAGCCAAGAATCACTGAATTCCTTCTCAGTCTTTTCGGGGATGAGAGTTTAGAAAAGTCCTTCCAACACCTGACATTGTCTTTGTCTCGTCACTTACAGGAGGCAATATTCTTCTTCCATATGTATGACAGGCACTTTCAGGGTGATTGTCTCTAGAGAAGTTTCATCCCTGTGCTACACTTAGAGTAAGTCTAAAGAATTTGAGACTGGTTGGATGTTAGCTGTGCATGATTTGAACCTGCGACTGAAGTCTGATGGATGCAAGATATTCAGGATGTGTGCTTAGAGCATCCCCTCTGTGCACAAGCAGTGTTATCAGTTCTGCAGATGCAGTAGGACTTTCTCCATCTGGTCACTCGGCCTGCATGTAGACAGTGGTCATTGCAAAAGGAGTTCCAGAGAGCAGCCTGGTCCAGCTGGGATTGTGCATCAGGCTGGTGAAAGTTGGAAGTCAGAGGCAAACATATCATGACACAAAAGAGAGGAGGAAAGAAGAGCATAAACTCACTCCGAACAGAAGATAAAACCATTCTGAACTTTCCCTTCTCATGTGTTAAAGGCAGATAAAATGATGACTCACATGGAGAAGGTAAACAGAAAATGCTTATTTAGTGTTTCTCATAATATACAAATCTAGATGGCTTTAAGCAAAATTCCCTGGCAACTAGTTTTAAACAAGCAAAAATAATTACAGTTGTCATACACGGTTAAACTGTGGAAATCCTCATCATGGGGAGTGGAGTTGTGGAGGCCAAATTTTGATTGAATTCAAATAGTAGTGACATGAATTCATGACGGAAAGATCCATCAGAGGCATCATTATATCCTGTCTCTCAGCATTCCCAAATGAGATAAGTCCCAGAATTTAGGAAGACGTGACAGGGGAGAATGGTTCATTCTTGGATGCATTTCTACGAGACCAGTCAGAGGCAGGACTCCTCAGACCTTTGGTCTGATGCGGATTGGAGATTCCCTGATGCACCTACATCACTTTGAAAGATCTCATGAATCCTTCATACGCTGTAAATCTGATAGTATTTCAAGAATGATGCTCCCTGGTTTGCTCAGATGCTGGCACTGAAAAAAGTCATTGCCCACTGGACATGTAGCACGTCCCAAAGAGACCTCATAATGTCCTTCCAGTACCTGAAGAGGGCATAGAAGAAAGCTGGGGAGGGACTTTTTACAAATGCGTGGAGTGATAGGACTATGGAGAATGGATTTAAATTGGAAGCAAGGAGATTTAGACTGGACATAAGGGGGAAATTCTTTATAATGAGGGTCGTGACACTCTGGCCCAGGTTGCCCAGAGAATCTGTGGATGCCCCATCCCTGGAGGGGTTCAAGGCCAGGTTGGATGGGGCTTGGGGACTCTGATCCAGTGGGAGGCATCCCTGCCCGTGGCAGGAGGTGAGAAATGGATGGTCCCTTCCAACTCAAACCGTTATATGATCCTGTGACCTGTCCTCACAGAGAATCAACCCCTTTTAGACATTTCTGCTGACAGTACCTTGACAACTCACAAACCACCTCATTCTGGAAATGCCGACATATATCTTGGGGCTTCTTTTTTGGATGGATTTAGTCTTCAGTCTCCTGAGAGGCTTGAATTGCTGTTGTGCCATGTGATGGACGTAAAACCAGGCTCATAGTGAGTGAAAGAGGAGACAACTCCGTCAGTTGCAGTGGACAGTGAATTCAACTCAAGCTGCCCATGAAATTTCTTCACAGAAAGGGTCATTAGGCACTGAAACAGGCTTCCCAAGGAGGTGGTTGACTCAACTTCCCTGGAGGGGTTTAAGGTACATGTGGATGGGGTGCTGAGGGACATGCTTTAGAGATTGGTGGGAAGGGTTAAACAATCTTATTTTAATCCAGTCATGAGAAATCTATGAGACTCCCCAGTACAGGCACTGAACTGGTATTACTCAGCACGACTGGAGATTGGATGCACCAGGAGGGATAGTTTCCCATTCGGTAGTCATAGTGATTTTTTCTCCTTTTCACCATCCCTTTCCTTCCCTCAGAAATTCCTGTCCTGACTGCGCAGAGAACTGATGTGTTTGTGGAGCAGTTTGCAGTCTAGAATGTTAAACTAACTTGTCTTGGTGTTGGGCTTCCTCAGTAAACCAATTGTCAGTCATGCATGATGACTCCTATAAAGGGTCAGGTTGGGGACGAAGACCATGGTAGCATCTAAAAGCAGGACATCCCTTTTACTGAGTTCTCCTTTTCCTAGATCTTTTACATGGATGAACTGATGGGAACGTGCACCAGGGAGCTTTCAGTAACTGAATTAAGACTGAAGTGCTGTGTTTATCCAGATTCCACAATGTTAGTGCAGAAAAAGCCATAAAAACTTGGAAGAGGTGAACAAGTGAGTTCTGATTCTTCTCTCATGGCATGTTGGGCACAGCAACAGTAAATGCACATCAGGGATGAGAGAGCTCTGTAGCTCAACCGTGAACCTAGAGAACCACACTTTGATAAAGCTTGTGCAAATGAGAATACGAGGTATAGAATCATAGAATCACCAGGTTGGAAGAGATGCATCAGATCATCGAGTCCAACCATTCCTATTAAACACTAACACATGTCCCTCAGCACCTCGTCCACCTGTCCCTTGAACCCCTCCAGGGAAGGGGAATCAACCACCTCCCTGGGCAGCCTCTGCCACTGCCCAATCACCCTTTCTGTGAAAATCTTCCTCCTGATGTCCAGCCTAAATTTCCACTGGTGGAGCTTGAGGCCATTCCCTCTTGTCCTGTTTTCTGCCACTTGGGAGAAGAGCCCAGCTCCCTCCTCTCTCCGCTCAGCCATTTAATGTCATTCAAGTGATGATTCATCTTGTCTCTTGGACTAGATCAAGATGCAGCAGGTTGTCTGCCCCTTCAGAATGAGTGAAACAAGTGCTGCAGCTGATGCCTGATTTATGGTCATCTAGTGTTATAATTTCACAGCTGAAGTGGTATGAGGAGCGACTGAGAGAGCTGGAGGTGTTTAGCCTAGAGAAGAGGAGGCTGAGGGGAGACCTCATTGCTCTCTCCATCTACCTGAAAGGAGGTTGTGGAGAGGAGGGAGCTGGGCTCTTCTCCCAAGGGACAGGACAAGAGGGAATGACGTTAAGCTCCACCAGAGGAGATTTAGGCTGGACACCAGGAGGAAGGTTTTCCCAGAAAGGGTCATTGGGCACAGGGATGGGCTGCCCAGGTAGGTGGTTGATTCACCTTCCTTGGAGGTGTTTAAGGGACAGGTGGACGAGGTGCTGAGGGACATGGGTTAGTGTTTTACAGGAATGGTTGGACTCAATGATCCGATGGGTCTCTTCCAACCTGGTTGTTCTATGATTCTATGATTCTATGAAATATAAAACTAGATGTAATGAGACCTCCTGCCTTGTTGGGCTGTTTGGAGAAAAATCCTTAACAGACTGAGGTGCTGACATGTTTAATACAGACATACAAGCCCCTAAGACAGGCAGCTAAGAGAAAGCACCAAGGTGCATATGCTTGGTTTCTACAGCCTTGCAGGCGTTTGCACCTGCACAAAACGAGTGTCAAAGAAAAACAAAACTCAGAGTGATATCATTTGTGCATAATTTTTACGAAGACAAACGAACACACAAGCTGGGAGGCACCGACAGTTGCAAGTATAAGCACATCTCAATATCCAGGAGCTCTGTGTTTTCAGACATTGATTATCAACAGATATAAAGACAGCCCAAAATAAAGAATATTGAATTTTCCTCTTAAGTAAATGCATTTCTTAAGGGGGATATGAACAAAACCTTAATTTTATTTTGCTAATTACTTACGAGGACACCCAGGCTCCGGCATCCCTTTTTGTGCTATATTTTCATGGTAACTGCTCTCCCGCTAATTATTCCGATAGGAATAAATATTCTCAGCATAATAGCGTCATAACCTAGTGCGGCAGGGAAATCGAATATTTCTTCTGAATTTATAAGTGAGAAAAAGTAAAAGTTGCCTTATTGCGTCTTGTTTAACTAGTGCCCCCTCTTGTGGTACTTCGGCAGCAATACCAAACCCCAAAATCTGGTTTTCCTGAGACAAGAAATATAACCCAAGTTCATCCCAGAGATGTTTTAAATACAAAGTGTAGTAAGATAGATGAAATGGCATTAGACGCCTAAGCAAGAGGAGATCTGTCAACTACCAATATTAGAGAAAATAATAATATTAAGGTGACATGGTAGAAAGGATGTGGCTGACGGGAAAATACAACGTCTGGCTGCTAAAATCATTATTTTTTTGTTTTATCAACTGGACTTCTTGCTCTTGAAGCGTAAGCTGAAGTTTTAGATAGAACTTTTCTGAATACACAACTAATTCGAGCATCCTCTCTCTCCTTTCTTTATTTTCCCTCTTACCTCTCCTGAGCACCTCTCTTTTCCCTTAGTTTCCATTTCATCTGTAGCATTAATTCTGCAGTTTCTCCCCTCTCCAACTTCTTTTCCCCCTTGTTATTATCTCCGCAAGCTACGCAGATACCTCAGGTCCAAAGCAACATCCTTTCTTTCTTGCTTTTTGCCTTGTTTACCAGCCCCAACTCGCCTTTTCATAACCGCTTTTAAAAGACTCTCTGCTGCTGCAGCATTGATTTCTTTATTTTTTTTCCCTTTCAGATTAATTGTATTTGTGCTTCCAGGAGCAGGCGGAAAAAAAAAAAAAAAAAACAACCCCAACATGACCATTTTGAAGAGCGACTAGCAGGATCCTTCCTGGAGAAGTTTTAAGCCAGTAGCTGCATCTTGTTCTACGGGGATCTCTGTCAACTTCTCTTTTTATGCATTTAATGCTCTTCCCCAGCGATAGCCTAAGGGTGCTTTCACTAAACAATTAATGTAAGGCATCTCCTGGGAACCTAATGGGTATTTAGCAATAAGTTCACTTCCAGTGAATCGCACAACGTGCTGTTCTGACAATGGAGCTAGCGAGGTGCTTGAAAGGTGAAGTTTTCTCCGAAGAAGCAATAAAACCTCTTATATGGAGCTCCTTCCAGCGTTCGGTGGGGTGGGCGAGGGTGGAGAGTGGGTCAGGAGGAGGAGGAGGAGTGTTTTGTGCCGTCGTACGGCGTGTTCTTTAATTTTAGTGTCGCCCTGCAATAATGTTCCCTCTCGCTAATACGATGTACAAGTCGCGATCTATTAGCGAAAATAGAATTTGCTGTGACATTTGATATGAAAGCCGCTAGCGATGAAGGATGTAGTACTGCCAGTGATATTTGTATTATGTTAATAAAAAATGATATTAACATATGAAACTAATACCAGGCGAGGAAAAGTGTTTAATATTAAGGCTCGAAAGGCAGAAAGTGGCAGGAAATCTCCAGTCTGGGCTGATAACTCTGTGTTCACACTCACTGAGGAGACTGTAGGCAGTGAGGAAGGTTTTTTGAGAGGTAATTTTTAATTTTTCTTTTTAAAAAAAAAATTTAGGGTATTAACCATTTCATATATTATCATTTAGCATGTTGATCATTTAGTGTACAATCATTTATGATTATGTACATTTATGATTATGTACAATCATTTATGATTTATCATAGAATCATAGAATCACTAGGTTGGAAAGGACCCACAGGATCATTGAGTCCAACCATTCCCATCAATATAATTTAAATTTAGCATATTAATCCAGCCAGTTCAGTATAGAAAATGTCATTTTAAATAGAAAAAATATTACAGAACATGCATTCAGAACCGGGTATTTCCCTATTAGGATTATTCTCACCCCTTTATCTCAATAAAACTAAAACTTCGAGGATGTGGCGTAGGATTTTTGTGGTGTTTGTCTGCAATGTGACAGCTTGAAAACTGCAAAGCCCCGAACAGCAGTTTGGGATTGTGTAACATTTTTTCCAGAGACAGTTTTTTTGTAGGGTACAGCACGACGCGATTTCATCAAAATAAGTCACATGTGGGATTGGACATAAAAATCAGCTTCGCTGTTTCTACATCCTCACTTGAGGAAGAGCAGGTTGGGGGGTGAAGGGTTTTAATAAAGTGCTTTTCTCTTAGAGAGCAGCATTATAGTAAAACTAAATGGATTTGAGTCTACGATAAAAAAAAAAAAAGCAAGTAGAATGGAAAGGAAATGGGTTTGAAAGAAAAACTATTTTTACATATTTACATATTATCAAATGTTACAGCAAAAAGCCAAATTAAAGTTTTACTTTCACCTTTCATCGTTCTTGTGTGCAAAGCAATGAACATCCTAGAAACAATGAAACTACAAGAAAACAAAACAAAAGCAAATGGAAACTTCTCTTAAACCAGTTAACCCATTTAACACAGTTTTATTGATGACATCTTTCCTTTTTCTAATGCATTTAAAATAATAATTATTGATCAAGGTGAATATTTACTGATGCTGTGCACATTTTCTGATATGGTGGGTGACCCGGTGGGTCTCTTCCAACCTGGTGATTCTATGACTCTATGATTCTATAATTCTATGACTATTGATTATATTTTCTTCTAAAACAGAATTTTAGGAGGTAACGGTGCTCAGAGTGTAGTCCACACAATATTTGCCACCAAGAGCAGATGGAAAATAGCTCAAGAAGTGCTTTATTTCCAAGGGCGGTGTCTGCTCTTCTCAGGCTTTATGGTAGAATGAAGCTCATCATCATATTTTTTGAAATCTACTTTTTTTTTTTTCTATTATGGGAATCAATATGTTAAGATTTAACAAGGGCATTTCTGAGCAATGAAAGCAGGCAGGTTTTCTTGGCTTATTTATTTTTTTTAAGCAGCTTTAGCCATTGAAATCAATGACAACTTGAATATTCAAGGTTCATTCCATTAAAACTGCAATAAAACATCGTTTTCCATGTACAGCTCTTCACTTTTCAAAATCAGAGAGTCAGTCCCAGGCTTACAGCAACCCTCACCCAGCTCTCTAAACTTCTAAAGCTGATCAGAATCATCACTGAGCTAATATACGGTCAAAATAACAGCAAACAAAACAACAGCAAATGCAGCAAAGAAAAATATCCACTGAGCCTTTTTCACGAGCTCAGTACCTGGTTATTCAAGTAGCACCTTATGGCAATATTTCCTGTTCAACAAATGCAGCCTCAAAATTTCCAAGTTATGAATTTTAATAGCTGAAACTGTAAATAATCCGTCGTTGCTTTCCCATGAAAAACATCGACTCCTCTGCTGATGGAATCTAGTGCAGCTCTGTTAGCAGCACAGAGCTCTGCTGATTTGCACAGAACAACAAATTTGGACCATTTGACTTAAAAAAAAAAAAACCACTTCTGTTTGCAGCTCTGTCCTTTGCAGCAGGATTTTACAGGATGCGTTTGCAGGCTGATTTATCGGTTTAACATCACAATGAATTGCTTGCACGTTCAGAGACGTGACCCCAGTATTAGTCTATATTTGAAACACGAGCCTAAACAATAATTTATGCCCAGAGCCTTAAACCTTTGTGTGTATATTCAGCTTCAGCCACTTGACCTTAATGATCCACTCAAAATCACACACGAACACAGAGTTTTTAGCTCCAAACAATAACCAATGCTTAGCTGTTCATTTTCACAGGGGCAGAGTTTAATCGCAGTTAATCAGGGTGAGTACAGAATGTCTTAACTGAAGGATGTAGGATTGCTCAGGATTCATATCTGAACATTTTGATTAGCATCTGGCCTTTGGGGTCTATATTTCAATGCAGATTGCAGGGCAGGATAGGGCTCACCGTTCAGAAAGTGTTGGATGGCAGAGAGAGAACAGAGAGAGGTTTGTGCTTTAACTGATCTTCACGGAATCACAGAATCAGAGAATCACCAGGTTGGAACAGACCCACTGGATCATCAAGCCCAGCCATTCCCATCAATCACTAATTCCTCATGGAATGGTTTGAGTTGGAAGGGACCTCAAAGCCCACCCAGTTCCACCTCCTTCCATGGGCAGGGACACCTCCCACTGGATCATGGACTCCAAGCTCCATCCAACCTGGCCCTGAACCCCTCCAGGGATGCGGCAGCCATAGCTTTCCTGGGAAACCTAGGCCAGGGCCTTCCCACCCTCAGTGTGAAGAATGAGAATCACCAATAGGAAAAGCTGAGATCCTGTTCGCAATCTCTTCTTCCTGCACAGATAAAAGTGCACCCACACTCATGCTCCCCTCACTTACTCTTTTAATTGTGGTGCATCAGAAGTGCAGAGGAAATACGAACATTCCCTTTCCACAAAACCTTAATCCTGACCCTAAATTTTCAACCCTTAAAGATTAGCTTAAACAGGAGACCAATTTTGTTTACAGCGATGAGCACTGATTTTTCACCCTGCAGTGCCTGATGCTGGCCTGGCTGCTAATAGAGGAGAAAATATTATTCCCTAAGGGCTAAGAAGTTCTATAACATAAGAAGAAGCTTTATATCATAGCATGGTTTCAGTTGGAAAACACCTTTAAAAATCATCTAGTCCAATCCCCTGCAATGAGCAGAGACATCTTCAATTAGATCAGGTTGCTCAGAGGCCCGTCTGACCTGAGCTTGAAGGTTTCTTGTGATAGAGCATCCACCACCTCTCTGGGCAACCTGTGCCAGAGTTTCATCACATTTAACATAAAACATTTTTTCATAGTAAGTACCCTGAATATATATAAATGTATCGTGGAATCATGCAAGGATTTGGGTTGGAAGGAACCTTAAGGATCATCTAATTCCAACCCCCCCTGCCATGGGTAGAGACACCTCCCACTGGATCAGGTGCTCCAAGCCCCATCCAGCCTGACCTTGAACCCCTCCAGGGATGGGGCAGCCACAGCTTCCCTGGGCAACCTGGGCCAGGGCCTTCCCACCCTCAGTGTGAAGAATTTCTTCCTAATGTCTAATCTAAATCTTTCCCCTTCCAATGAAAAGCTATTCTCCTTGTCCTACCTCTCCATGCATTTGTAAAACATCCCTCCCCATCTTTCCCGGAGCCCCTTTCAGCACTGGAAGCTGCTCTAAGGTCTCTCCAGAGCCTTTTCTCTTCCAGGCTGAACAACTCCATCCCTCTCTGCCTGTACCCATAGCAGAGGTGCTCCAGCCCTCAGATCATCTTCATAGCTCTCCTCCGGACCAATTACAACTTATTTTAGAATTATCATACACTATTCTTTCTTCTTTCTTTATTCTCTAGCAAGTACCAGAGCCCAAATAGAGCCAAGGTGGACTTCAGGTCTATAATACCCCACACCTTCTGGCCTTTGGGTTCCCTCAACCAACAGCTGATATTGTCTAAAGCTCTTCTTCATGGCTGTTGCCTGGAGCATTCCCATCTTCATTTTCATTTGTGCCTCACTGGATACTTCATAGAATCATAGAATCATAGAACAACCAGGTTGGAAAGGACCCATCGGATCCTCTAGTCCAACCATTCCTATCAAACACTAAACCAAGTCCCTCAAGACCTCATCCACCCATCCTTTAAACACCTCCAGGGAAGGTGAATCAATCACCCCCCTGGGTAGACTCTGCCACTGCCCAATGACCCTTTCTGGGAAATTTATTTTTCCTTATGTTGAGCCTGAACCTCCCCTGGTGGAGCTTGAGGCCATTCCCTCTCATCCTGTCCCTTGGGAGAAGAGCCCAGCTCCCTCCTCTCCACAACCTCCTTTCAGGTAGTTATAGAATCATAGAACAACCAGGTTGGAAGAGACCCATCGGATCATCAAGTCCAACCATTCCTATCAAACACTAAACCATGTTCCTCAGGACCTCATCTACCTGTCCCTTAGACGCCTCCAGGGAAGGTGAATCAACCACCTCCCTGGGCAGCTTATTCCAATGCCCAATGACCCTTTCCGTGAAAAAATTCCTCCTAATGTCTACCCTAAATCTCCCCTGGCAGACCTTGAGGCCATTCCCTCTTGTCCTGTCCCTTGGGAGAAGAGGCCATCACACTTCTCTCCACAACCTTCTCTCAGGTAGTTGTAGAGAGCAATGAGGTCTTCTCTCTCTGAAGAACACTCAGAGATGGCAGCAATGATGAAAGAGTGAGCTGGGTGCAGGATGTGGTGCAGAAAACACTCCATTCCGCTTCAACTGGTGTTGTAGGGAAACCCGTGAATGGGAAGAATTTCAGTGGGGCTGGAAAAAATGCAAATAAGGACGGTTACAGCTCTTAGTCTCGATGCTTCAGGCAGAGCAAGATCTGGGTTCAGGTTAACAGACACCGTCTGTACTTTACCAGGCAACCTGTCCCTTGGGAGAAGAGCCCAGCTCCCTCCTCTCCTCAACCTCCTTTCAAGGAGTTGCAGAGAGCAATGAGGTCTCCCCTCAGCCTCCTCTTCTCCAGGATAAACACCCCCAGCTCTCTCAGCCGCTCCTCATAAGGCCTCAGAGGCAAGGATCTAAGTTAACAATTCCTTTTTTTGATGGACAGTTGCTTTGTGGGTTGTGTATGACTAATAATTTTTTAAAACATTCTATGTCAGTTTATTTTGGGTGTATCTGGGGTTTTCTGGATAGCTAAAAAATATTGTTTAAAAAAACAAAGACTCTTCACTTAGTATTCTCTGTTTTCCCCCTTTTTTTTGAATGAACACTTCTCTCTATGCAAAGTACTTGATTATTTTCTTGATTATGGTAGCAATGGTCTTGTAATATTCCTTTACTACACAATGGAGTTAGAGGTATTGCCGAACGATGCTTTATTGCTTTTGCAGGAAGCTTAAAACTCTGTGTGAAATATTCCATTTAATTGCCAAGCTAATAAAAAATTAGTTAGCAGTTATTCAAGCCGAATTCACATTCTACTCTACCCTTTTTTTTTTCCCAATAATTAAATGCTCAGAAGAACAAAAAGTATTACTGGTATTAAAATAAAGAAAAACATTGCTGTGGTTTATAAAGAGCAGGAAGAATCCTACAAATAGACTGTTAACATCCTTTTCTCCTTTTCCATTACATTGGAGATAGGAATGGTTGGACTCAATGATCTGATGGGTCTCTTCCAACCTGGTTGTTCTATGATTCTATGAAAAAAAATTTGAAGATGAAATTTCTGCTTATTAAATGAATCGGTCCTTGATTTATTTTTAAAAGACGGATTAACTGCTTTCACTGTTAAACACATTGTGGGTTCCTCAGTGCCACTGACTGCAAGTTGCTTGTGTTGAGGCAACAGCATCACTTATAAGAACATCTTGGGAAGCTATTTTCATAAAATCTTAGGATTACTTGGTTGGAAAAGGCCTGTGAGATCATCAGGTCCAACTGTCCCTCTCTGCTGCTAAACCATCCCTGAGCACTTCATCTATCATTTTGATAAGAATGGTTGGACTAGAAGATCCAATGGGTCCCTTCCAATCTGGTTGTTCTATGATTCTACCCATCTTTTAAATCCCTCCAGAGCTGGGAACATCACCACCTCCCTGGGCAGCCTCTGCCAGGACCTGAGAGCCCTTTTGGTGAAGAAAAGTTTCCTGAAGTCTCATCTTATTAAAAAAAGGGGGATTTTTTTTAAGGTAGCTACTTCCTATTAGGAATATTATTTCTGATGTATCCCTTCTTGTCATCATCTGACATGAAAATTTCATCTCGTACAGCAATTCTCCATAAATACCTGGTTCCTGACTGCAGAATCAGTTGAAACCGATTTGAATTTTTATACTACGAAATTTTAAAAAAAAATATTAATCCTTTTATTAATTTACTAACAAGGAAATATATGGATAAAGAGTGGCTCAAAATAATGGAAAACTTCCAAATAGCAAACGCTAAGGAGAAGGTGACTTGCAGTGAGAAAATGGGACACGGTTTTTTTTTTCTAGCTAAGATCTGAAAATGCACTCTCAGGCAGGATGTTTTTTCCAAAAACAACCCTCTCAAGCTTGCAGCAATAAAAGCCTTCACGTCGCAGCAGAAAATGTAAAACTAAATCTGAATGCATTCCTAACTAAGCTGCTTTATAATTAAATCAACTCCCTTTTCCTTTTGAAGTAATTGAAGACTCTGGGAGTTTCCAGAGGGGAATATCCCACCTCAGGTTCACCAAGGCAGCAGATCGCTTACTTGAAACACGGGAAGAAAAATTCAAACACCTGGGCTGAACCAGGCAGTGCAGAGGCAACCTGGGTCTCCCCTGTCCCAGGCGAATGCCATAGCCCTGGGCTGTTGGCTGCTCTCCAGCTCGCCGAGAGCTGGGCTCAAATTCTCTCTTGGACCTGAGAAACCTTTCCCAAAGCAAGGGGTGTCAACAAAGTAATTTCCCTAGAATGTTTTTTTTTATTTTTATTATTATTTACAATTCCTCACTCACTGAATAACTATTCAATGTCTTCATCAATGACCTGGATGAAGGCATCGAGTGCTCCCTGAGCAAGTTTGCAGGTGACACTAAGCTGAGTGGAAGTGTGGATCTGCTGGAGGGTCAGGAGGCTCGAAAGGGATCTGAACAGGCTGGATCCATGGGCTGAGACCAATGGCATGAGGTTTAACACGGCCAAATGCCGGGTCCTGCACTTGGGGCACAACAACCCTGAGCAGATCCAGACTAGGAGAAGTCTGCTTGTAAAATGCCAGGAGGAGAAGGACCTGGGGGTGTTGGTTGACAGCCACTGACCATGAGCCAGCAGTGTGCCCAGGTGGCCAAGAAGGCCAATGGCATCCTAGCTTGGATCAGAAACAGTGTGACCAGCAGGTCCAGGGAGGTTCTTCTCCCTCTGGACTCAGCACTGGTGAGACCGCTCCTCGAATCCTGCGTTCAGTTGTGGGCCCCTCAGCACAAGAAGGATGTTGAGGCTCTGGAGCAAGTCCAGAGAAGAGCAACGAAGCTGGGGAAGAGGTTGGAGAAGAAGAGGAGCGGCTGAGAGAGCTGGTGGTGTTTCTCCTGGAGAAGAGGAGGCTGAGGGGAGACCTCATTTCTCTCTACAATGCCCTGAGAGGAGGCTGTGAAGAGGAGGGAGTTGGGCTCTTCTGCCAAGTGACAGGGGACAGGAAGAGAGGGAATGGCCTCAAGCTCCACCAGGGGAGATTTAGGCTGAACATTAGGAAAAAACTTTCCCAGAAAGGGTCACTGGTCACTGGCAGAGTCTACCCAGGGAGGGGGTTGAGTCCGCTTCCCTGGAGGTGTTTAAGGGATGGGTGGACGAGGTCCTGAGGGACATGGTTTAGTGTTTGATAGAAACCGTTGGACTCGATGATCTGGTGGGTCTCTTCCAACCTGGTTGTTCTATGATTCTATGATTCTATTCTAACCATCTCTGCTACCCACTGTGCCTGCAGGTAAGCCTCTGTGTAAGGTTTCCCAGATTATGAGTAGAACTGATGGCCCCGATAGGGATGTCTGTGCTCTGTGAGTAATCTCATTGCCTTTAATGGTGTGTGTAATTTTTCACATAACCAAAGGCTTAATGAGTTATGACTTACACTTTCCAAGTAAAGGTCCATCCTATGATAGTTCCAGTTCTTCTAGCTCTTAGGCCAACAGAAAACACTAAGGATGGTGTCAACAAAGGCTAAAATTATCCTACAGCACTTGGTTCTGTTGGGTCAGAGGAAAGAAATACACTCTTCTGGAGGGGATTCTCTTTAATCACTCCCTGAAGGATCCTGTCTCTCTTTTTCCTGACTCTGGGGCAGGTCGGAGATAGCCATCTCTTCAGGCCAAAATTAGCCTTTGTGAATTCTCCCCCGCAGATTTGTTTAGTTGTGTGCACATCCATGAGCAGAAATGCTTTTACTCTATAAAGCCTCAAGAACATCAAGACACTTGGCTTTCCTCCATCTCTAATGCCACTGGTGTCATCCCAAAAATCTCTATTACTGACAATGTAAAGGCAACTGCTACTGGGTCACATTGACTATGACTCAATCAAGGTCACTTTGACTAAGTCGCTCGGCTTATCTTGAAAAAGGCACATGCAGTTTCACAAAGTGATGAGAAAAATGTGACATTCAGGGGAATTTAGGGACGAATGTTACCCCCCTAACCAACTGAATGTGATTCAACAATTCTGTGGTTCTGTATTTTTCTCAGTCTGCAGGTAGGCCACCCAAATTATAAAGAAAAATATTCTTGAGAGTAAGAGCTACCTGTGTAAATACGTGTTGAGTCAGTCAGCAATTTGTGCAATCCTTACAAAATGTCTTTAGCTACTGATTAGGGATATTTTGGGTTGAAGGATGAAGTCAATGGATTTGGGGAAATATCCCAAGCTGCTCTAAATAAGAATCTGTGAGTCATATGATGGAGCTGAGGGTGTTGTCCAAGTGTTTCCGGAATTTTGTCAGGCTCAGCACCATGACTGCTCCTCTGGGAGCTGCTCCAGGGCTCCACCAACCCTCTAGGGGAAGAATCTTCTCCTAATGTCCAACCTAACCCTCCCTTGGTGCATCTTCCTGACGTTCCCTCAGGTCCTGTCCTTGGTCACCTGAGAGAAGAGCTCAGCACCTGCTTCTCCTCCTCCCCTTGTGAGGAAGCTGAACCATGATGAGGTCTCCCCTCAGTCTCCTCTTCTCCAAGCTGAACAGACCCAGGGACTTCAGCTGCTTCTCATACAACTTCCCCTCCAAACACTTCTCCAACTCTGTGGCCCCACGCTGGGGGTCTGCGAATCCTGGCGTGTTTCTTATCTGCTTCCCAAAGCTGCTGTGTCATGCAACAGCCTCCTGCAACAAACATGTGTCCTGAGTACTAAAATATGTCGCACAAGTGCAACAGAAAGACCCAGGGCAGATCAAAGCACAATGAAGTGAACTTCAGATGAAACCCTCCCAGGGCCATATGAGTCATCAATGGAGCTGATTCAGTAAGAACATAGAACTCCAGGGAGATATTTACCTCTGTACTCAGCACTGGTGAGGCTGCTCCTTGAATCCTGTGTTCAGTTCTGGGACCTCAGCGCAAGAAGGATGTTGAGGCTCTGGAGCGAGTCCAGAGAAGAGACACGAAGTTGGTGAAGGGCTGGAGAACAGAACCTATGAGGAGCAACTGAGAGAGCTGTGGGTGTTCATCCTAGAGAAGAGGAGGCTGAGGGGAGACCTCATTGCTCTCTACAACTACCTGAAAGGAGGTTGTGGAGAGGAGGGAGCTGGGCTCTTCTCCCAAGGGACAGGGGACAGGATGAGAGGGAATGGTCTCAAGCTCCACCGGGGGAGAATTAGGCTGGAAAAAATTCCTCATGGAAAGGGTCATTGGTCACTGCCAGAGGCTGCCCAGGGAGGGGGTTGATTCACCTTCCCTGGAGGTGTTAAAGGGACAGGTGGATGAGGTACTGAGGGACATGGTTTAGTGTTTGATAGGAATGGTTGGACTCAATGGTCCGATGGGTCTCTTCCAACCTGGTGATTCTATGATTCTATGATTCCATGAACAGAGTAACTGAATTAGAGTTGAAGGGCAACAAATGTCCAAAGGCCTCCTCTTCTCCAGGATAAACACCCCCAGCTCTCTCAACCGCTCCTCTTGTTCTCCAGCCCCTTCACCAGCTTCATTACTCTCCTCTGGACTCGCTCCAGAGCCTCAACATTCTTCTTGTGGTGAAGGGCCCACAACTGAACACAGGATTCGAGGAACAGTCTCACCAGGGCCGAGTCCAGAGGGAGAAGAACCTCCCTGGCCCTGCTCGTCACACCATTTCTGATACAAGCCAGAATGCCATTGAATGCCTTTGGGCTGGCTTTATTTGATGATAAAGCACATGGTTTCATGTGTTGAAGGCTTGCAACTGGGAAGAAACTTATTTTGTTCAGAAACGGCCACATGAACGAGGCTTCCCAGTTTCACAAGCAGGTTCAGATAAGGAGCGCACGATGCACTCTGCATGTTCATGCTGAAAAGGGGCACAGAGTTTAAATGTAGAACAAGTAAAAGAGACCATGAGAAAATGAGTGGGAGGAAATCAGGAAGATGGGGCATGTAGGCAATTCTGGTACTTTCATCTAAAAAGACCATAATTAATAGATTAAAGGCGAGAAGGGACCACTGTGAAAATTTATCTTTACCTCCAGTGAACACAGAACTCTATTTTATGTTGGAGTTGAGTCAAAACTCTTGTGATTGGCACACACGTGTTTGCAGAACATCAGGGTAAATCAAGCTTAGTAGGAAGATTCCCAAGGTACCTTTTCCAAGTTGGCGTAATTGCCTTTTACTCTATGATGAGAGTTGTTATTTCTCCATCTAATGGTGTTTTGAGAACACTGAAAGCAATTAGGACTCAGGAAAATGTGTGCAAATAATCAGTTTGCGTTGACTCATGTTGGATCTTAGTGTAATCGTATTGCTTTGTATATCCAGTAGCTGCTTCCTTGTTGAAAAGAAAAAATGAAGATTAAGGCAGGAAAGATGCTTTCAACATGGTAACCTAAAATCTGTAATATAAAGAGTTACACATTTTGCATAAAAGAGAATCATAGAATAACCAGGTTGGAAGAGACCCATTGGATCATCCAGTCCAACCATTCCTATCAAACACTAAACCATGTCCCTCAGCACCTCGTCCACCCGTCCCTTAAACACCTCCAGGGAAGGTGACTCATCAACCACGTCCCTGGGCAGCCTGTTCCAATGCCCAATGACTCTTTCTGTGACAAACTTCCTCCTAATGTCCAGGCTAAATCTCCCCTGGTGGAGCTTGAGGCCATTCCCCCTTGTCCTGTCCCTGGTCCCTCAGGAGAAGAGCCCAGCTCCCTCCTCTCTGCAACCTCCTTTCAGGTAGTCTTAGAGAGAAATGAGGTCTCCCCTCAACCTCCTCTTCTCCAGGATAAACACCCCAAGCTCTCTCAGCCATTCCTCAGAAGGCCTGTTCTCCAGCCCCTTCACCTGCTTCGTTGCTCTTCTCTGGACTCACTCCAGAGCCTCAACATCCTTCTTGTGCTGAGGGGCCCACAACTGAACACAGGATTCGAGGAGCAGTCTCACCAGTGCTGAGTCCAGAGGGAGAAGAACTTCCCTGGCCCTGCTGGTCACACCATTTCTGATCCAAGCCAAGATGCCATTGGCCTTCTTGGCCACCTGGGCACACTACTGGCTCATGGTCATTCGCTGTCAACCAACATCTCCAGGTCCTTCTCCTCCAGGCAGCTTTCTAGACAGACTTCTCCTAGTCTGGATCTGCTCAGGGTTGTTGTGCCCCAAGTGCAGGACCCAACATTTGGTCATGTTAAACCTCATCCGGTTGGACTCAGCCCATGGATCCAGCCTGTTCAGATCCCTTTGGAGCCTCCTGACCCTCCAGCAGATCCACACTTCCACCCAGTTTAGTGTCATCTGCACACTTGCTAAGAAAATCATTGAATTCTCATTTCAGAGAGAAACTTTATATCTCTACGAGGATTTATACAAGTCCATCTATAAAGGGTTTGAGCACCTCCCACTTTAAATGAATGATAGCAAAGAGAGTTTCACAGCACAATTATTTTCTGCTGTTAAGTTTTTACTATAATAAATATGATGATGTAAGGTATTATGGTTGGACTCGATGATCCAGTGGGTCTCTTCCAACCTGGTTGTTCTATGATTCTATGATTTCTGTCATCTGTGGGTTACAGAAGACTAATTAAACGCCAGGACTGTTGAGAGAAAATTAGAGATCTTGGCCTTGCTTCTCGACTTCATCCTATTATGCAATTACCACTCTTATACTAGATGGATTCCTGAAACGTAGTCTAATTTAATGAATTAATTTGTTCAAATCTGTCCAGTTTTTGAAAAAAAAATGCCTTATTTTGTTGAAATATCTCATTCTTCATGAAAAGCTAAATGTGAGTAATTTAAAAAGCAGCTGATAAAAACATTGGAATAAATTCCAGTTTTAGTTGTGTTTGTTTAAAAATCCCAATTTGTTAGACAGTCCTGTTGCGGTAAGTGAACAATCAGTTATCTGGGGACTTATTTATTGTCACATTTACAGCCTCCTGTGGTCCACACACCTCTTAGACAGCAAGAGGCTGTTCTTGCTTCCAGGAGTCTGCTAGCTAAACAAGCAAGAGATGAAACAGTGCCAGAACAGAAATGTGGTGATTTCACGTGGTTTCAGAGCCACAGACAAACTAAAGAACAAATATTGCCTTGATCAGTGTTGGAACGATGGACCATCCAGGTATGAATGGGAATAGCAAGACATCAGGGATTCAACCCTGGCATGGAAGGAGAGCAGAGATTGTTACAAGGTCTAAGACAAAGATGCAAGAAGAGGACGAGCAGCAGTTTCCTGAAAGTAGAATCATAGAATCACCAGGTTGGAAGAGACCCACCGGATCATCGAGTCCAACCATTCCTATCAAACACTAAACCATGTCCCTCAGCACCTTGTCCACCCATCCCTTAAACCCCTCCGGGGAAGGTGAATCAACCCCCTCCCTGGGCAGCCTCTGACACTGCCCAATCACCCTTTCTGTGAAGAATTTTTTCCTAATGTCCAACCTGCACCTCCCCTGGTGGAGCTTGAGGCCATTCCCTCTCGTCCTGTCCCTTGGGAGAAGAGCCCAACTCCTTCCTCTCCTCAACCTCCCTTAAAAGTACCTTAAAAGTATCTGTATTAGAGCTAATTATGAAATCAGACCAGAGCACATACACTATCCTCTTCACTGTCTACTTCACTGAACTCCTAGACCAGTCATAGAATTATAGAGTCATCGAATCACCAGGTTGGAAGAGACCCACCAGATCATCGAGTCCAACTATTCCTATCACAATCTTCCCATACTCCTATGAACTGCCTTCTTTAGCTTGTATGTGAACAGAGGGGCATGTGCCTAAAGCTCAGAGAAACAATGAAAAGCTATTTTCAGCCTATGACCATGCTATAATCGGGATCATTTCCTGGTTTGGGATCATCCCTGGTATTTTTAATCCTGACCCTTCTGCATCCTGCTTTCTCTGTAGGGAGGTGGTTGAGTCACCTTCCCTGGAGGTGTTTAAGGGACAGGTGGATGAGGTGCTGAGGGACATGGTTTAGTGTTTGATAGGAATGGTTGGACTCGATGATCCAATGGGTCTCTTCCAGCCTGGTGATTCTATAATTCTATGATTCCTTGCACAACTGGTAACAGACAGCAACTGAGAGACAACAAATACGTGGACAGAGGCCACAGATTTCTTTTTATCTGTTGAAGACATTTCTTTATTTGCCATTTCATAAATAGGATGACGAAAGGTATTCTCCTTCACATCAAGATTGTTTAGAGCAGGTGCTGAGAATGTTTTGTTATTGAGTTACAAAGTCATTTTGCTGAGATATTTATAAATCTAGGCTGTTTAAATTGAAAATGTTTTAATATGATTTTTAAGTCATGTGCCCTCATTAGTGTTGCTAATTAAGAAGTGATACTCATGTGAGATGTGTGAACAGCGAAATGAACCCAAATATAGTGTATTTTATAAAAGGAATGTTTGGCAAACAAAAATAACAAATAAGTCCAGACCCTATTTAAACTCAGTCTTGTCTGATTGTCAACACATTGTCTGCTGTAAACAGTATTTGTAGAGAAATTTGAACTGTTTGCAGATCGTCTATCCTGGTTTGGAAGATTCTGCTGGTTATGTGAAAGTATTTGCTCTGTAACTTGAATTAACTAATTTTTTTCATTGCCCATTGTCAATCTTGCAATAATTGCTTTTAGATATTCGCTGTTGCAATGTGTCATTAATAATGGAAATCTGCTGCCACTTATTCTAACATCACGTGAAAGCACCGTAACAGTTTGAACAAGACTGAAATTAGGGTAGAAAAAAGTTGGTAGAATTCTTAAGAAATTATATTTCTCAATAGAGAAAACTTCTCTTGGCACAGAGGATAAGAAAATCTCATTGCTCTCCGTAACTCTGACAGAGGGATTTTTAATTCATTGAGGATTCCAAAAATTTACAGAATAGTTATTAGTATATATTATTATCAGTATAAATCAGTATATATATATTATCAGTATATATATAATATAATATATTATTATTGTTGTTGTTATTATTATTATTCAGTATATATATTATGTATATTATTTTCAGTATTCACTGAAGGTCAGCACTACCTTCAAAACCAGTGAATAGTCCAAACCATTCTATGATTTCATGGTTATCAAGAATTTAAGCTTTCAAGGGAGATTTCAGTACTTTCACTTACAGACCACAGATACATGGAAATACAATCAGAATAAATCACAAGGGACCAGAAGATGGAACAAAGCTTACCTGAAGGAGAAGGACCTGGGGATGTTGGTTGACAGTGACTGACCATGAACCAGCAGTGTGCCCAGGTGACCAAGAAGGCCAATGGCATCTTGGCTTGGATCAGACACGGTGTGACCAGCAGGGCCAGGGAGGTTCTTCTCCCTCTGGACTCAGCACTGGTGAGGCTGCTCCTTGAATCCTGTGTTCAGTTGTGGGCCCCTTAACACAAGAAGGATGTTGAGGCTCTGGAGTGAGTCCAGAGAAGAGCAAGGAAGCTGGTGAAGGGGCTGGAGAAGAAGAGGAATGTCTGAGAGAGCTGGGGGTGTTTATCCTGGAGAAGAGGAGGCTGAGGGGAAACCTCATTGCTTTCTACAACTCCCTGAGAGGAGGTTGTGGAGAGGAGGGAGCTGGGCTCTTCTCCCAAGGGACAGGGGACAGGACAAGAGGGAATGGCCTCAAGCTCCACCAGGGGAGATTTAGGCTGGACATTAGTAAAAAAAATTTCCCAGAAAGGGTGACAACCCTTCTCATGATCTTTTCTTCCTTTTTATTCATGTGCTTTCTTTTCTCTTTATTGTGGCTTGGCTGCACTGTGGTTTTTCTCTTCATAAACGCACAAGAAAGTTAAGCAGGATTTGGTTTGTTGTCATTGGTCTCTTTACATTCAGTCTCCAAAATCATCTAGCTGTCTCCCTTTCTGTCTCTTCCCTCCCTTCTACAATTTACTTTTATATTTCTCTGCTCTGTTATCCTCCAGACAACTTTCATGATCAATAGATCGTGTCAAACTTTATTGCCCTGCAATGCAATGGGCTTAGCCTGAACCTCGTCCTCAACCCTTGACCCCCAAGCGGTGACTCAGTATTTCCTTCCTTGGTTTCTCACTTCTCCTTCTATTTCAAAATAACCTGACAAGATTTTCCAAGTTGTTTGTCCATTTCTCACTCACCCTTAAAGTCCAGCTATGAATCATGGAATTATCTCTTTCTGCTGCATTGAAATTAGAGTAGAACAAGACTCTCTTTACAATATTTTGCCTAAACACAGCTCTAGGGATTGGTATAAAACACCTGACTACATTTTTCTAAAAGTAGATAAAGAAATGTCTGTTGGGCTGTGGTTCAGGACTAGAAAACTCACCTCCTACCACTTCTCTACCCTTTCTCCTCTTCCCACTTAAACCTACAGTACTCAGAATGGCTTTGACCACCACTCAAGGTCCTCTTTGTAAGCTTTTCCTCCCGGACAGAGGGAGGGCAAGAAGTAGGGGAACTCTCACTGGGTTTCTCCCATTTGGCTGCTTCTCCTGGTGTTTCTGTTGCCTGCAGCACCTCAAAGCAATGGCAAGGACAGGCAGCCTCTGTCCCCAGGTCTCTTTGTGGAGCTTTGCATCACTGTAAACAGGCTCATGCTTATAAAGGAAGCAAGAATTAAAAATAGAATCATAGAATCGTAGAACAACCAGGTTGGAAGAGACCCATCGGATCATCGAGTCCAACCATTCCCATCAAACATTAAACCATGTGCCTCAGGATCTCATCTACCCATCCCTTAAACACCTCCAGGGAAGGGGAATCAACCACCTCCCTGGGCAGCCTGTTCCAATGCCCAATGACCCTTTCTGTGAAAAACTTCCTCCTGTTCTCTAGCCTAAATCTCCCCTGGTGGAGCTTGAGGCCATTCCCTCTCGTCCTGTCCCCTGACACTTGGGAGAAGAGCCCAGCTCCCTCCTCTCTACAACCTCCTTTCAGGTAGTTGTAGAGAGTAATGAGGTCTCCTCTCAACCTCCTCTTCTCTAGGCTATAATAGATAACAATAGGCTAATAGATAATAATAGGCTAATAGATGTCAGCTAGAAGTGAAAATAGTTGTTCTTGCATTCAGTGGCATTAACGCTGGGTCTTTTAGCACTGTTAGATGAATCTTAACCTGACTCCACTGAGCAAGACAAAGGCCTGTGTGTTTTTTAAATTCATCTGTTTTGTTCAGATGCCTAGAATCAGCTAGAATCTCTAGAAAGAACGAGCAAAATTCAGCAGAGGGTTTCTGTGGCGCACAGAGGTTTCTCCTGTCCCCAACATTTGCGCGCTTCAGGTTGGAGAAAGCCAACAGATTGCCTTTCCACGCCAACTCTCTTCCAGAAAGCACTTTGTTCTGCCTCGCATAAAACCAGCAGAAGGCAGAAACAAAGCAGACAAAGGGAAGTTCATTACGCAGCCTGCAGTTTCTCTGAGAGGCTCTTTACCAAAGGATGCTGCGCGTGGTGAGGTCTTTAACATTGGTCTGCAGGAAGACGGGACACGCTCATAGATTTCCGAACATATCAAAACCATGTCTGGCTTGGAGAGTTCTGAAGCTACAGATGGTTAGAGGCTGGGAAAGAAGCTGGAGGAAATATGATATGTTTGCCCTGTTTTTATGGCTCTTCCCTGGGCATCTGCTTTTCGACAGCTGTCAGACAGCATGCTGAGATAGATGGTGAGATTCAGTAAAATCTCTCTTATATTCTTGTGATCTTAGTGGAACTCGGACAGAATAATCTGACTGTGAATTAGCTGAGCATTACTTGTGCCTCTGAACTGTTTAAGGATGGAATAGCACTCAGGGGGTACTTTAGACTTCTCTAATGTAGACATGTACATCTGCCCTTGAAGGAAACAGACACATTCAGGCTTGATTCATTCATTTGACCTACTTGAACGCTCTACTTTTGGTGAGATCAGTTAGCGCCGCAAGACACCTATTCCTCTCCATTGACCACAAAAGGATCCCAGGGTGAGTAGCTCAGAGGAAGCTCTTTACATTTCAGATATCAGCATTGCATTAGATTAATTCTAGCTGGACTAACTTTCCAAAGATTTCGAGGCACTCGATTCATGTTTGGAGAGGAAGAAAAATAACTGCAAAACAAATGAATCGCTGATCTCCCCCTCCACCATGCCCCAGAGAGCCATGATTTAACCCACAGATGACACACGCTGCAAAATGAGGCACCAATTGCATTTAACAGTCGTAACAGAGAGAAGGTCTAAATGCATTTCAATTTTATAGTATAAATATTTTTTTCCACATTGGGCAACATGATGATAGAAACAGTAAGTAGAGCAGCATAAAACCAACGTGTTCTACAACCATTTAACTCCAAGGGTTGCAGCAGTCATCATTCCAGGCATTCCTAAAGAAGTGTAACGTGATCGATTTACTGCAGTGCGTTGTCTCACATCACTTAGCCTTTAGTAATAAATGAAAAACAACCCATCAGCACCAGCACAAACCAGTAGGTTTAGATCAGGAAGAGTAGTTTCACAGGGCCTTATCCAACATCTCCATCTTCATATAGATACATATGCAAAGAATATATAATAATTCATATTATATGTATCATAGAATATATAATAATTCATATAATATTCGTACATGCATCGAATCATAGAATCACCAGGTTGGAAGAGACCCATCAGATCATCGAGTCCAACCATTCCCATCAAACACTAAAACATGTCCCTCAGCACCTCATCCACCCATCCCTTAAACCCCTCCAGGGAAGATGAATCAAGCCCCTCCCTGGACAGCCCGTTCCAGTGATCAATGACCCTTTCTGGGAAAAACTTCCTCCTGATGTGCAACCTAAATCTCCCCTGGTAGAGATTCCCTAAAATATGTCCTCAAAACTGGTGCCTTGAGAGGAACAGAAAATAGAAGAATGGATAGTACTCCCCATGAGTATTAATTGCATACTTTTTGCAACTAAAGATGTGGCTTCCCTCTCTCCAGAGGTGTCCAAGGCCAGGCTGGATGGATTTTCAAGAAGTGTCTGTCTTGTAGATGTAGAAGGATAGGATAGGATAGGATCATAGAATCATAGAATCACAGAATCACCAGGTTGGAAGAGACCCCCAGGATTATCGAGTCCAACCATTCCTATCAAACACTAAACCATGTCCCTCAGCACCTCGTCCAACAGTCCCTTAAACTCCTCCAGGGAAGGTGAATCAACCACCTCCCTGGGCAGCCTCTGCCACTTCCCAATCACCCTTTCTGTGAAGCATTTTTTCCTTATGTTGAACCTGAACCTCCCCTGGTGCAGCTTGAGGCCATTCCCTCTCATCCTGTCCCTTGGGAGAAGAGCCCAGCTCCCTCCTCTCCACAACCTCCTTTCAGGGAGTTGTAGAGAGCAATGAGGTCTCCTCTCAGCCTCCTCTTCTCTAGGATAGGATAGGATAGGATAGGATAGGATAGGATAGGATAGGATAGGAATAGAATCATCAAATTGTTTGGGTTGGAAGGGACCTCAAAGCCCATCCAGTCCCACCCCTGCCATGGGCAGGGACACCTCCTACTGGATCAGGGGCTCCAAGCTCCATCCAACCTGGTCTTGAACCCCTCCAGGGATGGGGTAGCCACAACTTCCCTGGGCAACGTGGGCCAGAGCCTCCCCACCCTCAAGGTGAAGAATGTCTCCTAATGATATGTCTTAGACTCAAAAATAAGAATTTTTTTACAGGGAGGTAAGGAAGCAAAAAGGAACAAAGGAAAGAAGGGAGTAACATTGCTTCAGGACAAATATTTTTTCAAAACATAAGAGACATTCTCAACTTTGGGATTCATGAGGAGCAGCAGCAATAATTTCACCATAAATCTGTAGTACAAAATGAACCCTTCCTCCAGATTCCTGCTGAAGGCAAGTTGACCCAGCTGTCATATAAATTATCCAAGTTGAAAATGGGAGAGCCAAGGCAACTAATCCTGATGCTGGCCATACCACAGCCTTTCTCTGGCTTTGAGGTCACCAGGGACCTCCTTTTAAAATACAGTGACAATACCTGAACTACCTGCTGAGAATGATCTCTAGCCTGTGCTAGCTCTTGGCCATGCCTAAGAATTATTTCAGAGACCGGGAGCTGGAGCAGGCCACAAGGATTTATTAATAATTAAGGAGTGCAGATGACCATGTTTCAGTGTTCATGGACGAACTCTGGCTCTGCTTGATGTGTTGGTACAGGTGCCAAATAAAACCCGGCAAAGCCAAATAAAATAACTTCAAAGGCATGAGGAAAAAAGCAAGTGGGTTTATCCTTGTATACACAAAAACTGAACAATCTTCTCATGTGTATGTGGCCCCACTGCAAGTATTGTGGGCAGTTTTGGGTGCTGCAGTATCAAAACTGCTGGTTTGTTTATCCTGGAGAAGAGGAGGTTGAGGGGAGACCTCATTGCTCTCTACAACTATCTGAAAGGAGGTTGTGGAGAGGAGGGAGCTGGGCTCTTCTCCCATGGGACAGGGGACAGGACGAGAGGGAATGGCCCCAAGCTCCACCAGGGGAGATCTAGGCTCGACATCAGGAGGAAGTTTTTCACAGAAAGGGTGACTGGGCACAGGCAGAGGCTACCCAGGGAGGGGATTGATTCACCTTCCCTGGAGGTGTTTAAGGTGCAGGTGGACCAGGTGCTGAGGGACGTGGGTTAGTGTTTGGTAGGAACGGTTGGACTCGATGATCCTGGGGGTCTTTTCCAACCTGGTGATTCTATGACTCTATGATTCTATGAAAATGTACAAAGCTGAAATAGAACACTTCAGATAGATGAGGCATCGGCTCTAGAAATCTAGAAACCCAGTGGGAGGTGTCTCCGTTCAGGGCAGGGGTGGCACTGGGTGGGCTTTGAGGTCCTTTCCAACCCAAACCATTCCATGATTCTGATAATATTTGTTGTGTGAATTTAAGAAGTTAGATACTGGAAAGAATGGGATAGTTCAGGCTGGTGCAAGCTTCCTGCGACTGCTATCAAAACACATAGACTAGAAACCAAGGGTGAAATATATTACATCTCACTGTAGGGGGTGGGAAAAGATTGCAAAGTCTTTGGGGTAGGGAAGATTTTCCTTCTTTATGCCTCTGCACAGCAGTCAGTGTGCTCAGCAGACACCTGCTTTCACCTGGGACCTTGTAGCACTGCAGAGTCAAATGCATTCAAAATAAAACAATGTCATGGATTGCTTAAATTCTGCAGGACCCTATGGATTCCATACTGTACTGAAATTTTCCCAGTCCAAAACTTTCAAACCTGTCAAAAATATGAGTGTCTGGGAGGTCTGGCTGTTTTTATTTATTTATTTATTTATTTATTAACTTTCCCCTGTAGAGTTAGGGTCGCTTGAGACCTTATGATTTCGCAGCTTCAAAACTCATGAGCTTATGTCACTCACCATGCGGTTGCGCTTGATATGGACTGCCAGGCAATTGTTACATCCAAAAAAAAAATTATATATATATATAAATTTCTTAAAGAAATAACTGGAGAAACTCATGATACTCTGGAAGTAAAAGTATGATCCACCACCTGAGCCATGCCAGTTAAGAAGCCTCATGCATTAAACATACTGGAAGGGAGTAGTACAGCTCCAGTTCAATATGTGACTCGCGAGCTATCACAGGGCTTCTGACTCAGTATTACTAAGAAATGTTCACTGACTGTCACTGCAAAGGTATGCGAGGGAGATTCTCTAAGGACCAATTAATGGGAATGGAAGAAAATTCTGGTAGATTGGTTGCCAGTGGGAGGAAGAGTGAGTGGAGAGTGGTGAAGAATAATGTATGTTTGCATTTTACTTATTAGCCCTACGAAAAAAAAAAAAAAAAAAGGAAAAAAAAGTAACACATACCAAATGAAATAACAAAGGGTCTTAGCAGCGTTTGTAAATACCATTTTAATTATTTAAGCTGAACGTGACTAGGAAGCTGCTTTTTTCTCTTTTTTTTGTCCAGGGACACTGTTGCTAATCAACTCAACAGCCCTATTTTGTGTCAGAAACCCACAGTGCTCTGCCACACAGGAACCTCATTGCTGCAGTTTCTTAAAGCTCATATCCCTTAATCACAGCTGAAATAATGGCATCTTAACTCCGACAAACTCATGTAGAGATTTATTTTCTTGTTTCCGTTTCTGTTCATTTGTTTGGGTTTTTTTTTTTCCCACTCGTGTATCGATTTCTTTTATCTGACGATCTCCAGCCACAACACAAAGGCTCATTTATTAAGCCTCACAGTGGCCCATGCAAAGTAGGGCTCCGAGGATAAAATTCACCCAATGCTGGAATCCTGTAGTTCATTTTGAACCTTAAGTACTTCGTGATTAATTACTGCACCAATGTAGTTGGTGCTGCATATTTCCTCTCCTGTTTCCATTTATGTGGTTGGTGTTGTGCCTCTTAAAGGCTCATGACCAATTTATTTGAAATCATTAATCAAATTCTTCTTTCAGCTACACCTCTGCAAACCACTTTGTCCTCATTAGAGCTTAAGTCCTGATAGTCAAGTACATGATCTTAACCATGATAACCTCATTTTTCAAGTCCAAGGGGCTTCTTATTGTTCCTTTATTGGACGAATGAGATTGAAGATTAATAATTTTAATTAATCGCTGCTACAATGCGGCCAAGAGTCTAACAGAGTAATTAAGCACAAGGCTTACGTTGAATTTTGGCAGATAAATCCAGTCTGCTTCAGGAACTTTGCACTGTCACTCCAGCTGGTTTCACCCGACACCAAGTTGCGATCACAGGCAGAGTGGAGAGTGAGATGGCATCTGCTCCCTCAGGATGCTGTTTCTTTCACTAATGCCTCCCGCCTGCCGTGATGCTAGGAAGGAGAAAGAACGGATCTGCTGCTGTTTCCACCAGCTAGAGAGCGACCCTAGAGATGGTAGGGGGAGATTTGTAAGTAAAAACTTCCTTCCAGTTAACATGAGAGAGATGAAACTGTTGAATCATAGAATCATAGAACAGCCAGGTTGGAAGAGACCCATCGGATCATCGAGTCCAACTCAGTTGGTTGACTTACCAAAGGAAAGCACGAGGAAATGTTCAGCAAAGAATTACTACTTCCTTTAGTCCCCAGGCAAGAGTCTTGTTGGGATGTTGACCAGCAGGTCCAGGGAGGTTCTTCTCCCTCTGGACTCAGCACTGGTGAGACTACTCCTTGATTCCTGTGTTCAGTTGTGGGCCCCTCAGCACAAGAAGGATGTTGAGGCTGTGGAGCGAGTGCAGAGAAGAG
The DNA here is from genome assembly GCA_033558105.1 of Coccyzus lansbergi. Lineage (NCBI taxonomy): Eukaryota > Metazoa > Chordata > Aves > Cuculiformes > Coccyzidae > Coccyzus > Coccyzus lansbergi. Next base: position 469,328 of record JAUMJK010000539.1, read on the forward strand.
CAACGAAGCTGGGGAAGGGGCTGGAGAACAGGCCTGATGAGGAACGGCTGAGAGAGCTGGGGGTGTTTATCCTGGAGAAGAGGAGGCTGAGGGGAGATCTCATTGCTCTCTACAACTACCTGAAAGGAGGTTGTGGAGAGAAGGGAGCTGGGCTCTTCTCCCAAGGAACAGGGGACAGGACAAGAAGGAATGGCCTCAAGCTCCACCAGGTGAGGGTCAGGCTGGACATTAGGAAAAAGTTCTTCACTGAAAGTGTCATTAGGCACTGGAACAGGCTACCCAGGGAGGGGGTTGATTCACCTTCCCTGGAGGTGTTTAAGGGACGGGTGGACAAGGTGCTGAGGGATATGGTTTAGTGTTTGATGGGAATGGTTGGACTCGATGATCTGGTGGGTCTCTTCCAACCTGGTTGTTCTGTGATTCTATGATTCTATAAAATACCCTTGAGTCATTTAATATATTGAGTAGCTACAAATGAGAGAAACAAACATTTCAGGCAACTCTTTCTAAAGGTCTTTGGATGCCGTATAAAACATGCAATTACGCACACAGCAATTTCCCCACATCAATGAACCAAGGCTAAAATCTTGAGGAGAATTTCTCTTGAAATAGAATATTAAATGGCTCCATTGAAATGGTGCCACACTCGATTTGTTTGGTGAATGAAAAGCAGTTGGCAGTCATCTGCAACGGGAAGGAGCAGGAAGTACCAATAAGCAGTGAAAAGAGCAATTAGGAGCAGATCAAGTGGAGGAAAGTTTTGTGTTTGCAGCTTCCAAAACAGAGAAATGCCAACTTAGGATGGGAATCACCCCCTTTAAACAGAGCCATTTGAAATTCAGATGTTTTCTTTCATCTAGGCAAGCATGTGGGATGCCTCTAGAGTTATTGGAGAGACAGGCATCTTCTAAGGCCAATTCATGCAAACCTAAACAGATTTCTGAGAAGCAGAAAACAGCCATTCATTCACAACAGTGTAGAATTCAAAGGCATTATGGGGTAGACAAGGTGGAAGCATTTCTAACTCCTTTAACCACTAAAAATATCTCCTTACTGAAAAGGATTCAGCCGAGGAAGAAAGGTGGGAGTTGCCAGGCCTCACTAAAGATGAATCCAGTGGAAATTTGACCAAGCAAATTATTTCCTTTAGGGTATTCGCTGGAGGGCTGAAGATCTGAAGAAATGCTGAAGGGCTCTGAGTCATATATCAATATTCATTGAAACAGATGAGCAGCATAAATTTTTCTTGGGGCAGCCAAAAGTTGGAGACGAGCTGCCCATGGGTTTGAGAGGAGCCATCACACATATAAAGCCTCCGATGATTTATGGTCGCTAGAAGACCAATTCCTCCAACAAGGCAGAGGAATTGGATAAGTAAGAAAAAAAAGACCATATATTTATATTTTTCCTACTATGTGGAAATTCTCTCTGATAAGCAGGGGAGACCTCATTACTCTCTCCAGCTACCTGAGAGGAGGTCGTGGAGAGGAGGGAGCTGGGCTCTTCTCCCAAGGGACAGGGGACAGGACGAGAGGGAATGACCTCAAGCTCCACCAGCGGAGATTTAGGCTAAACATTAGGAAAAAAAATTTCACAGAAAGGGTCATTGGGCACTGGAACAGGCTGCCCAGGTTGGTGGTTGATTCCCCTTCCCTGGAAGGGTTTAAGGAATGGATGGACAAGGTGCTGAGGGACATGGTTTAGTGTTTGATGGGAATGGTTGGACTCGATGATCCAGTGGGTCTCTTCCAACCCGGTGATTCTACGATTCTACGATCTTCCCAAGTAATAGAAGGATGTAGCCCCTGCATGGGCAGCAAGACACTTGGCAGGTTTTCTAGAGCATTTTATATACATACACTTAAAGATCTTTGTTAAAAAAAATCAAGAAACTCATGTTTTCCCACATCTCAAAAGATCTCCTCCAGCCATTCCTTCATTTGAACCTTTAGCCATGCAGTGAAGAGGATCCTAGGGCATGATGTCTGTGTTCAGACCAAAAGGGCAGGAAAGGTAGAGGTTTCTTTCTTTCCAAGATAACACTTCTATGGGAAAAGGCACAACAGCCTCTATGTCTTGTTTCATTTCTTAACTCCGAAAGAATAAATCCGACTGACTGCTTCACTTATTCTTGCCTGACTTCCAGATGTCAGGTCCATGGGTTGTCTGTGTCTGGAGATGCCATGAACTCCTCTGTCCTGTCAGGCCCCGGATACACAGGATCGTGTTAAAGGATGCTCCTGTCTCATAGCCTCTTCTTTGCTGCAAGCGCTTTTCCTTTTTTACACCTTCAGTTATTGGCAAGTTCCTTTATTATAGATGCAGCACGACCTAGAGACAAGCTCAGTCTTTGTGGAAAAGCTGTGGAGAGGTAACATGTCAGGGAGACAGGACTACCAGAACCCGATAACCCAAAAAGGCCCATGTGATGGAGAACAAACAGTGCAAGGAGACTGATTTTTGCATTCCAAAAATAAGATCTGAGCATGTCTTGAAAGACGAAGAAGAGGAAAGAAGACAGGGAGAAGGCATTTTGGATGTGAAATCAGGGTCCACATGAGAACATGTCAGCCTTGGCTCCTCTGGAATAGGCTCCTGCTGCCTTTGGACAGGAAGAAAAGGTTCCTCAACTGCCCATGTGAGGGAACAAACCATCAAACCAGTCATTGTAGAATTCTTGGCTGAAATATAAGCGGATGGATGGAGTAAGGTGATGATGATGATGTGCATACACCACAGGAAACTGATATAGGTGAGAGAGTGCAAAGTATTATGAATACTGTACAAATGATGTCACAGCCTTCCTATTCATACTAGAAACCACCTGTAAGCTGTAGGAGGAAAGGAAAGGAAAGCTGTGGACACAATGGGGAAATAGAAACCCTAGGAAATGCACTTTTAAGATAATGAATTGAAATGGGAGGGTTATTTTTTTCAGAAAACAGACAAAAAAAATCTAGATGAAACTGTGAGCAGGTATGCAAGACGTTACGCAGGAAATTTAGGAGCTTTCCACATCTAAATCTGATGGTTAATGGATTTAAACCGATAATAAATTCCCCAAATATTCCTGGAAGACGGAAGAGGGTGGTAGGCAGCATGAGCTGGAGAAAGGAATTGAACTACTTAGTAGTGAATTAGTTACATGTGAAAAATCAGTATGAACACCTGTGCACATTGACATGAATTTCAGGTGTATTGTGATGCTTTAAACTGGAGGAAGGCTATTTAAAGCCAGATATGGAGTGTTGTCTTTCAAGCTAATAGGATTTTCTTTTCAGTCTAAAAATGTCAAGGGAATGTTGACCTCTATAAGCCTCTCGCATCACTCCATAACCTTAAGCTTGTAGCTCTTCATGTAATGGACAGATTATGATCCAGTATTTTCCACCTAATTAGAACTGCTTTGCTTTCAGATTATGTATCCTTGTTAATGAAATGTGACCTGAGGCTTAGTAAGGGCTTAAAACTCAAAATCCAGTGACCATCCTACTATCAAGGTAAAGGGAAGCTCTGGTATCAGGCGGCATAACTCCTGAGACTATAAACACGTTTACCTTTAAATAGTGAACTTAATCAGTATTGTTGAAATTCAACATGCCTCATTTCAGCTCCCCAAACAAGAGAATTGATACAATATACTCATTAGGCTCTCTACCATCAAGTGAAAGATGAGGAAGTCACAAAAGACGATTATTCCGATCTAAAAATTGGTGCCCAAAGTGAACAGGGTAAAAAAACCTTCTGAACACGTCTGTCTCTTTGTATTGACTGGAGTTCAGATAGTTGTTTAAGGGCAATTAGAGAGCTGGGGGTGTTTAGCCTGGCGAAGAGGAGGCTGAGGGGAGACCTCATTGCTCTCTGTAACTAACTGAAAGGAGGTTGTGGAGAGGAGGGAGTTGGGCTCTTTTCCCAAGTGGTAGGACGAGAGGGAATGGCCTCAAGCTCCACCAGGGGAGAGTCAAGCTTGACATTAGGAAAAAAATTTTCACGGAAAGGGTTATTGGGCACTGGCAAATAAAGTGGTGCGCAAACAACAAGCCCTATAGAGATCCCTAGGTATCAATCTGACTGATCTCAGAATAAATCTGTCATCAATAACATATGATAAATGTTATCGCTATTCCCTCTATAATCCGTCCTATTCAGATAGATAGTTGTTCTAAGACATAATTGTTCCATAAGCATATCCAAATTTTCTCGAGAGTTTATTTACAAGATGCTGAGGGACATGGTTTAGTGTTTGATAGGAATGGTTGGACTCGATGATCCGGTGAGTCTCTTCCAACCTTGTTCTTCTATGATTCTATGATTCTAATTATTTCACTGAGCTATAATTTTTCTAGATAAAATCTACCTTTTTCTACTCCTGCCCAGCCAAAACTCGGATTTCAGAACATCTCTTTTTTTTTTGTGCCTCCACTAAGTGTTGAGGGTGAATCTCAGAATGGTGATGAGTGTAGTATTAAAAACCAGGTCATATCCTCAACCGGAGTAAATTGGTGTAATTCTATTGAAGTTACTGGCGCTTTTCTGCTGGAACCTGATTCAAAGCCTTTGGGGATCTTTTCATTGACTTCTCTGGGCTTTGGCACAGCTAGAGATCTGATCCTTCAAGAGAGAATTGACAGGATAAACAAGGTTGGCAATTGTGGGAAATGTGGGAAGGTTTTCTTTCTATGGGAGCTGTGGTCAAATATATGTCAGAAGAATCAGTCCCAGTTCAAAGGTGAGACTCATCCAAAAAAAAAAAAAATAAATAAGGAGATGTGAATTTTACTGCTATCAAATGAATCCTTCTAGTAAGAGCAAATGAATGTGAAATACCTAGACAGGAAAATATGAGCTTTGTCTGCTTCTCGTTTTGTATGAACACATTCATTTTGCAAACCTCTGTAAATCCTATTGAAACAAAAAAAAAATGTGTTTACAATGCTACGTATTCCATAAAACATGTTTGCTATTCAGCAGCCTGCTTGCTTCTCTGAAAATGCATTTTTGTGACAAACAATCATTAAACCTCACAACCGCCGCGTGCCGATAGATGAAACTAGTGCAGATATTACCATTTGGTTGACACATTTGTTTTGACTTTGTGAAAAAGCGTTACGGATTTTTTTCTTTTTTTTTTGTATAAAACTCTTTTTTTTTTTTTTTCAGGAAGAATAATATGTTCCTGCAAATGCTGCAAAAGATCAAAAGCTGTTCAGATCATATTTACAGTACTAAAAGCACAATGAATGCCCCTGTAAATGACATGTAAATTACCGAACGATGATTCAACTTCAGTCAGCTTTGCAGATGAATTGAAGGACCTTAATTCCACTTTATCTTAGAAATCTGATTATTCTACTGCTTGTAAGAAATCAGCTTTAATCCTCTTTCAGATGTCATTCAACAGGTTCTTTCTGCACAAGACATGTAAATGAATTTTCCTTTACAATATCTTTTCAAATTCATTTTCTTTCTGCAAGATGTTTTTAGAAATAATTTAAAGCTGAACTATCAAGCCAATAGGTCCCATTTTCTACATCTGTTCAAGAAAGGTCAGGATGCACATCTCTGTGATGACAGAATTCCATTGACCTTGCTCCTTATTTCTTGCTCCTTATTTCTACCAATGGAAGTGAGACCAGAATTTACCTCCCTCATCACCTTTCCAGCTCAGTTTATATTCAAGAAAACAAAAGAATTCTCTTCCTTCATGGGTGAATTTGCTCTGAAAATCATAGAATCATAGAACAACCAGGTTGGAAGAGACCCACCGGATCATCAAGTCCAACCGTAACTCAAACAAATGTATCACTAAAGAATTTGTGTCTGTATAAAGTCAAAGACTTCACAATTCTTTCATTATTACTTTATTATATTCCTTCCATTTCCTGCATTCATGGAATAATTCTGTGCTACACTGATAAACTTCTAAATTAAGGAGTCTTCTTGACACCTAGCTAAAAAGTACAGTAGATCCCAGTTCCTGATTAAAGATATCGTCATCGCAGCCAAATGATAATGCTATTTTCTGTTCATGAAGAAAACTAAGTGCTAAAAATCACAGGCTGGCTGAGCCACATGTCCGGTGGGTGTAAAATCAGCACACGTCCTTTGGGAGTTGTGCTGATTTACACCAAGGATATAGCTGGTACCCGGGGTCAGAGCGCTGTCATTTAAGAGAAACGTCCTAGATGATCCATTTATGCAAACAAAACGCAGCTCCACAGACCATGTGGCATCTAAGCACTTGTTCATCCTGTTTTGCATTAGAGCTTTTGCTCTCTTAGTATCTGAAAAAAAGAAAGGAAAGTCAGCCTCGTATTAGGACTCCAAGCAGTGCAAAACTGCAGATGAGAGGGAATTCAATTCTTGTTCATGGTAGTTTTCTCACTGTTTCATAGAATCATAGAACAACCAGGTTGGAAGAGACGCACAGGATCATCAAGTCCAACCATTCCTATCAAACACTAAACCATGTGCCTCAGCACCTCATCCACCCGTCCCTTAAACACCTCCAGGGAAGGGGAATCAACCACCTCCCTGGGCAGCCTATTCCAATGCCCAATGACCCTTTCTGTGAAAAACTTCCTCCTAATCTCTAGCCTAAATCTCCCCTGGTGGAGCTTGAGGCCATTCCCTCTTGATGATTTCTTGGGTGGAAGAAGGGAAAGGAAACATCTCTTTTGCATCAGAATATTGCTTCTCTTGTGGCCAACTCAAAGGTCTGGCTGTAATTTTAAAAACCATACATACTCTAGCAGTATTTAATTTATCGGAGTAGACCAACCAACCAAGTGTAGCTTTCCCTGGACTCCCCACTCCATCTTTTCAAGGAACAGAGTGTCGATGTTTGCCAATCACGGCAACAGACTCATACTCTTTATATAGGACCTAGAGGCAGGCCGTGACACAGCAAAGTGTCTCTGAACAAGCTGAAGTGGAGCAAGTGCTTAAGCAAATCAAGATGAAGCAAAGTTGCATCCTGTATGTTATGTTTTTTTCTTTTTCTTATTTTTCATATTTTGAGTGGGCTCAACCTGAGATTCCCATTCTCTAACATGCAGTCACATAGCAAGACTTAGTCTTTACCCTCAAAAGCTAACATTCCAAAGAGACAACATTAAAAAAAAAAAAAAAAAGAAGAATGTCTATACCACTTAAGCAAAACACGAGGGACACAATTATAACTAATTATAAATGATGGGACCCAATGACAAGACCTGAGGAAATGGCAGGGAGATGCCAGGGGAGGGTTAAGTTGGACATTAGGAGAAGGTTTTTCCCCTAGAGGGTGGTGGAGCCCTGCAACAGCTCCCAGGGAAGCAGTCACAGTGCCGAGCCTGGAAATAGACCAGCAATGTTTAGCCAATGCCCTCAGATCCAAAACGTGTTTCCTGCACAGGCACAGGGTAGGACTCAGCGGTCCTTCTGTGTCCCTTCCAACTCAGATCATTCGAGTCCAGAGAAGAGCAATGAAGCTGGTGAAGGGACTGGAGAACAGGCCTTCTGAGGAACGGCTGAGAGAGCTGGGGGTGTTTAGCCTGGAGAAGAAGAGGCTGAGGGGAGACCTCACTGCTCTCTATAACTCCCTGAAAGGAGGTTGTGTAGAGGAGGGAGCTGGGATCTTCTCCCAAGGGAGAGGGGACAAGACAAGAAGGAATGGCCTCAAGCTCCATCAGGGGAGGTTCAGGCTGGATGTTAGGAAAAAGTTCTTCACTGAAAGGGTCATTAGGCAACAAAACAATCTGCCCAGGAAGGTGGTTCACTCGCCTTCCCTGGAAGTGTGGAGATATAGGCTCGACATAAGGAAAAAATTCTTCACAGAAAGGGTCATTGGGCAGTGGCAGAGGCTGCCCAGGGAGGGGGTTGATTCACCTCCCCTTGAAGTGTTTAAGGGACGGGTGGATGAGATGCTGAGGGACATGGGTTGGTGATTGATGGGAGTGATTGGACTCAATGATCCGGTGGGTCTCTTCCAACCTGGTGATTCTATGATTCTATGGTTTATTCAAGAGACAGACAAAAAGTCAGTAGCAAAGGTAAGGAGCGACCCTCCACATACAGTCCAAGCCTTTTACAGACCCTCATCCAGTCATCCACTGTCCTCTAATCACGCGCACTCCCTACCATGTCACATATTGCAGCAGTCATCACAGTGACTTGGAGAATTCCCTCCTTGGTCTGTCAAGCATAAACTTAGAAAGTGTTCCAAAGGCTTTGAAAGCATTAAAGAGTCTGCCTGCTAAGGATGTGCTAAGGTCACAATTCCAGGAGCTGCTGCTGCGGAAGAGACAATTTTCTGCATGAGTCTGACAACAAGCAGCACCCACCTCTGCTGTGTAACAGGTGTAAAAGACTTGCACTGACATTTCTCTTCCTAAAGTCCAGGGGCACCACTTGAAAACATAAGCCAGCAGAAGCTGATAAAATTCAGTGACATAAATCATGATTAGTGTGACAACCCAGCCTGCAGGATAACAATAAATAATGCAAAGAAGATGCAAATGCAGTGCATTTTTGCAGGTGGTGACATAACCCTGTTGAAAATACCTTCTCTGGCTTGAGACTAAAAAGGGGTTTCTTTCATAACAGGAGGAGTTTTCACGTTTAAAATGGTCGTGTAGAAATATTATTAGCCAAGCCTATCTTTGGCCTGATGCTTTCAGTTTGATATGATGTGACCCGAATTTCTGCCCTAATGTAACTCTCTTATCTCGTCCTCATCCAAGCAGTCTCCTGGGCAGCTGCGTTTATGCTTTGAATACAAGAAATCGTTCTCTGCTTTTGAGGGGGAAAAAAAAAAAAAGCACAACAAGGCACAAAGCCTCACAAAAAAATAAAAATACCATTTATGTCAAGGGCAGGGTGATATTCAGACACCCCTAAAAACTAAATTAAGCTGAGAGGTCTACTAGGTCTAGGGCACAACAACCCTATGCAGAGCTACAGACTGGGAGAAATCTGACTGGAAAATTGCCAGGAGGAGAGGGACCTGGGGGTGTTGGTCGACAGCCAACTGACCATGAGCCAGCAGTGTGCCCAGGTGGCCAAGAAGACCAATGGCATCCTGGCTTGGATCAGAAATGGTGTGACCAGCAGGGCCAGGGAGGTTCTTCTCCCTCTGGACTCAGCACTGGTGAGGCCGCTTCTTGAATCCTGTGTTCAGTTCTGGGCCCCTCAGCACAAGAAGGATGTTGAGGCTCTGGAGCGAGTCCAGAGAAGAGCAACGAAGCTGGTGAAGGGTCTGGAGAACAGGCCCTATGAGGAACAGCTGAGAGAGCTGGAGTTGTTCATCCTGGAGAAGAGGAGGCTGAGAGGAGACCTCATTACTCTCTACAACTACCTGAAAGGAGGTTGTGGAGAGGAGGGAGCTGGGCTCTTCTCCCAAGGGACAGGGGACAGGACAAGAGGGAATGGCCTCAAGTTCCACCAGGGGAGATTTAGGCTGGAGTTTAGGAGGAAGTTTTTCACTGAAAGGGTCATTGGGCATTGGAATAGGCTGCCCAGGGATGTGGTTGATTCCCCTTCCCTGGAGGTGTTTAAGGGACGGGTAGATGAGGTCCTGAGGGACATGGTTTAGTGTTTGATAGGAATGGTTGGACTTGATGATCCGATGGGTCTCTTCCAACCTGGTTGTTCTGATTCTATGATTCTATGATATAGTACCTTAAAACAAGGGGGAGAGGATCCATAGATAGATGGATGGATGGATAGATAGATAGATAGATAGATAGATAGATAGATAGATAGATAGATAGACAGACAGACAGACAGACAGGCAGATTATTCTTTTTAATTATTTAAATAATATCAGTAGTTTATAAGAAGCAAAACTGTGTCACCAGAGTCACTGTGTAGTGAATGGTCCTATTTGTGCTTCTTACAACATCTGGGCACTCAGAAATTCTGCTGGTCAGTTCGCAGGAATGTTCTTCTTCCAGAGTTTTCTAAAAAAAAAAAAAAAATGACTGGGTAATCCTAGGATACGACAAACTCTTCTGAATCCAAAACAACTGGTGCCTGATTTGATGAGTCCTGCCCAGGCCTCCCCCTGTACCTCACCACTGTAGGACTGTGTATGGTTTAGCTGGATAAAATCACAAGGTCGTGGAATGAATCATAGAATCCATGAAATGCTGTGGGTTGGAATGAGCTTTAAGGATTATCTCATTCCAGCCCCTCTGCCATGGACAGGGACACCTTCCACTGGACCAGGCTGCTCATCCAACCTGCCCTTGAACCCCTCCAGGGATGGGGCAGCCACAGCTTCCCTGGACAACCTGGACCAGGGCCTCACCACCCTCAGCATGAAGAATTTCTTCCTAATTTCTAATCTAAATCTTTCCCCTTCCAATTTAAAGCCATTTCTCCTCATCCTATCATTCCATGTCGTCGTAAAAAGCCCATCCCCAGCTTTCTTGCAGCCTGTTCAGGAGCTGGAAGGCCACTCTAAGGTCTCCCCAGAGCCTTCTCTTCTCCACATTCTGTGTTTTTAGCTACAAGGCTGACAGAAGAATTACCAAGGAGCTGCACACCTGTCACGTAGGGAAACTGAGGCTATAAAAAGAAACAGCTTTAAACAAAGTCACCATCACCTAAGTTAGCCTGTTTCCTGAAGACAACAGCTCCTTCCCTCCCCACCATCATCATCAGGAATAAGCAACAGGCTGTGACAAGGAAAGCCATATTCCAATTCATGCTGGTTTGTTTTGTTTTGTTTTACCTTAAAAGTCCCTTTGATATTTTTATACTATCAGAGAGCAGCTAGCTCCTCTTTTTTTTTTTTTTTTTTTTTTTTTAACTTCCTCCCTCTGGACAAGTAGGATATTAATATTATCCCTGTAACAAGCAGCAGAAGGAATAAAACATCTAGGTAAATACTGCAAGTGAGATTAAAACTCTCTGGCTTTCTGATGTAACCCTGTGACATTGCGTTTCTAGTGAATTAAACCAAATGTACAAGTATTTAACGACTAATCCTTTTAAGTATTTTAATGCCCCGATGAAGATTTCTTATAGGGAGAGGCAAAGCATATGTGGTTTCCGTTAGAGTCTGCCTGCAGGCAGAGGATTGAGCAGATTGGCTTTTTTTTTTTTTTTTTTTTTTGAGCTCTCTCCACGCCCCCCCCCCCTTTCCTCTTTTTAATTAATTAATATTTCACTGCCTTTGTTGCGGAGCTGGCGGGCGGGCAGGCGGCCCGTGGTGCTGAAGGGACAGCTCCCTCCGGGGGGGGGCCAGGGGGCTCTGTCTCCCCCTTGACTGCCACAGACCCACCTGGACAGGGGGGCTTGGGAGACCATAAAGAAAAAGAACTTTTCATTTTAGGAACAAGGTAGCAGGTGTAAAGTCAGAGAGCCAGAGAATCAGAGAAGCACCAGGTTGGAAGAGACCCCCAGGATCATCGAGTCCAACCATTCCCACCAAGCTCTAACCCATATCCCTCAGCACCTCATCCACCTGCACCTTAAACCCCTCCAGGGAAGGTGAATCAACCACCTCCCTGGGCAGACTATTCCAATGCCCAATGACCCTTTCTGTCAATTTTTTTTGCTAAAGTTCAGCCTAAACCTCCCCTGGTGGAGCTTGAGGCCATTCCCTCTCATCCTGTCCCCTGTCCCTTGGGAGAAGAGGCCAGCTCCCTCCTCTCCACAACCTCCTTTCAGGGAGTTGTAGAGAGCAATGAGGTCTCCCCTCAGCCTCCTCTTCTCCAGGATAAACACCCCCAGCTCTCTCAGCTGTTCCTCTTGGTCTCCAGCCCCTTCACCAGCTTCATTGCTCTTCTCTGGACTTACTCCAGAGCCTCAACTTCCTTCTTGTGGTGAGAGGCCCACAACTGACCCCAGGGTCAACGGGAGTGTTCCTTGTGCGTGTCTAAATATAGATATAAATTAAAAATATTCATAGAATCATAGAACAACCAGGTTGGAAGAGACCCATCGGATCATTGAGTCCAACCATTCCTATCAAACACTAAACCACTAAACCACTGGTGAGACCCCCACCTGGAATCCTGTGCAGGATTCCAGCAGAAGAAGGAGATGAAGCTGTTGGGATGAGTCCAGAGGAGGCTACAAGGATGATTAGAGCACTGGAGAACCTCCTGTACAAGGACAGTCTGAGAGAGTTGGGATTGTTCAGCCAGGAGAAGAGAAGGTTCTGAGGAGACCTTATAATGACCTTCCAGTACCTGAAACTGCTCCAGGAATGCTGGAGAGGGATGTTTTACTAGAACCTGGAGAGGCAGGACAAGAAGTGATAGCTTAAAATTAGAAAGGGAAAGATTTAGATGAGATGTTAGGAAGAAAATATTCATGCTGAGGGTGGGGAGGCCCTGGCCCATGTTGCCCAGAGAAGTTGTGGCTGCCCCATCCCTGAAGGGGTTCAAGGCCAGGTTGGATGGGTCTTGGAGGAACCTGGTCCAGTGGGAGGTGTCCCTGCCCATGGCAGGAGGGTTGGAATTAAATGATCTTTAAGCTTCCTTCCAACCCAAATCATTCCATGATTCCACAATACATTTATATATATTCAGGTCACTTATTATGAAAAAATATTTTATGTGAAGTGTGATGAAACTCTGACTCAGGTTGCCCAGAGAGGTGGTGGATGCCCCATCCCAAGAAACATTCAAGCTCAGGTCAGATGGGGCTCTGAGCAACCTGATCTAATTGAAGATGTTCCTGCTCATTGCAGGTATTGGACTAGATGATTTTTAAAGGTCCTTTCCAACTGAAACCATTCTATGATATAAAGCTTCTTCTTATGCTATAGAACTTCCTAGCCCTTAGGGAATAATATTTTCTCCCCTATTAGCAGCCAGGCCAGCATCAGGCACTGCAGGGTGAAAAATCAGTGCTCATCGCTGTAAACAAAATTGTCTCCTGTTTAAGCTAATCTTTAAGGGTTGAAGATTTAGGGTCAGGGTTAAAGTTACGTAGAAAGTGAATGTTCATATTTCCTCTGCACTTCTGATGCACCACAATTAAAAGAGTAAGTGGGAGGAGCATGAGTGTGGATGCAAAGCCCACACTGTGCATTTGTATCTGTGCAGGAAGATGAGATTGCGAACAGGATCTCAGCTCTTCCTACTGGTGATTCTCATTCTTCACACTGAGGGTAGGGAGACCCTGGCCCAGGTTGCCCCAGGAAGCAGTGTCTGCCCCATCCCTGGAGGGGTTCAAGGTCAGGTTGGATGGGGCTTGGAGCCCCTGATCCAGCGGGAGGTGTATTATATTGGAAAAAATATGCATGAGCATTGTTAGAAATAGCAATAAGGAGTCTTTTTATGGTGAATAATACCAATTCCACCACCATTTAATACATGGTCCATGTCCCTTGCCCCTGAAACACATGAAGCAAAAGTATCTCCTCGCCTTTGCTAGCTAGAATACCAGTTTCTGTTTTCATCCTGAATTAATGTTGCTTAACTAGTGCTAAATGCATTTCCTTGCATCTTTTTTTTGTTAACTCTACACTCAGAAATAAAGATAAGTATTAGTTTCAGCTAAGCATTTTACTGAACAGGGTCAACCAGCTACAGCTCATTGTCTTTAAACTACTGAGAGCATCGTGTTTGAAGTACAGTCATTTCATCGTACAATCAAAAATTGTTGATTGTCCACGTTTCGTTCACTGGTCTGCAAACAATCATTTCAGAGCAGCCAGACAGTATGAGCTGAGGGAAATTATTGCTGAAAACTGCACTTTAAGCCACAGTTTAGAAATTGGATCATTAGATTGTTCACAGTGTCAGCACAGAACTGTACTTGTGTAGAGTGGTGTCGGTGTAGAGGAGGAAAGGAGGGAGGGAAGAAGGGGAAAAGGACGGGAAAAAGGAAGGGGGAGGGGAAAAAAAAGAAGAGAAAAAGGGAGGGAGGGAGGGAAGGGAAGGGAAGGGAAGGGAAGGGAAGGTGTGGGAAGGGAAGGTGTGGGAAGGGAAGGGAAGGGAAGGGAGAAGGGGGAAAAGGATTTATTTTCCTGGTTCTCAAAAAAAAAAATCATAAAATTTTTTCAGCATAACTAACTTTTTTAATCATTTTTGAGATATTTTCTAGGTGAATACCAGTGTATACTTATTTTTCCTTCGTTTTTCCTCATATTGTAGGCAGAGTGTCAACTCAAACACTTCTTTGGGACTTTTTACACATCTCTGAATTCCAAGGAAAGAATTCCATTTACTTAAAGTGGTCTTAGGACTCTGTCCCTCATGCAAGAGAGTGCTCGTCTTTTACTGCCTGACCCCTCCACCTTCATCAGCTCACTCAGGCTCAGAGAGAAAACGGATACCAGGATTAGCAACAGGAGTCGAGGCTGCAGAATGGAGCTCACGGCAAGCTCTACCATCACGTTCATCATCAGTCCTCTCGTAGCTATTGTCAGGTTGTGAATGATGTCTCCTCTATCAGAGCTATCACTCCAGACTTAGATCCTGCAGGGCAAGATCTTATTTCTGGATAGAAATAATAATAAAAAAAACTCCTGCTGCCAAATGAATTTTAATGCCCGATTTTGAAGTAATAGAAATCCCAAATTCTCTTGATTTTATGCATGAGCTATTATGATCAATTGGGAAATTAAAATATGTTTTTAAAGCATAAATACCTATTCCCTCAGTGGAATCCTGTGTCTCTGAAGTAACCGTCTTCAGGTTTGGGGATACAATTTTATGCATTTTAATAGCAAATGCCTGAATACTGAGCCAATAAAAAGTACGTAGTGGTTTCTTCGCACCTACCCAGGATTCTTGGGTCAATATAAGTCCCATTTTCAAATATGTTAACAAATATATGTGTTCAGTGAAAATTATATATTACTTAACCTAAATACAGATTTATTTGAGCTATTCAGAGCAACTCCAGGCTCCTGAGGAAAGAATCTCTTTAAAATATTAATACTACTACACCTCATTTTAAAGTATTAAAGCTACAAATTAAGGGGTAAAAAAAAAAAAATCCATGAAAATGCATCTCGTTGCAGACACGCAGGTGGGAAAAAAAGATGGAAGAAGCCATCAAGACACGACTCAAGAGCTGAGGACAAAGATGTCAGCCTTATCTTTGAATTTACTCTTTTAAGTTTGTGACACCACCTTAAAGCTATTTAAACATATAGTAGAATTCAGTGTTTAATTAGGTAAGGAAACTTGCTCACTATTACTGCCAGTGCATAAGTATATGAGCACAGCAGAGCACACTCAATAATCCAAAGAACCTGACGCTGTATTATTTATTGGAATGTCTGTATTAATTATGGATGATTCTAATATAAGGTACATCTTTAATACATCACAGTCTACAGATGTTTTCATTCTCCACTACTAGAGAGAAGTTTAATGATAAGATTTCGCCTCGTGTATGGAAAGGCATCCAGGAAATAATATGGATAATGTTGTCTTAGCCGGTTTGTGATCAGGATGATTTTCCGAAGTCTTAGTTTAGTCAGTTACACGTGGAGAGTTTGGTTTAAAATTGCTCTAATGGGCTAAGACTGGCAAGAGAAAAAAATCCTTATTCATTAAATTCTCTAGTTAACTGTAAGATTTCCAGTTTTGTCACCAGTGTTTGCTCCTAAGCAGCAAAATGGAGCTTAAGCACCCTGGAGGTGTTTAAGGCACAGGTGGATGAGGTCCTGAGGGACATGGTTTAGTGTTTGATAGGAATGGTTGGACTGGGTGATCTGGTGGGTCTCTTCCAACCTGGTGATTCTGTGATTCTATGAAAATACAAGGTTAGAATCGCAGTTCCCACTGAACTTTGACAGCCTGATACAAAATCCCTGTCACATGGATTTTTTTCAGTTGCTTTGGTTAAATATGGATCTCATGCTACACCAATGAGCTCCACTACCTCCCCGGGCAGCCTCTGCCAGGGCCTGAGAACCCTTTCCATGAAGACCTTTTTCCTGATGTCCAATCTGAATCTACCCTAGTGCAGCTTGAGACCATTTGTTCTCATCCCATCGCCTGCCTCTTGGAGAACTGCCTCCTTTCAGGCAGTTGTAGACAGGGATGAAGTCTCCCCTTGGCTTCCTTTTCTCCAGGCTAAACAGCCCCAGGTCCCTCAGCTGCTCCTCATAGCCCTTGTTCTCCAGCCGCTTCCCCAGCTCTGTTCCCTTCTCTGGATGTACTCTAACCCCTCAATGTCCTTCTTGGAGTATCCAGGATTCAAAGTGCAGCCTCCCCAGCTCTGAGTCCAGGGGTGCAATCCCTCCCCTGCTCCTGCTGGCCACGCTGGTTCTGATCCAAGTCAAGATTCCGTTGGCCTTCTTGGCCACCTGAGCCACTGGCAGCTCATGGTCCAACACCCCCAGGTCCTTCTCTGCCAAGTATGGATGCTTATCACCTGTGTTTCCATTTAACAGTTTCCCAGTGTGGTGTTAATAGCAGAAATAACTTAGAGCAGCTATAGCGCTAGGTAAATCCTAGATGAAGCACTTAGAAACTGCAGCTAGAGCAAGAAAATATATGACCACATTCCACCAAAAAAAAAAAAAAAAAAGCCAAACCATCATTACTATGGAGAAAGATTCTGTAAGGAGATGTTTCTGGCTTTTTTTCTTCATATAAACTTGAGGGCACAAAACATTGTTGAGATATCTGTGACTACTTACAGGTAAAGAGGAATGGACTGACCAACTACCAATGGGAAGAAGTCAAGGCTCTCACATAGACTAGTAATTAGAATCTAGTTTGATCTGTGGTTATTACCTAACAACCCCCTTCAGAACAGCAGGAGATACAGAATATAAGAGACGTGATAAGATCATCAGCAAACAGAAAGAGATTATTAAAGGATATATAAAGGCTTATATTAGGACATTAGGAAAAATTTCTTCACTGAAAGGGTTCTTGGGCACTGGCAGAGGCTGAGCAGGGAGATGGGGGAGTCCCCATCCCTGGAGGGGTTTAAAAGGCAGGGAGGTTAGGTGCTTGGGGATATGACTTAGTAGTGGGTAGGTAGGGTTGGATTCAGTGATCTCAAAGGTCTTTTCCAACGTGATGGTTCTGTAACTCTAGGATTCTCCTGTACTGTTGTAATTCTTTTGTCCCCAGCTGTAGATACCTTGAGATAGTCACAAAATCAGAAAAGGATACAAGAGTGAAAAAGAAAGTGGGATAGGTGAAGAGAAAAGAGGTCTGGGTGGGTTTCCTAGTGAAGAGAAGTAAGTGTAAAACAGGTGAGAGGAGCCCATTTAGCAATGAAAGAACCACACAGGAGAGCAAGGTAAATAAAGTAATAGGACATTCTTCAAGTACAGAAGAGGTCAACAGAAAATAATAATGGGCACTAAGAGGTGGCCAGAGCCATAGACAGGGGTAGCTTTTGCTTTCGAGAGAAAGGAGTTTTTTTCATTTTCTGGGTGTCTGCAGAGCTGGTGAGAGGACATCTGCCACAGTCATAGAATCAGAGAAGCACCAGGTTGGAAGAGACCCATTGGATCATCGAGTCCAACCATTCCTATCAATCACTAACCCATGTCCCTCAGCACCTCATCTACCCACACTTTAAACGCCTCCAGGGAAGGTGAATCAACCACCTCCCTGAGCAGCCTATTCCAATGCCCAATGACCCTTTGTGTGAAAAACTTCCTCCTAATCTCTAACCTAAATCTCTCCTGGTGGAGCTTGAGGCCATTCCCTCTTGTCCTGTCCCCTGTCCCTTGGGAGAAGAGCCCAGCTCCCTCCTCTCCACAACCTCCTTTCAGGGAGTTGGAGAGAGCAATGAGGTTTCCTCTCAGCCTACTCTTCTCCAGGATAAACAACCCCAGCTCTCTGAGACGGTCCTCATAGAGCCTGTTCTCCAACCCCTTCCCCAGCTTCGTTACTCTTCCCTGGACTAGCTCCAGAGCCTCAACATCCTTCTTGTGCTGAGGGGCCCATCACATTACCCTGCTAAGGGAGGTGGCAGAGATGCTGAAAGAAATTAGGAAGGTGGCAGTAAAAGGCACTGGCAAAACTGCAGTGTTGTGTGAGTGCTGGAAGTGGGGAATCCCAAAAGAGGAAGAGTAGAGGCAGCCTGTTAATCTTGATGCTGGTGCCTAAAGGAGAGAGAGAAGGCAAGTAGACAGCTTGAAAACGCAACGGTGATGATGAAATGAATGCCTTAAAGCAGGAGCGTGTGGAAGACCAAGATACACCAGAGGCTGTTGTCAAGGATGACCAGGTGGAGAGGCCTCCGTGGAGCAGGTACAGCTCTAGGAGGCATGTGAGAAGGGGCCCTAGGCGGCTTCCCCAGTTAGAGCTCCCTGCTTCCGCAAGCCTGAGCCAAGAGAAGCTACTTTCTTGGGGTCTGGCTGGAGTGCAAAGACAGATGGGATGGGGCACTCAGCAGCTCAGGGAGCTGTGGGAAAACAGTCAGGAAAGGGATCAATGAGATGGCTGTGAAATCAGTTGAGCAGAGAGGATAAACATGAGGAGCAAGCATTATCCATGCAAAGAAGTAAACCTGGGGGACAGGGTGCTTGAAGAAGAAAACAGGGAAGTCACATCACCAAAACACTTATCGTAAGAAACAACAAGACAGGGACTGTGAGGATTGCAGCCACAGGTGACCAGTATTAGGCAGCAGTTGGCAGGGAAGAACAGATTAAGGTAGATGAGGACAGGGGAAAGTGAATCAAAGAAAAGAGGGGAAGAGGATTTCTCATTGATAGGATTTCTCACCCTTATCAAATACCCCTTAACAAGTTTGCAGATGACACAAAGCTGTGTGGAAGTGTCGATCTGCTGGAGGGTAGGGAGGCTCTGCAAAGGGACCTAAACAGGATGGACCTCTGGGCAGAGCCCAACGGCATGAGGTTTAACACAGTCAAATGCCGGGTCCTGCACTTGGGGCACAACAACCCTATGCAGAGCTACAGACTGGGAGAAGTCTGGCTGGAAAACTGCCAGGAGGAGAGGGACCTGGGGGTGTTGGTCGACAGCCGACTGACCATGAGCCAGCAGTGTGCCCAGGGGGCCAAGAAGGTCAATGGCATCCTGGCTTGGATCAGAAATGGTGTGACCAGCAGGTCCAGGGAGGTTCTTCTCCCTCTGGACTCAGCACTGGTGAGACTGCTCCTTGAATACTGTGTTCAGTTCTGGGCTCCTCAGCACAAGAAGGATGTTGAGGCTCTGGAGCGAGTCCAGAAAAGAACCACAAAGCTGGTGAAGGGGTTGGAGAACAGGCCCTATGAGGAGCGGCTGAGAGAGCTGGGGGTGTTCAGCCTAGGGAAGAGGAGGCTGAGGGGAGACCTCATTGCTCTCCACAACTTCCTGAGAGGAGGTTGTGTAGAGGAGGGATCTGGCCTCTTCTCCCAAGTGACAGGGGACAGGATGAGAGGGAATGGCCTAAAGCTCCACCAGGGGAGGTTCAGGCTGAACATTAGGAAAAAAATTTTCACAGAAAGGGTGATTGGGCACTGGCAGAGGCTGCCTAGGGAGGTGGTTGATTCGCTTTCCCTGGAGGTGTTTAAGGGACGGGTAGATGAGGTGCTGAGAGACATGGTTTAGTGTTTGATAGGAATGGTTGGACTCGATGATCCGATGGGTCTCTTCCAACCTGGTTGTTCTGTGATTCTATGATACTATGAAATGTCTGGCAAGTCACATGGCAATGCAGTGGCCCCAAACTCTGCCCTCCTGGTCCTTGCAGAGTGCTGAGAATGACATTCGCTCCCAGTGAGCGCTGGTCTGGGTTTTTTTGGAAAGAAATATTGATCAGTAATGATACCTTTGAAACCATCTCAACTCTCCCTTTCCATTAACTCAGTGAAACCAGGCACCTGGGTTTGACTAGAGCCAAATAGTGCGTTTCCTCAGCAAGCAGTAAATCTTGCTGCCATCAGAGAACTGACTGGAGACATCAGTTATCCCCTTTCATTTTCGACTAATATATTCACAGCATTTTAATTGCTTGCAAATGCATTTTCTCTGTCCCATTATGTTGCCTTTCGGCTGTTGTGGTGAGGCAGCATACAAATTTGCAAGCGAGGAGGAAGCACAGTGAACGGGCATGGGAGAGGTTAGGTACGTTCAGAATGAGCAGTAGTTTGCCCAAGTAGCCAGTAGTAGCCCAAGACTGGACATTTATGGTCTTGTGGCTTGAAGAAAACCCCTAGAAAACTCCCCACTGCATACTTTAGCCCCCATAGATTTCTCCTTCTGGTCTCTGAGAGAGTGGATGGAGTTTATTTATTTACCTGATGGGCTGGATGAGTGGAAATGTAGGTACACAGGGTTTGCCTGATAATCATAGAATAATAGAATCATAGAACAACCAGGTTGGAAGAGACCCATCGGATCATTGAGTCCAACCATTCCTATCAAACACTAAACCATGTCCCTCAGCACCTCAGCCACCCATCCCTTAAACCCCTCCAGGGAAGGTGACTCAATCCCCTCCCTGGGCAGCCTCTGCCAGTGCCCAATCACCCTCTGTGTAAAAAACTTCCTCCTAATCTCCGGCCTAAATCTCCCCTGCCAGAGCTTGAGGCCATTCCCTCTCGTCCTGTCCCCTGTCACTTGGGAGAAGAGCCCAACTCCCTCCTCTCTACAACCTCCTTTCAGGTAGTTGGAGAGAGTAATGAGGTGTCCTCTCAGCCTCCTCTTCTCCAGGTTAAACACCCCCAGCTCTCTCAGCCCTTCCTCATAGGACCTGTTCTCCAGCCCCTTCACCAGCTTCGTTGCTCTTCTCTGGACTTTCTCCACAGCCTCAACATCCTTCTTGAAGGTGTCAAGTCTGTGTGTGTGTGTATAGAGGTGCAACCAGCTGCCTTCCTCCACCCCAAAGAGGTCTTGTCCTCTCCCAAGGTTTTCATAGAATCATAGAATCACTGGGTTGGAAGAGATCCACTGGATCACCGTGTTCAACCATTCTTATCAAACACTAAACCAGGTCCCTCAGCACCTCGTCCACCCGTCCCTTAAACACCTCCAGGGAAGGTGAATCAACCCCCTCCCTGTTCCCATGCCCAATGACCCTTTCTGTGAAAAACTTCCTCCTAAACGTCCAACCTAAATCTCCCCTGGTGGAGCCTAAGGCCATTACGTCTCATCCTGTCCCCTGTCCCTTGGGAGAAGAGCCCAGCTCCCTCCTCTCCACAACCTCCTCTTAGGGAGTTGTAGAGAGCAAAGAGGTCTCCCCTCAGCCTCCTCTTCTCCAGGATAAACACCCCCAGCTCTCTCAGCCCTTCCTCATAAGAACTGTTCTCCAGTCCCTTCACTAGCCTTTTTTCTCCGCATGGGAAATTCCAGGTGGTGATACCAGCACAGAGAGGGGTCAAGTCCATGATCACTCCCTCTGCCAGACAAGAGGGAGGGGTTCGATGGGCCGGGAGAGCAGGAGGAGGATATAAAGATTTGTCTGGGTGGGGGGAGGAGGGGGGTAAGACAAAGGAGCAGCAATAATAGATCTGCAGACAATGGGCAGGAGCCGGTGACGCACAGAAGCGACCCCAGGGCTGCTTTTGTTTTAGGTCATCTGAGTGTCCCCCGAGCTCAGGCTTTGCAGAGGACAAAAGGGGTGGAAAAGAGCATTGAGCAAAAAGCCTTTGATGGCTGCTGGTGGGGGGCACTTCTCCTTGGGTCCTTGGCAGATGATTGGGCAGGTAGAGCTAACTGTGCCTCAAGCTCCGCCAGGGGAGCTGAATGGTTTAGGCTGAATATTAGGAAAAAGATTTTTCACAGAAAGGGTGATTGGACACTGGAACAGGCTGCCCAGGGAGGGAGTTGACTTGCCTTCCCTGGAGGGGTTTGAGGGACGGGTGGATGAGGTGCTGAGGGACATGGTTTGGTGTTTGATGGGAATGGTTGGACTAGATGATCCAGTGGGTCTCTTCCAACCTAGTTAATCTATGATTCTATGATTCTATCTATGATGGAGTCTGCTCCAGGAATGTCCTGGTGCTGCTGACTCCGATTAATTCTGAGGGTTTGAGCCGCCCTCTGGTCTCACTCAGAGACGTGAAACTCCAGCAAAAGTCACTAGAAGTTGTGTGGTTGTCTCCACCACCAGCGAGGACCAAGTCTTGGTGACTCTCAGCTGAAGAGAAGGCTCTTAATTAAGAAAGAAAATGAACTCTGGTAGCACAGCGCAGGGGCTAAGGCAGGAAGGGAAATGTGGAGGAGGAAAAAAATAAAAGGAAAATTTACAATTTAATGTTCCTAAACTCGGAGGGAAACGTTTCTAAAGCCAAACCCGAGGTGACAGGAATGGTTGGACTGGAAGATCCGATGGGTCTCTTCCAACCTGGTTGTTCTATGATTCTATGAGAGAGCTGAGAGGGGCTGGGGAGAGGCTGTGAGGCAGCAGCAGACGCCAAGCTCAGCCTGTCCCTGCAGCAGCAGCCGCTTTGCACACTCCAGTGAGCGACCAGGGACCCTGAGACGAGCCCAGAGAGGGAGCTTTTATTTTTCTTGTTTTCCCCCACGTCCCCACCCCTTCCAGCCACCGGGTCAGGGTTTTTTTTTTTGTTTATTTGTTTGTTTGGTTGGGTTTTTTTTTACCCCCAGACCCCTCCAACCAAACCCCCAAACCCTTTCTCCATCCTTTAGGAGCAAGTCAAACTCCAAGCAAGGGGATAAACCCCCTGCCCAGCCCCAGAGAAACTCCTGGCGAGCCCTGTCTGCTCTGACCATTATCTCCCTGCGCTGGCTGGAGAACCAGAAAGCTCCCAATTAACTTTCCTGAAAGAATTTCTTTGGGAGCAATTAATAAGTGCTTTGACTCGCGTTATTAATTGGATTGGGGGGGGGGGGTGTGGAGTTAAAAAAGCGCAAACGGTCTATATGATTTTTTTTTTTTTTTTTTTTTTTTTTTAGGGTCTGTAAGCGAAGCTAACAGATGGAACTGACCAGTAACGTGCATCTGGCAAGCCGGGTTTCCTTCTAAACTTTCCTCCAAACAAAACCATTTCGGGGGCTTTGTTGTCGTCTGGAGGCGAAGTTGGGCTGTGGGGCTTGGCTGGTGAGGCGGCTGAGGGTTGGTCTGGGGAGGGGAAGATGCTCTCCAGCAGCAGGATGATCCCTTTGGCAGCCTGGGAAGGGAGTTGGGGAGGCAGCAGCCCTCGAATTGTGCGTGTCCTCCCCTCCCTGCACTGGGCTGGGCGAGAAAATCATCCCCAAGAAGGGGAGATGACCCCCCAATCCCTTCCCAAGGTCTCCCACACCCCTGGTTGTCTGACCCATAGGCAGAGGGGAGCAGGTGGGAGCTCCCAATCCCTTCCCCAGCTCTCCCTCACCCCTGGTTATCAGACCCATAGGCAGAGGGGAGCAGGTGGGAGCTCTGGAGACTCTCAGTCCCCCTCCCAGGTGGCCTCTCAGGTGCCCAGAGCTGAATTTGTCTTGGTGGAGTCGAGGAAAAGCATCCACCCTCCATTCCCTAGAAGAGAAGAGCCAGGAGAGACCAAGGGAGGAGGGAGCTGGCTCTGTGGGATGGGGCTCCCCTTCCTTCCTCCTCCAAGGGAAGGGTCGCTTCTCCCTCCCTCAGAAGGCTCTGTGGGGTTTGTGTTTGATAGGAATGGTTGGACTAGAAGATCCGATGGGTCCCTTCCAACCTGGTTGTTCTATGATTCTATGATTCTAAGTCGTCCTGCTCGGGGCTGGGGTGGCTGCTCCAGGAGGGATGCTGGAATGAGGAGACATCCACTGTTCCTGCATATTTTTAATTTTCATTCTCTCACCTACCCAAATGCTGAGGAGTCCAAACAAAATCTGAGCTTGGAGGAGTCCTGAGAATATCCTCAGAGCTATATATGGTGGAGAATTATTTGTTATTGTGTTAAGAACTTTGAAACTGGGAAATCCAAATGGAAAGAAAGGAATGATTCCTTCATTTCCTTCCTTCTTTTCCTTCCTTCTTTTCCTTCCTTCTTTCCCTTCCTTCTTTCCCTTCCTTTTTTCCCTTCCTTCTTTCCCTTCCTTCTTTCCCTTCCCTCTTTTCCTTCCCTCTTTTCCTTCCCTCTTTTCCTTCCTTCTTTTCCTTCCCTCCCTCCCTCCCTCCCTTCCTTCCTTCCTTCCTTCCTTCCTTCCTTCCTTCCTTCCTTCCTTCCTTCCTTCCTTCCTTCCTTCCTTCCTTCCTTCCCTCCTTCCTTCCTTCCCTCCTTCCTTCCTTCCTTCCTTCCTTCCTTCCTTCCTTCCTTCCTTCCTTCCCTCCTTCCTTCCTTCCCTCCTTCCTTCCTTCCTTCCTCCCTCCCTTCCTCCTTTTCTCCTTCTCTCCTTTCCTCCCTCCCTCCATCTCTTCCTCTCCTCCTCCTCTCCTCCTCCTCTCTCCCTCTCTCCCTCCCTCCCTCCCTCCTTTCCCCTTCCTATTTCCAGTCCCCCCAGTCCCCCCAGTCCCCATCCTCCGCAGTAAGACCCGGGACAGACAAACCCTCCTTAAAACCAGGACTTTAGGATCAAACCCCCTATCTCCAGGGCTCAGCCAACCCTGCGGCTTGTTCTCCAGGCACCTTCAGCTCTTCCAAACCCGAATTCCAGGGCGATTCCCCACCCTGGTTGGGGGGGTCGGGGTGGGGGGGGGCTCCAGCCCCCATTCCCGATAAATAAACGAATCCCTCACCCTTCGGCTTTTCCCCCTCGGGGCAAGGAGCCTCCCGGAGCTCCTACCGCCTGGATCCCCCTGAAAAATCGAGGGGAAAGGAGCTCCTCGAGGTGTTTGGGCTCCTGGACCCCTTTCCCTGCCTCCTTTCCCCTGTCACAGACTCCATCCCGCACATCCCTGTGGGTTCTTTTATGCCTAATTCCACCTAATATGTCACCGCGAAGCCGCTTTTGTGCTCCCATCCTGGGGGTTTTGTGCTTGGAAAAAAACCTGCTATTTAAAGGAGGCTGTAAGATGGCACATGAAGGCAGCTTTGAAAAGCAGGTTGGGGTGTGTGGGGTGGACTTAAATTCGATGTAAATGCAAAAAAGGGGGAAAGGATATAAAAAAAAAAAAAAAAAAAAAAAAAAAAAAAAAAGCCCAAACCAAAACAAACCACATAGTTTTCATTTAGGGTTAAAAAAAAAAAAAAAAAAAAAAAAAAAAAAGCCCAAACCAAAACAAACCACATAGTTTTCATTTAGGGTAAAAAAAAAAAAAAAAAATACAGTTAAACAGACACCCAGACGAATGTGAGAGCTGAAGAAAAAAAAATCCTGGTCGGTTATTTAAAAGCAGCGTAAATCAACAGGAAGGAGCACTTACCTAGCGAAAAGGATGGTTTAATAATATGGATTAATCTAGATTAGCTTTGTGTCTTCCCAATAAAATGTACACAAAATGCCCCCTTCGATCAGGTTAGCTCCCGTCTTAGCCTGGGTAAGGAGGAGGAAAAAAAAAAAAAAAAAAAAAAAAAGCCTTCTAAAGAGTGCAGGAAAAAATGTATTAAAATGTTGAAAGAACCTACAGTTCCTTATTAGGCGAAGATACAATATTTATTCCTTGTCTCCTGGGATGAAGCTCCTCTATCTATTGTCCTCCCAGTTCTCAGTGCTGATGCTTAATTTTCAAAACTTCTATATTACCAAGGGACCTACGACATCAGCCAAAGAAATACCCAGCAAGTACAAAATCTGATCCAGGGAGCAGCTTTTGTGCAGAGGGAAAATTTTGTTCCTACAGGTTTTTAAGGAGGTGCATGGAAAAGCGAGCGATCTGCTCTATGCAGATCCCTGGCAAATTCTCTCTGGCTCTAGACTTTTTCTGCGAAAAAAAAAAAAAAA